>JAPZIH010000656.1:0-487500 GCA_027410445.1 Discoglossus pictus
ATCCCACCATTTACAAGCTCTTTTACTGCTTAAGTAACTGATCTGTGAATATCAAATTCAGAAAAAGGCAATACTAGAAAAACCTGTTTAGCTTCTTATTGAACAGTAAAAGTACGTTACCAAAGGGACCTGTAGGTCACATACACACTCATCGTTGTCCTGCAGCAGATACTGTTACCTGGGCTCTGTGGATGGATTCATAAACAGGAATACTTTTACTCATCATTTAGATCATGAAGATAGTTTTGTTGTGGTCCTTTCTACTCTGCAACATGCTGTGTATAATAGGAATAAGTGTGATTTTTCTTTCCTTTTTTGTGAAGCATTTAACACCTCTAAGGAAGTAATTCCAGTGTAAGTTAAGGAGTCTGTAGAGTGACGTCTTCTACATTATTATATCACCAAAAGTATCTCCTGAAGTTTATGGGAATGTTAAATCTGTCCCATTGAAGCAACTTTACAATGTACCATAGAAAATATATCACTTTAGTAATACCCTCACGCTACAAGACTCTGAAGTCACAAATCTGTGGTCATGTATATAACTGAGCAGGTTTTAGACAATCTAAATATTTTTATCTTTGCATGACAGATGAGTGATATAAAGGTGAAAATATATGTCCGTCCTTGTACAGATTTGAGAATGGATTTGTTTGGCTGTACCATAATCAGCCACTAGAGTTGGTTTCTCCATCCCATTCCATAACCACTCGACTACTGACTTTGTTTTCCTAGGGATCAAAATAAATTAATTAAACTCATTGTTTAAGCAAATAAAATATTTGCAGAATTAAAGTCCTGCTGCTTGTAATGCTTCAAAATACTTTGTATTACTTAAGTGTGCGTTTAAACACTTGACAAGCAATCTTATCACAATTTAATTACTAGAAAAATATAAGATTACATATTCCCAAATTAAAAGCTACCTCCTGCAACCATGAAGCTCTAGATAGCGGTAGATAGATGGTGTGATATGGATAGGATAGTCAGCTTGCATATAATCCAACCTTGGCTTTGCATTAAAGCTGTGTAATACAGCATGCATAAGCTTAAAGGAAGTCCATGTTTGATAATGGCTACGGATTGAAGAGCGAGGCATTTGTGGGCACATTTGCATGTTTCAGCTCAACTTCCCAGAATGCAGTGTGGTAACTGTTTTTCTCGGAACTCTGAGCTATAAGTAGGTTTTTTATCTTGCTTTAGAGATACAAATGTGAACACAGATGTACTATTTATTTACTGTACTATTGTACAGTGGAGGCTTCTATCGCTCTTTTGCCCACCATATTATAAATGATTGTTGTGGTGAACTATCTACTCATAAAATCCACAACACAGGCTGAGATCCCGCTCCATGCTGATGATAACAAGTAAGCTTGAAACAGCTGTATATGGATAGGAAACTCAGCTTGTATGTTTAATCCAACCTTTGCTTTCACTTATTATCACTTATAATATTTGTCAAACTGCAATGCGTCGTCACGTTTGCGAAAAATCGCAGTTTGACAACTGCGCATCTCTCTATGGCCGCACATGCGCATTGCGTGGCAGCTGCCTGCGCAGGTACATTGTGCACCGAAGAGGAGGGGAGACACATAGGGAAGGAAGGGGATGACAGAGGAGAGGGGGGAGAGACACAGGGTAGGGAGAAAAGGGGGTAAGAGACAAAGAGGAGGGGGGAGAGAAACAAGGGAATGGAAGGGGGGAGAGACACAGAGGAGGGGGGAGAGACACAGGGGAGTGAGAGGAGGAGGGGAGGAGAGACACAAAGGAGTGAGAGGAGTGGGGGAGAGACACAAAGGAGAGAGAGGAGGGGGGGAGAGACACAAAGGAGTGAGAGGAGTGGGGGAGAAACACAGGGGAGTGAGAGGAGGGGGGAGAGACACAGGGGAGTGAGAGGAATGGGGAGAGACACAAAGGAGTGGGGGGAGAGACACAGGAATGGAGAGGAGGGTGAAGAGACACAGGGGAGGGGGGGGAGAAACACAGGGGTGGGAGAGGATGGGGTAGATACACAGGGGGGAGAGACACAGAGGAATGGGGAGAGACACAGAGGACGTGGAAGAGACACAAGGGAGTGAGCGGAGGGGGGAGATACATGGGAATGAGAAGAGGGAGAGACACAGGGGAATGAGAGGGGGAGGAGAGACACAGAGAAGGTGGGGGAAACACAAAGGAGTGGGGGAGAGACACAAAGGAGAGAGAGGAGGGGGGGAGAGACACAGGGGAGTGAGAGGAATGGGGAGAGACACAAAGGAGTGGGGGGAGAGACACAGGAAGGGAGATGAGGGTGAAGAGACACAGGGGAGGGGGGAGAGAAACACAGGGGTGGGAGAGGATGGGGTAGATACACAGGGGGGAGAGACACAGAGGAATGGGGAGAGACACAGAGGACGTGGAAGAGACACAAGGGAGTGAGCGGAGGGGGGAGATACACGGGAATGAGAGGAGGGAGAGACACAGGGGAATGAGAGGGGGAGGAGAGACACAGAGAAGGGGGGAGAAACACAAAGGAGTGAGAGGAGTGGGGGAGAGACACAAAGGAGAGAGAGGAGGGGGGAGAGACACAAAGGAGTGAGAGGAGTGGGGGAGAAACACAGGGGAGTGAGAGGAGGGGGGAGAGACACAGGGGAGTGAGAGGAATGGGGAGAGACACAGAGGACGTGGAAGAGACACAAGGAGTGAGCGGAGGGGGAGATACACGGGAATAAGAGGAGGGAGAGACACAGGGGAATGAGAGGGGGAGGAGAGACACAGAGAAGGGGGAGAAACACAGGGGAGTGAGAGGAAGGGGGAAGAGACACAGGGGAGTGAGAGGAGGGGGGCATAGACACAAAGCAGTGAAAGGAGGGGGTATAGACACAGGGGAGGTTGAGGAAGGAGGAAGAGAGACAGGGAAGGTGGAAGAAACAGGGGTAGGAGAGGAGGGGGTAGACACCAGGGGTAGGAGAGGATGGGGTAGACACACCTACCTTCCTAATAATAGAGTCCCCTACAACCAAAACCTGTCTGTTGTTCTGCCTATTCTGCCCTCCCACTCCTCCAGTAGAGCTGTTCTCGCGGCTGTTAGAGGGAACAGCTCTATCTTGCATTGCCATTCCTGAATGGACATCCCCAACAGTTTCACTCAATCTGGCAAATCTGTTGGTGTTTGCCAACTCATAACTGGCCTGCCTACTCCTGTTCCCCCTGCTTCCCCTTCTAACTGTAACCCAGCTGCCTCCCTGGACATCCTCACTAGCCCCAGCTCCATCCTCCATGCTAGGCCCAGCTAAACTGTGCTCAGTGAGCACCAACCCCCTTTCCAGTGGAGCAATATCAGTAAGTGCTGCAAATCTCCGCTCCAGATCTCCAATTTGAGCTTCCAGAGAGGCAACATGCTCATACCTCTCACAGAGGTATGGACCCTGGATAATCTGTTTCAGTATTACATAGATATGACAGGATGTACACTGAATAAGGTTGCCACTGGACTGACTCATAATTATTATTATTGTCTACAACATTTCAGTGGGAAAAATAAAGAATATAAAATAATATATTTGTATAAAGTTTTCCCTCCTTTGCACTATAAATCTGCCCTCCATTTTCTTTGAAGTCCCTCCTTTTATTTAAACTCCTAGGCTTTTACTAGAATTGCACTTATACTAGAATTGCAATTGTTACTGAAAATGTTCGCAAGCTCACAAGTTCCTCTTCTCCTGTTTATATTAACTTCTGCCTTCTCACCTGGGCACAATTAGTGCACGCTGCAGTTTATCAGCCTTTACTTGTAAGGTAAATCCACTTGTAAACAGGCCCCAAACCAGCTCACAAACCTTTTATACAAGTTTAACAGTCAAACCACACCCCTCTCACCTGGGCACAATTAGTGCAATCTGCAGTTTATCAGCCTTTACTTGTAAGGTAAATCCACTTGTAAAATGTGTATGTTTTGAATTAGGTTTTGCAGGTAATATGCGTAGTTGACACTTTTACCCTTTTTCTTATCTATATTGATGTACAATTATTATAAGAAACATGTTTATTTTTAACATGCAACTTGTAGGTGACCAACTGGATTAGGGGAAGAGAGACACAGGGTAAGGAAAGGAGGAAGGGAAAAGAAGTTGGGTGGGGTCATAGGGATGAGCGCATATGGCGCTAATCTCCACAAGCCCTTCCGCGCTCCCTGTCTAAGTAGCACAGGGTCATAGGGATGAGCGCATAAGGCGCTCATCTCCACCAGCACAAGGAGCACCAAAGGCTTCACGAGGGCCACAGTTGCACGTTTCGGCTGGTAACTTCATATTTTTTGGACCTCGGAATTTATTATTTCTCAAAGTCCCGTGGGTCATAATTATTTTTGTGTACTGTAAGTCCGTCTTTCCTTATTCCACATTATTGTTGTTTGTGTAAATCCGTCTTTCCCTCATTCCACGTTATTGGAAGTCCCGTGGGTCGTATTTTTTATTTCTAAGTTCCGCAGCGTGGTTTATGTTTTCAAAGTCCCGCTTTTTCTGGGTTGTTTTGTACTGCGAGTGAGGCACCGTAGATCTTCCACCTCTGCAAAGGGACGCGGGTTCTGCAAGCTTGCTTTGCGAGCTCACAAAGCGTGACGACCACTCGCAGTTTGACAACTATTATATGTGATGCAAAGTCTGCATTAGCTGTCAATGTCAGGCTTGTATTGGCTTCTACTTGTCGTGGACTTGGCCCCCGAGAATCTGCCCAGGGATCCTGGTCACCCCTACCATGGTTAAAGCAGAGTAATTGAACATCAAGGAGAAGTTTCCCTTTACTGACATGTATACTATTTTAAAGTGAACACATACGAAATAGATGAACAATTGATATTTCAATGTGGTGTAAGAAAAGTAAAATATTGAGGTGTGTTAGCTGATATTTGGACTGTTATTTTTTTGCTAAATAATGATAAAAGGTTTTGTAATTTATATATATATATATATATATATATATATACTAGCAACTTGCCGTCAAAAAAGACGGCAATAAATTTGTGAATATTGGCAATGCTGTTTGCCACACATTGGAAGCCTCTCCTCCTCTACTTTACTAGCCTCACAATGAGCGTCTTCAGCGCTCATCACAGGCCTTGCAATGAGCACCTTCGGCACTCATTGCGAGTCTCTACCTCTGTCTACTTCCTCCCTTGTGTGTCATTTCCCCCTCCTCTCCCTCCCTTGTGTTGCATTCCCCCCCTGTGTTTTTACATCTTCTCCCCCTATGTCTTTCCCCCCTGTCCCCCCGTGTCTCTTTCCCCCCTCTCCCACCCCTGTTTCTCTTTTCCCCCTCTCCCTTCACTGTGTCACTTGCCCCACTCTCCTCCTATGTGTCTCTTGCCCCCTCTCCCTCCCCTGTGTCTCTTTTCCCCATGACTCTTCCCCATGTCTTTTCCCCTCTCCCCTCATTTTTGTTCCCCTTATTTCCCTCCCTTGTTTCTCTCCCCCTTCCTCTACCTCCCCTGTGTCTCCCCCCTTCCACTCCCTCCCCTGTGTGTCTCCCCCCTCCCCTTTGTCTCTTCCCCCTCCTCTCCCTCACCTGTGTGTCTCCCTCTCGTCCTCTCTGTCTCTTACACCTCCTCTCACTCCTTTTTGTCTCTCCCTCTCTCACTCCCCTGTGTCTATACCCCCTCTTATAACTCTCCTGTGTCTCCCACCCTCCTCTGTCTCTCCCCCTCTCATTCCCCTATGTGTCTCCACCCTCCACTCCCTCCCCTATGTATTTACCACCCTCCTCTCCTACTACTGTGTCTCCCCGTCCGCTGTGTCTCTTCCCCACTCCTCTCCCTCCCCTGTGAGTTTCCCCATATTTTCACTCCTTTATGTCTCTCACCACTTCTCTCACTCCCCTGTGTCTCTTACCTCCTCCTCTCACTCCCCTGTGTTTCTCATATTCATGTACATATACAGAGAGGACACAGCCACATAATAATAAGACCTATAACATCAGGGGGTCATATTCATGGGCATGTATAGAGAGGACACAGCCACATAACAACAAGACCTATAACACCAGGGGGTCAAACTCATGTACATGTGTAGAGAGGACACGGCCACATAACAACAAGACCTATAACATCAGGGGGTCATATTCATGTACATGTATAGAGAGAACACAGCCACATAACAACAAGACCTATAACATCAGGGGGTCATATTCATGTACATGTGTGGAGAGGTCACAGCCACATAACAACAAGACCTATAACATCAGGGGGTCATATTCATGTACATGTGTAGAGAGGTCACAGCCACATAACAACAAGACCTATAACATCAGGGGGTCATATTCATGTACATGTGTAGAGAAGACACAGACACATAACAACAAGACCTATAACATCAGGGGGTCATATTCATGTACATGTGTAGAGAGTGTTTTTTTGTTTTTTTTTTGTTTCCGCTCTAAGTCAGTGCAGAGTTTTCTGTCTGTTGCAGTAATCAGAGTACAGGTGAGAGTGGGTGTGGCATGGCCTGTGTAAGTTATATCTGGGTGCATTTGTGTGAGGTCTGGTTTGAATCAGCTCTGTAAGTCAGTGCAGAGTTTTCTGTCTGTTGCAGTAATCAGTGTACAGGTGAGAGTGGGTGTGGCTTGGCCTGTGTAAGTTATATCTGGGTGCATTTGTGTGAGGTCTGGTTTGAATCCTCTCTGTAAGTCACTGCACAGTTTTCTGTCTGTTGCATTAATCAGAGTACAGGTGAGAGTGGGTGTGGCTTGGCCTGTGTAAGTTATATCTGGGTGCATTTGTGTGAGGTCTGGTTTGAATCCGCTCTAAGTCAGTGCAGAGTTTTCTGTCTGTTGCAGTAATCAGTGTACAGGTGAGAGTGGGTGTGGCTTGGCCTGTTCAAGTTATATCTGGTGCATTTGTGTGAGGTCTGGTTTGAATCCGCTCTGTAAGTCACTGCACAGTTTTCTGTCCTGTTGCAGTAATCAGTGGACAGGTGTAAGTGGGTGTGGCTTGGCCTGTGTAAGATATATCTGGGTGCATTTGTGTGAGGTCTGGTTTGAATCCTCTCTGTAAGTCACTGCACAGTTTTCTGTCTGTTGCATTAATCAGAGTACAGGTGAGAGTGGGTGTGGCTTGGCCTGTGTAAGTTATATCTGGGTGCATTTGTGTGAGGTCTGGTTTGAATCCGCTCTAAGTCAGTGCAGAGTTTTCTGTCTGTTGCAGTAATCAGTGTACAGGTGAGAGTGGGTGTGGCTTGGCCTGTTCAAGTTATATCTGGGTGCATTTGTGTGAGGTCTGGTTTGAATCCGCTCTGTAAGTCACTGCACAGTTTTCTGTCCTGTTGCAGTAATCAGTGGACAGGTGTAAGTGGGTGTGGCTTGGCCTGTGTAAGATATATCTGGGTGAATTTGTGTGAGGTCTGGTTTGAATCCGCTCTGTAAGTCAGTGCAGAGTTTTCTGTCTGTTGCAGTAATCAGTGTACAGGTGAGAGTGGGTGTGGCTTGGCCTGTGTAAGATATATCTGGGTGCATTTGTGTGAGGTCTGGTTTGAATCCGCTCTGTAAGTCACTGCACAGTTTTCTGTCTGTTGCATTAATCAGAGTACAGGTGAGAGTGGGTGTGGCTTGGCCTGTGTAAGTTATATCTGGGTGCATTTGTGTGAGGTCTGGTTTGAATCCGCTTTAAGTCAGTGCAGAGTTTTCTGTCTGTTGCAGTAATCAGTGTACAGGTGAGAGTGGGTGTGGCTTGGCCTGTTCAAGTTATATCTGGGTGCATTTGTGTGAGGTCTGGTTTGAATCCGCTCTGTAAGTCACTGCACAGTTTTCTGTCCTGTTGCAGTAATCAGTGGACAGGTGTAAGTGGGTGTGGCTTGGCCTGTGTAAGATATATCTGGGTGCATTTGTGTGAGGTCTGGTTTGAATCCGCTCTGTAAGGCACTGCACAGTTTTCTGTCCTGTTGCAGTAATCAGTGTACAGGTGAGAGTGGGTGTGGCTTGGCCTGTGTAAGTTATATCTGTGTGCATTTTGTTGTTTTCTGTTGAATCGGTTCTGTGGGGCAGGACAGTGTTTTCTATCCTGTGCTCATTTATCATTGTACAGGCGAGTAGGCGGGGTCTATTTTAACAAGGGAAGAGCGAGCTTGGGAGATTGCAATCATTTCTAATGTAAGTGTAGTTAGTGTGTAGGAGATTAAAAAAAAGAGGAAATCCAAAGAAAAGGGGTATTATAAGAAAAAAAAAGAAAACAAACGTATATATCATTTCTGTTTTGTTTGGTTTAAGGTGTGGAAAAGAAATCTTTATACAAATACATTGATTTGTTTTCTCACTGTATTTTTGTAACTGATAATCATGAGTCAGTCCAGTGGCAACCTTACTCAGTGTACATCCTGTCATATATATGCAATACTGGAACAGATGATCCAGGGTCCATACCTCTGTGACAGGTGTGAGCATGGTGCCTCTCTGGAAGCTCAAATTGGAGATCTGTAGAGGAGAATTGCAGCACTTAGTGATACTGCTCCACTGGAAAGGGAGGTGGTGCTCATGGAGCACAGTTTAGCTGGGCCTAGTATGGAGCGAGGAGCTGGGGTTAGTGAGGATGGCCAGGGAGGTAGCTGGGTTACAGTTAGAAGGGGAATCAGGGGGAACAGGAGGAGGCAGGCCAGTTCTGAGTTGGCAAACACAAACAGATTTGCCAGATTGAGTGAAACTGTTGGGGATGTCCATTCAGGAATGGCAATGCCAGATAGAGCTGTTCCCTCTAACATCCGGGAGAACAGTTCTACTGGAGGAGAGGGAGGGCAGAATAGGCAGAGCAACAGACATGTTTTGGTGGTAGGGGACTCTATTATTAGGAAGGTAGACAGGGTAATTTGTCACCCAGATCCCAAGCAATCGAACAGTTTGCTGTCTCCTGGGTGCTCGGGTTCAGCATGTTGTGGATCGGGTGGATAAATTATTGGGAGGGGCTGGAAATGAACCGGCAGTCTTGGTACATATTGGTACCAATGACAAAGTTAGTGGAAGATGTAGTGTCCTAAAGAATGATTTTAGAGAACTAGGTAATAAGCTGAAGGCAAGGACCTCCAAGGTAGTATTTTCTGAGATACTACCAGTGCCATGTGCTAGCCCAGGGAGGCAGAAGGAGCTTAGGGAGGTTAATGCGTGGCTAAAAAAGTGGTGCAGTGCAGAGGGTTTTGGGTTTTTAGAGCACTGGGCTGACTTCTCACTTGGTACAATCTCTATAGCAGGGATGGATTGCACCTTAATGATGAGGGCGCTTTGTGCTAGGGGATAGGATGGTAGAACGGCTGGGGGAGTTTTTAAACTTGTAGGTGGGGGAGGGACTATATAGAAGTATTGGGGTAAATAGGGTAGAGAGGGAAAGGGATGAATTAGTTACCCATGGGGAGGAGAAGGGGGGAGGGTCACAATAGAAAGTAGGGAGGTATTAATAGGGGCCTCAAATACAGTGGCAAGCACCTCACAACGGCAGAGCCATAGCAACATAAAGTGTATGATTGTGAACGCAAGAAGTTTGCCTGGGAAAATGGGCGAGCTAGAATTATTAGCAGTACAAGAAAAATGGAGCTTAATAGGCATTACCGAAACATGGTGGAATGAATCTCATGACTGGACTGTTAATCTGGATGGTTATAACCTATTTAGGAAAGATAGGGGAAATGGTAAAAGAGGAGGAGGGATCTGTCTGTATGTTAAGCCTGAATTTAAGCCTATAGTCAGAGAAGATATTTATGCTGGCACTAACGGCATCATTGAATCTTTGTGGGTTGAGCTAAATAGTGGAGGAGCTAATTCTAAACGCATATTGGTGGGAGTAAGTTATAAACCCCCAAATATAGCTGAAAGTAAGGAAATACAATTATTGTTACAGATTGGAAATGCAGCTAAGCATGGGCAAGTTCTAATAATGGGAGACTTTAATTACCCTGAAATAAACTGGATAAATGAGACTAGCAGCTCATCTAAGGGGAGCAGGTTCTTGAGTACACTCAGGGATCATTATCTGGCCCAGGTAATACAAGAACCTACGAGAAATGGGGCCATCTTGGATTTAGTCATCACAAGTAATATTGATATAATATCAAATGTAAAAATAGGGGAACCCTTGGGGAACCGTTGATCACAACACAGTCTCATTTGAGATTGAATACAAAAAACAGAGTTGTAAGAAGCCAACAAAAACTCTAAATTTTAAAAGGGCTAATTTCAATGGGCTACAGGCAGCAATACAACATATAGACTGGGACAAAGAACTTACAGGGAAAAATACTGAAAATAAATGGACAACATTCAAATCCTTATTAAATAAACATACTCATCAGCATGTACCATGTGAAAATAAAATGAATAGGAGTAAATCACATCCTATGTGGCTTAACAATGACTTAAAGATTATGATGAGGAAAAATAAACATGCATTTAAATTATACAGGGAACAGAGGCAGCTTTATGTGACTATAAGGAAATCAACAAGGCTTGCAAAAGGGCTATTCGACTGGCTAAAATAGAAAATGAGAAGTCAGTTGCAATGGAAAGTAAGACTAACCCTAAAATATTTTTTAAATATATTAATGGGAAGAAGGCCAGGAAGGAATCGATAGGACCATTACAATGTGACACAGGCCATCTGATAATTAGTGACCAGGAAAAGGCAGATGAGCTAAATAGGTTATTTTCTTCGGTATACACAAGGGAGGTACCAGTGGTTGGGCCACCGCAACATAATGGGGCTACACTACTTTTACTAAATAATTGGTTAACGCAGGAAATAATACAAAAGAGGTTGGAGAAAATAAATGTTAATAAAGCCCCAGGTCCTGATGGAATACATCCAAGGGTACTGAGGGAGCTGGGTTCTGTAATAGTCAAACCATTATATCTAATCTTTAATGACTCACTCACTACAGGGTCTCTACCAGATGACTGGAGAAAAGCAGAGGTGATACCTATATTTAAGAAGTGATCTAGAGCAAATCCGGGGAATTATAGACCAGTGAGCCTCACTTCTGTAGTGGGGAAGCTTTTAGAAGGGTTAATAAGGGACAGAATACAAGAATATGTCTATTTGAACTGGATCATAGGTAGCAGTAAACATGGATTTATGAAGGATAGGTTGTGTCAGACCAATCTATTTAGTTTTTATGTGGAGGTTAGTAGGAACTTGGATCAGGGCAACTCAGTGGATGTAGTCTTTTTAGATTTTTCCAAGGCATTTGATACAGTGCCACATGGAAGACTAGTGAGCAAACTAAGGGATACAGGAATTGCAGTAAATATCTGCTCATGGATCGAGAGCTGGCTAAAAGACAGGAATGCAAAGGGTTGTTGTGAATGGAACATACTCCGATTGGTCTAATGTGATAAGTGGGGTTCCTCAAGGTTCAGTATTAGGTCCTCTCCTTTTTAACATATTTATTAATGACATTGAAGTAGGACTCAAATGTAGTGTCTCCATTTTTGCTGATGACACTAAGTTGTGCAAGGTAATAAAATCAGATAATGATGTACTTTCCCTACAAAAGGATTTGCATAAATTAGAGAAATGGGCGGCTAAATGGCAGATGAGATTTAATACAAATACATTTAAGGTTATGCATTTGGGAAGGAACAATAGCCAAGCAATCTATAATCTTAATGGTGCAAATCTAGGGGTATCAGATATTGAAAGGGATTTGGGAGTACTAGTGGACAACCACCTAGGTAAGAGCGCTCGAAGCCAAGCAGCGGCTGCAAAGGCAAATAAAATATTAGCATGTATTAGGAAGGGTAGAGAAGCCAGGGAAGCAAATATAATTTTGCCACTATACAAATCTCTAGTAAGTCCTCATTTGGAATATGGAGTACAATTTGGGGCACCACTACATAAAAAGGATATTTTAGAGCTGGAAAAGGTACAGAAAATGGCAACAAAACTAATAAGGGGAATGGAGGGTGTAACGGATCTCCTGGCACCCCGACCGGGTACCTCCGTTGATGGAGTTTGCGTCGAGGCCTACAAGAACCGCACCGGACACCACAACCACTATAGACTCCACAACCGCCGTAGCTTAAACCTCCCAGGGAGTATGCAGGGCATAGCAATAGCCAGTGTGATATAGTTATCCCCTCCAAGAACGAGACAAGGCTACGTTTTGAAGGGTCAAGTAGTGAACTTTAATGACAGGGGATCTCCTTTTATGCAATGGTGCCCTGTGAAGGGCTCCACCCACATAATTATCACAATAGCCAATTATATACATGGTTCAACCTCCACGTCTCCTCCCCTCCGATAACAGGTAACACAATTAAAACAGACAAAATTTTAACCACATTCTGGATGTACCCCAAATACAGGGGGTACAACTTTAAGTCCAACAACGTTCAATAGCTCTCACCCAGGGGAACAACATATTAAAAATGGCATGAATCAGACCAGGGGTTCAAAAGTTAGTAAAAGTATCTTTTACACATAACACACCGACATGTCACATATCCCCCATAGTTGGCCACACAATACACATAGAGGGACAATAGGTGAGTCACACCTCCCTGAGGCTACCTGGCAACTTGGATACAATCAGACATTAATTAGATCATCCTTCTTTGTTCTTATCTGAGAATGAAAATACTTTATACAATAGACTTCCTTATCTGTAACAGGATTATCTCCCATGCCAAGGTCTGCACTAGTCTGGGCCAATATTCTGCAGAGCATAAACCAACATACATGCAGTATAATAGTAGGATCATATTTTAACCATAATAATCATAAAACAGGGTAAAACAGTGATGGGTTCCGTTACAGAGGGGCTAAGTTATGAAGAAAGACTAACCAAATTAAACGTATTTTCTCTAGAAAAAAGGCGTCTAAGAGGAGATATGATTACGTTATATAAATACATCCAGGGTCAATATAAGGCTTTGTCAAGTGAACTTTTTGTAGCAAGAGGTTTTCAACTGACAAGAGGACATCCTTTGAGTTTAGAGGAAAAAAGATTTCACCTTAAAAAAAGAAAAGGGTTCTTCACAGTTAGGGTGGATAAACTGTGGAATTCTATACCAAAGGAGGTGGTGACAGTGAATTCGATAGACAACTTCTAAAAGGGGTTAGATATATTTTTAAATAAAGAGGGCATTCAAGGCTATCCTAGATAACTAGCAAAGGAATATTGATCCAGGGAGAAATTTGATCGCCAGTTCTGGGGTCAGGAAGGAATTTTGCTTTTTTTTTTTCCTTATGAGAACATTTGCAAAGTTTCAATGTTTTTTTTTTTTTATGTTTGCCTTCCTCTGGATCAAATAACAATTAACAAATAATAATAAATAGTCCACATTAAAAAGATCAATAGAGATCTAAAAAGGTTGAACTTGATGGACTAACTCTTTATTCATCCTCCAATACTATACATAATTATTTAATCAATAATTTAATTAATAACTATTCCGCATTTTGCAGATCAGAGGAGATCTTAACAGGTTGAACTTGATGGACTGAAAGTCTTTTTTCAACCTTAATTACTATGTAACTATGTAACTATGTAACTATGTAACAAATCCAAATAACAACAAGACCTATAACATCAGGGGGTCATATTCATGTATATGTGTAGAGAGGACACATCCACATAACAAGACCTATAACATCAGAGGGTCATATTCATGTACATGTGTAGAGAGGACACAGCCACATAACAACAAGACCTATAACATCAGAGGGTCATATTCATGTACATGTGTAGAGAGGAAACAGCCACATAACAACAAGACCTATAACATCAGGGGTCATATTCATGTACATGTGTAGAGAGGACACAGCCACATAACAACAAGACCTATAACATCAGGGGTCATATTCATGTATATGTGTAGAGAGGACACAGCCACATAACAACAAGACTTATAACATCAGGGGGTCATATTCCATATTCATGTACATGTGTAGAGAGGACACAGCCACATAACAACAATACCTATAACATCAGGGGTCATATTCATGTATATGTGTAGAGAGGACACAGCCACATAACAACAAGACCTATAACATCAGAGGGTCATATTCATGTACATGTGTAGAGAGGACACAGCCACATAACAACAAGACCTATAACATCAGAGGGTCATATTCCTGTACATGTGTAGAGAGGACACATCCACATAACAACAAGACTTATAACATCAGGGGGTCATATACCATATTCATGTACATGTGTAGAGAGGACACAGCCACATAATAACAAGACCTATAACATCAGGGGGTCATATTCATGTACATGTGTAGAGAGGACACAGCCACATAATAACAAGACCTATAACATCAGGGGTCATATTCATGTACATGTGTAGAGAGGACACAGCCACATAACAACAAGACCTATAACATCAGGGGTCATATTCATGTACATGTGTAGAGAGGACACAGCCACATAACAACAAGACCTATAACATCAGGGGTCATATTCATGTACATGTGTAGAGAGGTCACAGCCACATAACAACAAGACCTATAACATCAGAGGGTCATATTCATGTACATGTGTAGAGAGGTCACAGCCACATAACAACAAGACCTATAACATCAGGGGATCATATTCATGTACATGTGTAGAGAGGACACAGCCACATAACAACAAGACCTATAACATCAGGGGGTCATATTCATGTACATGTGTAGAGAGGACACAACCACATAACAACAAGACCTATAACATCAGAGGGTCATATTCATGTACATGTGTAGAGAGGTCACAGCCACATAACAACAAGACCTATAACATCAGGGGATCATATTCATGTACATGTGTAGAGAGGACACAGCCACATAACAACAAGACCTATAACATCAGGGGGTCATATTCATGTACATGTGTAGAGAGGACACAGACACATAACAACAAGACCTATAAAATCAGTGGGTCATATTCATGTACATGTGTAGAGAGGACACAGCCACATAACAACAAGACCTATAACATCAGGGGATCATATTCATGTACATGTGTAGAGAGGACACAGCCACATAACAACAAGAACTATAACATTAGGGGGTCATATTCATGTACATGTGTAGAGAGGACACAGACACATAACAACAAGACCTATAAAATCAGTGGGTCATATTCATGTACATGTGTAGAGAGGGCACAGCCACATAACAACAAGACCTATAACATCAGGGGTCATATTCATGTACATGTGTAGAGAGGACACAGCCACATAACAACAAGACCTATAACATCAGAGGATCATATTCATGTACATGTGTAGAGAGGACACAACCACATAACAACAAGACCTATAACATCAGAGGGTCATATTCATGTACATGTGTAGAGAGGACACAGCCACATAACAACAAGACTTATAACATCAGAGGGTCATATTCATGTACATGTGTGGAGAGGACACAGCCACATAACAACAAGACCTATAACATCAGGGGGTCATATTCATGTACATGTGTAGAGAGGACACAGCCACATAACAACAAGACCTATAACATCAGGGGATCATATTCATGTACATGTGTAGAGAGGACACAGCCACATAACAACAAGACCTATAACATCAGAGGGTCATATTCATGTACATGTGTAGAGAGGACACAGACACATAACAACAAGACTTATAACATCAGAGGGTCATATTCATGTACATGTGTGGAGAGGACACAGCCACATAACAACAAGACCTATAACATCAGAGGTCATATTCATGTACTTGTGTAGAGAGGAAACAGCCACATAACAACAAGACCTATAACATCAGGGGGTCATATTCATGTACATGTGTAGAGAGGACACAGCCACATAACAACAAGACCTATAACAACAGTGGGTCATATTTATGTACATGTGTAGAGAGGACACAGCCACATAACATCAAGACCTATAACATCAGGGGTCATATTCATGTATATGTGTAGAGAGGACACAGTCACATAACAACAAGACTTATAACATCAGGGGGTCATATTCCATATTCATGTACATGTGTAGAGAGGACACAGCCACATAACAACAAGACCTATAACATCAGGGGTCATATTCATGTACATGTGTAGAGAGGACACAGCCACATAACAACAAGACCTATAACATCAGGGGTCATATTCATGTATATGTGTAGAGAGGACACAGCCACATAACAACAAGACCTATAACATCAGAGGGTCATATTCATGTACATGTGTAGAGAGGACACAGCCACATAACAACAAGACCTATAACATCAGGGGTCATATTCATGTATATGTGTAGAGAGGACACAGTCACATAACAACAAGACTTATAACATCAGGGGGTCATATTCATGTACATGTGTAGAGAGGACACAGACACATAACAACAAGACCTATAACATCAGGGGTCATATTCATGTACATGTGTAGAGAGGACACAGCCACATAACAACAAGACCTATAACATCAGGGGTCATATTCATGTATATGTGTAGAGAGGACACAGTCACATAACAACAAGACTTATAACATCAGGGGGTCATATTCATGTACACGTGTAGAGAGGACACAGACACATAACAACAAGACTTATAACATCAGAGGGTCATATTCATGTACATGTGTGGAGAGGACACAGCCACATAACAACAAGACCTATAACATCAGAGGGTCATATTCATGTACATGTGTAGAGAGGACACAGACACATAACAACAAGACCTATAACATCAGAGGGTCATATTCATGTACATGTGTAGAGAGGACACAACCACATAACAACAAGACCTATAACATCAGAGGGTCATATTCATGTACATGTGTGGAGAGGACACAGCCACATAACAACAAGACCTATAACATCAGGGGGTCATATTCATGTACATGTGTAGAGAGGACACAGCCACATAACAACAAGACCTATAACATCAGGGGATCATATTCATGTACATGTGTAGAGAGGACACAGCCACATAACAAGAAGACCTATAACATCAGAGGGTCATATTCATGTACATGTGTAGAGAGGACACAGCCACATAACAACAAGACCTATAAAATCAGTGGGTCATATTCATGTAAATGTGTAGAGAGGACACAGCCACATAACAACAAGACCTATAACATCAGGGGATCATATTCATGTACATGTGTAGAGAGGACACAGCCACATAACAACAAGAACTATAACATCAGGGGGTCATATTCATGTACATGTGTAGAGAGGACACAGACACATAACAACAAGACCTATAAAATCAGTGGGTCATATTCATGTACATGTGTAGAGAGGACACAGCCACATAACAACAAGAACTATAACATCAGGGGGTCATATTCATGTACATGTGTAGAGAGGACACAGACACATAACAACAAGACCTATAAAATCAGTGGGTCATATTCATGTACATGTGTAGAGAGGACACAGCCACATAACAACAAGACCTATAACATCAGGGGATCATATTCATGTACATGTGTAGAGAGGACACAGCCACATAACAAGAAGACCTATAACATCAGAGGGTCATATTCATGTACATGTGTAGAGAGGACACAGCCACATAACAACAAGACCTATAACATCAGGGGTCATATTCATGTACATGTGTAGAGAGGACACAGCCACATAACAACAAGACCTATAACATCAGGGGTCATATTCATGTACATGTGTAGAGAGGACACAGCCACATAACAACAAGACCTATAACATCAGAGGGTCATATTCATGTACATGTGTGGAGAGGACACAGCCACATAACAACAAGACCTATAACATCAGGGGGTCATATTCATGTACATGTGTAGAGAGGACACAGCCACATAACAACAAGACCTATAACATCAGGGGATCATATTCATGTACACGTGTAGAGAGGACACAGCCACATAACAAGAAGACCTATAACATCAGAGGGTCATATTCATGTACTTGTGTAGAGAGGAAACAGCCACATAACAACAAGACCTATAACATCAGGGGGTCATATTCATGTACATGTGTAGAGAGGACACAGCCACATAACAACAAGACCTATAACAACAGTGGGTCATATTTATGTACATGTGTAGAGATGACACAGACACATAACAACAAGACCTATAACATCAGAGGGTCATATTCATGTACATGTGTAGAGAGGACACAACCACATAACATCAAGACCTATAACATCAGTTGTCATATTCATGTATATGTGTAGAGAGGACACAGTCACATAACAACAAGACCTATAACATCAGGGGTCATATTCATGTACATGTGTAGAGAGGACACAGCCACATAACAACAAGACCTATAACATCAGGGGTCATATTCATGTACATGTGTAGAGAGGACACAGACACATAACAACAAGACCTATAACATCAGAGGGTCATATTCATGTACATGTGTAGAGAGGACACAACCACATAACAACAAGACCTATAACATCAGAGGGTCATATTCATGTACATGTGTGGAGAGGACACAACCACATAACAACAAGACCTATAACATCAGAGGTCATATTCATGTACATGTGTAGAGAGGACACAGCCACATAACAACAAGACCTATAACATCAGAGGGTCATATTCATGTACATGTGTAGAGAGGACACAACCACATAACAACAAGACCTATAACATCAGAGGGTCATATTCATGTACATGTGTGGAGAGGACACAACCACATAACAACAAGACCTATAACATCAGAGGTCATATTCATGTACATGTGTAGAGAGGACACAGCCACATAACAACAAGACCTATAACATCAGGGGTCATATTCATGTACATGTGTAGAGAGGACACGGCCACATAACAACAAGACCTATAACATCAGAGGGTCATATTCATGTACATGTGTAGAGAGGACACAGCCACATAACAACAAGACCTATAACATCAGGGGGTCATATTCATGTACATGTGTAGAGAGGACACAGCCACATAACAACAAGACCTATAACATCAGGGGATCATATTCATGTACATGTGTAGAGAGGACACAGCCACATAACAAGAAGACCTATAACATCAGAGGGTCATATTCATGTACATGTGTAGAGAGGACACAGCCACATAACAACAAGACCTATAACATCAGAGGGTCATATTCATGTACATGTGTAGAGAGGACACAGACACATAACAACAAGACCTATAACATCAGGGGGTCATATTCATGTACATGTGTAGAGAGGACACAGCCACATAACAACAAGACCTATAACAACAGAGGGTCATATTTATGTACATGTGTAGAGAGGACACAGCCACATAACATCAAGACCTATAACAACAGAGGGTCATATTCATGTACATGTGTAGAGAGGACACAGCCACATAACAACAAGACCTATAACATCAGAGGGTCATATTTATGTACATGTGTAGAGAGGACACAGCCACATAACATCAAGACCTATAACATCAGGGGTCATATTCATGTATATGTGTAGAGAGGACACAGTCACATAACAACAAGACTTATAACATCAGGGGGTCATATTCATGTACATGTGTAGAGAGGACACAGCCACATAACAACAAGACCTATAACATCAGGGGTCATATTCATGTATATGTGTAGAGAGGACACAGCCACATAACAACAAGACCTATAACATCAGAGGGTCATATTCATGTACATGTGTAGAGAGGACACAGCCACATAACAACAAGACCTATAACATCAGGGGTCATATTCATGTATATGTGTAGAGAGGACACAGCCACATAACAACAAGACCTATAACATCAGGGGGTCATATTCATGTATATGTGTAGAGAGGACACATCCACATAACAACAAGACTTATAACATCAGGGGGTCATATACCATATTCATGTACATGTGTAGAGAGGACACAGCCACATAATAACAAGACCTATAACATCAGGGGGTCATCTTCATGTACATGTGTAGAGAGGACACAGCCATATAACAACAAGACCTATAACATCAGGGGTCATATTCATGTACATGTGTAGAGAGGACACAGCCACATAACAACAAGACCTATAACATCAGAGGGTCATATTCATGTACATGTGTAGAGAGGACACAACCACATAACAACAAGACCTATAACATCAGGGGTCATATTCATGTACATGTGTAGAGAGGACACAGCCACATAACAACAAGACATATAACATCAGGGGTCATATTCATGTACATGTGTAGAGAGGACACAGCCACATAACAACAAGACCTATAACATCAGGGGTCATATTCATGTACATGTGTAGAGAGGACACAGCCACATAACAACAAGACCTATAACATCAGGGGGTCATATTCATGTACATGTGTAGAGAGGACACAACCACATAACAACAAGACCTATAACATCAGGGGGTCATATTCATGTACATGTGTAGAGAGGACACAGCCACATAACAACAAGACCTATAACATTAGGGGGTCATATTCATGTACATGTGTAGAGAGGTCACAGCCACATAACAACAAGACCTATAACATCAGGGGATCATATTCATGTACATGTGTAGAGAGGACACAGCCACATAACAACAAGACCTATAACATCAGGGGTCATATTCATGTACATGTGTAGAGAGGACACAGCCACATAACAACAAGACCTATAACATCAGGGGGTCATATTCATGTACATGTGTAGAGAGGACACAGACACATAACAACAAGACCTATAAAATCAGTGGGTCATATTCATGTACACGTGTAGAGAGGACACGGCCACATAACAACAAGACCTATAACATCAGGGGTCATATTCATGTACATGTGTAGAGAGGTCACAGCCACATAACAACAAGACCTATAACATCAGGGGATCATATTCATGTACATGTGTAGAGAGGACACAGCCACATAACAACAAGACCTATAACATTAGGGGGTCATATTCATGTACATGTGTAGAGAGGTCACAGCCACATAACAACAAGACCTATAACATCAGGGGATCATATTCATGTACATGTGTAGAGAGGACACAGCCACATAACAACAAGACCTATAACATCAGGGGGTCATATTCATGTACATGTGTAGAGAGGACACAGACACATAACAACAAGACCTATAAAATCAGTGGGTCATATTCATGTACACGTGTAGAGAGGACACGGCCACATAACAACAAGACCTATAACATCAGGGGTCATATTCATGTACATGTGTAGAGAGGTCACAGCCACATAACAACAAGACCTATAACATCAGGGGATCATATTCATGTACATGTGTAGAGAGGACACAGCCACATAACAACAAGACCTATAACATTAGGGGGTCATATTCATGTACATGTGTAGAGAGGTCACAGCCACATAACAACAAGACCTATAACATCAGGGGATCATATTCATGTACATGTGTAGAGAGGACACAGCCACATAACAACAAGACCTATAACATCAGGGGGTCATATTCATGTACATGTGTAGAGAGGACACAGACACATAACAACAAGACCTATAAAATCAGTGGGTCATATTCATGTACACGTGTAGAGAGGACACGGCCACATAACAACAAGACCTATAACATCAGGGGGTCATATTCATGTACATGTGTAGAGAGGACACAGCCACATAACAACAAGACCTATAACATCAGGGGATCATATTCATGTACATGTGTAGAGAGGACAAAGCCACATAACAACAAGACCTATAACATCAGGGGTCATATTCATGTACATGTGTAGAGAGGACACAACCACATAACAACAAGACTTATAAAATCAGGGGATCATATTCATGTACATGTGTAGAGAGGACACAGCCACATAACAACAAGACCTATAAAATCAGGGGGTCATATTCATGTACATGTGTAGAGAGGACACAGCCACATAACAACAAGACCTATAAAATCAGGGGATCATATTCATGTACATGTGTAGAGAGGACACAGTCACATAACAACAAGACCTATAAAATCAGGGGATCATATTCATGTACATGTGTAGAGAGGACACAGCCACATAACAACAAGACCTATAAAATCAGGGGATCATATTCATGTACATGTGTAGAGAGGACACAGTCACATAACAACAATACCTATAAAATCAGGGGATCATATTCATGTACATGTGTAGAGAGGACACAGCCACATAACAACAAGACCTATAACATCAGGGGGTCATATTCATGTACATGTGTAGAGAGGACATAGCCACATAACAACAAGACCTATAAAATCAGGGGATCATATTCATATACATGTGTAGAGAGGACACAGTCACATAACAACAAGACCTATAAAATCAGGGGATCATATTCATGTACATGTGTAGAGAGGACACAGCCACATAACAACAAGACCTATAAAATCAGGGGATCATATTCATGTACATGTGTAGAGAGGACACAGCCACATAACAACAAGACCTATAAAATCAGGGGATCATATTCATGTACATGTGTAGAGAGGACACAACCACATAACAACAAGACCTATAACATCAGAGGGTCATATTCATGTACATGTGTAGAGAGGACACAGCCACATAACAACAAGACCTATAACATCAGGGGATCATATTCATGTACATGTGTAGAGAGGACACAGCCACATAACAAGAAGACCTATAACATCAGAGGGTCATATTCATGTACATGTGTAGAGAGGACACAGCCACATAACAACAAGACCTATAACATCAGAGGGTCATATTCATGTACATGTGTAGAGAGGACACAGACACATAACAACAAGACTTATAACATCAGAGGGTCATATTCATGTACATGTGTGGAGAGGACACAACCACATAACAACAAGACCTATAACATCAGAGGTCATATTCATGTACTTGTGTAGAGAGGAAACAGCCACATAACAACAAGACCTATAACATCAGGGGGTCATATTCATGTACATGTGTAGAGAGGACACAGCCACATAACAACAAGACCTATAACAACAGTGGGTCATATTTATGTACATGTGTAGAGAGGACACAGCCACATAACATCAAGACCTATAACATCAGAGGGTCATATTCATGTACATGTGTAGAGAGGACACAGCCACATAACAACAAGACCTATAACATCAGGGGATCATATTCATGTACATGTGTAGAGAGGACACAGCCACATAACAACAAGACCTATAACATCAGAGGGTCATATTCATGTACATGTGTAGAGAGGACACAGCCACATTACAACAAGACCTATAACATCAGAGAGTCATATTCATGTACATGTGTAGAGAGGACACAGTCACATAACAACAAGACCTATAACATTAGGGGGTCATATTCATGTACATGTGTAGAGAGGACACAGCCAAATAACAACAAGACCTATAACATCAGAGTGTCATATTCATGTACATGTGTAGAGAGGACACAGCCACATAACAACAAGACCTATAACATCAGGGGGTCATATTCATGTACATGTGTAGAGAGGACACAGCCACATAATAACAAGACCTATAACATCAGGAGGTCATATTCATGTACATGTGTAGAGAGGACACAGCCACATAACAACAAGACCTATAACATCAGAGGTCATATTCATGTACATGTGTAGAGAGGACACAGTCACATAACAACAAGACCTATAACATCAGGGGGTCATATTCATGTACATGTGTAGAGAGGACACAGACACATAACAACAAGACTTATAACATCAGAGGGTCATATTCATGTACATGTGTAGAGAGGACACGGCCACATAACAACAAGACCTATAACATCAGGGGTCATATTCATGTACTTGTGTAGAGAGGAAACAGCCACATAACAACAAGACCTATAACATCAGGGGGTCATATTCATGTACATGTGTAGAGAGGACACAGCCACATAACAACAAGACCTATAACAACAGTGGGTCATATTTATGTATATGTGTAGAGAGGACACAGCCACATAACAACAAGACCTATAACATCAGAGGGTCATATTCATGTACATGTGTAGAGAGGACACAACCACATAACAACAAGACCTATAACATCAGGGGTCATATTCATGTATATGTGTAGAGAGGACACAGCCACATAACAAAAAGACCTATAACATCAGGAGTCATATTCATGTACATGTGTAGAGAGGACACAGCCACATAACAACAAGACCTATAACATCAGAGGTCATATTCATGTTCATGTGTAGAGAGGACACAGCCACATAACAACAAGACCTATAACATCAGAGGTCATATTCATGTACATGTGTAGAGAGGACACAGCCACATAACAACAAGACCTATAACATCAGGGGTCATATTCATGTACATGTGTAGAGAGGACACAGCCACATAACAACAAGACCTATAACATCAGAGGTCATATTCATGTACATGTGTAGAGAGGACACAGTCACATAACAACAAGACCTATAACATCAGGGGGTCATATTCATGTACATGTGTAGAGAGGACACAGACACATAACAACAAGACTTATAACATCAGAGGGTCATATTCATGTACATGTGTGGAGAGGACACAACCACATAACAACAAGACCTATAACATCAGAGGTCATATTCATGTACTTGTGTAGAGAGGAAACAGCCACATAACAACAAGACCTATAACATCAGGGGGTCATATTCATGTACATGTGTAGAGAGGACACAGCCACATAACAACAAGACCTATAACAACAGTGGGTCATATTTATGTATATGTGTAGAGAGGACACAGCCACATAACAACAAGACCTATAACATCAGAGGGTCATATTCATGTACATGTGTAGAGAGGACACAACCACATAACAACAAGAACTATAACATCAGGGGTCATATTCATGTATATGTGTAGAGAGGACACAGCCACATAACAACAAGACCTATAACATCAGGAGTCATATTCATGTACATGTGTAGAGAGGACACAGCCACATAACAACAAGACCTATAACATCAGGGGATCATATTCATGTACATGTGTAGAGAGGACACAGCCACATAACAAGAAGACCTATAACATCAGAGGGTCATATTCATGTACATGTGTAGAGAGGACACAGCCACATAACAACAAGACCTATAACATCAGAGGGTCATATTCATGTACATGTGTAGAGAGGACACAGACACATAACAACAAGACTTATAACATCAGAGGGTCATATTCATGTACATGTGTGGAGAGGACACAGCCACATAACAACAAGACCTATAACATCAGGGGGTCATATTCATGTACATGTGTAGAGAGGACACAGACACATAACAACAAGACCTATAACATCAGGGGTCATATTCATGTATATGTGTAGAGAGGACACAGCCACATAACAACAAGACCTATAACATCAGGGGGTCATATTCATGTATATGTGTAGAGAGGACACATCCACATAACAACAAGACTTATAACATCAGGGGGTCATATACCATATTCATGTACATGTGTAGAGAGGACACAGCCACATAATAACAAGACCTATAACATCAGGGGGTCATATTCATGTACATGTGTAGAGAGGACACAGCCATATAACAACAAGACCTATAACATCAGGGGATCATATTCATGTACATGTGTAGAGAGGACACAGCCACATAACAACAAGACCTATAACATCAGGGGTCATATTCATGTACATGTGTAGAGAGGACACAGCCACATAACAACAAGACCTATAACATCAGGGGTCATATTCATGTACATGTGTAGAGAGGACACAACCACATAACAACAAGACCTATAACATCAGGGGTCATATTCATGTACATGTGTAGAGAGGACACAGCCACATAACAACAAGACATATAACATCAGGGGTCATATTCATGTACATGTGTAGAGAGGACACAGCCACATAACAACAAGACCTATAACATCAGGGGTCATATTCATGTACATGTGTAGAGAGGACACGGCCACATAACAAGACCTATAACATCAGGGGTCATATTCATGTACATGTGTAGAGAGGACACAGCCACATAACAACAAGACCTATAACATCAGGGGGTCATATTCATGTACATGTGTAGAGAGGACACAGCCACATAACAACAAGACCTATAACATCAGGGGGTCATATTCATGTACATGTGTAGAGAGGACACGGCCACATAACAAGACCTATAACATCAGGGGTCATATTCATGTACATGTGTAGAGAGGACACAGCCACATAACAACAAGACCTATAACATCAGGGGGTCATATTCATGTACATGTGTAGAGAGGACACAGCCACATAACAACAAGACCTATAACATCAGGGGGTCATATTCATGTACATGTGTAGAGAGGACACAACCACATAACAACAAGACCTATAACATCAGGGGGTCATATTCATGTACATGTGTAGAGAGGACACAGCCACATAACAACAAGACCTATAACATCAGGGGTCATATTCATGTACATGTGTAGAGAGGTCACAGCCACATAACAACAAGACCTATAACATCAGGGGATCATATTCATGTACATGTGTAGAGAGGACACAGCCACATAACAACAAGACCTATAACATTAGGGGGTCATATTCATGTACATGTGTAGAGAGGTCACAGCCACATAACAACAAGACCTATAAAATCAGTGGGTCATATTCATGTACACGTGTAGAGAGGACACGGCCACATAACAACAAGACCTATAACATCAGGGGGTCATATTCATGTACATGTGTAGAGAGGACACAGCCACATAACAACAAGACCTATAACATCAGGGGGTCATATTCATGTACATGTGTAGAGAGGACACAGCCACATAACAACAAGACCTATAACATCAGGGGTCATATTCATGTACATGTGTAGAGAGGACACAGTCACATAACAACAAGACCTATAACATCAGGGGGTCATATTCATGTACATGTGTAGAGAGGACACAGCCACATAACAACAAGACCTATAACATCAGGGGTCATATTCATGTACATGTGTAGAGAGGACACAGCCACATAACAACAAGACCTATAACATCAGGGGGTCATATTTATGTACATGTGTAGAGAGGACACAGTCACATAACAACAAGACCTATAACATCAGAGGGTCATATTCATGTACATGTGTAGAGAGGACACAGTCACATAACAACAAGACCTATAACATCAGAGGGTCATATTCATGTACTTGTGTAGAGAGGAAACAGCCACATAACAACAAGACCTATAACATCAGGGGGTCATATTCATGTACATGTGTAGAGAGGACACAGCCACATAACAACAAGACCTATAACAACAGTGGGTCATATTTATGTATATGTGTAGAGAGGACACAGCCACATAACAACAAGACCTATAACATCAGAGGGTCATATTCATGTACATGTGTAGAGAGGACACAACCACATAACAACAAGAACTATAACATCAGGGGTCATATTCATGTATATGTGTAGAGAGGACACAGCCACATAACAACAAGACCTATAACATCAGGAGTCATATTCATGTACATGTGTAGAGAGGACACAGCCACATAACAACAAGACCTATAACATCAGGGGATCATATTCATGTACATGTGTAGAGAGGACACAGCCACATAACAAGAAGACCTATAACATCAGAGGGTCATATTCATGTACATGTGTAGAGAGGACACAGCCACATAACAACAAGACCTATAACATCAGAGGGTCATATTCATGTACATGTGTAGAGAGGACACAGACACATAACAACAAGACTTATAACATCAGAGGGTCATATTCATGTACATGTGTGGAGAGGACACAGCCACATAACAACAAGACCTATAACATCAGGGGGTCATATTCATGTACATGTGTAGAGAGGACACAGACACATAACAACAAGACCTATAACATCAGGGGTCATATTCATGTATATGTGTAGAGAGGACACAGCCACATAACAACAAGACCTATAACATCAGGGGGTCATATTCATGTATATGTGTAGAGAGGACACATCCACATAACAACAAGACTTATAACATCAGGGGGTCATATACCATATTCATGTACATGTGTAGAGAGGACACAGCCACATAATAACAAGACCTATAAAATCAGTGGGTCATATTCATGTACACGTGTAGAGAGGACACGGCCACATAACAACAAGACCTATAACATCAGGGGGTCATATTCATGTACATGTGTAGAGAGGACACAGCCACATAACAACAAGACCTATAACATCAGGGGATCATATTCATGTACATGTGTAGAGAGGACACAGCCACATAACAACAAGACCTATAACATCAGGGGTCATATTCATGTACATGTGTAGAGAGGACACAGCCACATAACAACAAGACCTATAACATCAGGGGGTCATATTCATGTACATGTGTAGAGAGGACACAGTCACATAACAACAAGACCTATAACATCAGGGGTCATATTCATGTACATGTGTAGAGAGGACACAGCCACATAACAACAAGACCTATAACATCAGAGGGTCATATTCATGTACATGTGTAGAGAGGACACAGTCACATAACAACAAGACCTATAACATCAGAGGGTCATATTCATGTACATGTGTAGAGAGGACACAGCCACATAACAACAAGACCTATAACATCAGGAGTCATATTCATGTACATATGTAGAGAGGACACAGCTACTTCACAACAAGACCTATAACATCAGGGGGTCATATTCATGTACATGTGTAGAGAGGACACAGACACATAACAACAAGACCTATAACATCAGAGGGTCATATTCATGTACATGTGTAGAGAGGACACAGCCACATAACAACAAGACCTATAACATCAGAGGGTCATATTCATGTACATGTGTAGAGAGGACACAGCCACATAACAACAAGAACTATAACATCAGGGGGTCATATTCATGTACATGTGTAGAGAGGACACAGCCACATAACAACAAGACCTATAATATCAGGGGTCATATTCATGTACATGTGTAGAGAGGACACAGCCACATAACAACAAGACCTATAACATCAGGGGATCATATTCATGTACATGTGTAGAGAGGACACAGCCACATAACAACAAGACCTATAACATCAGAGGGTCATATTCATGTACATGTGTAGAGAGGACACAGCCACATAACAACAAGAACTATAACATCAGGGGGTCATATTCATGTACATGTGTAGAGAGGACACAGACACATAACAACAAGACCTATAACATCAGAGGGTCATATTCATGTACACGTGTAGAGAGGACACAGCCACATAACAACAAGACCTATAACATCAGAGGGTCATATTCATGTACATGTGTAGAGAGGACACAGCCACATAACAACAAGACCTATAACATCAGGGGATCATATTCATGTACATGTGTAGAGAGGACACAGCCACATAACAACAAGACCTATAACATCAGATGGTCATATTCATGTACATGTGTAGAGAGGACACAGCCATATAACAACAAGACCTATAACATCAGGGGTCATATTCATGTACATGTGTAGAGAGGACACAGCCACATAACAACAAGACCTATAACATCAGGGGTCATATTCATGTACATGTGTAGAGAGGACACAGCCACATAACAAGAAGACCTATAACATCAGAGGGTCATATTCATGTACATGTGTAGAGAGGACACAGCCACATAACAACAAGACCTATAACATCAGAGGGTCATATTCATGTACATGTGTAGAGAGGACACAGCCACATAACAACAAGACCTATAACATCAGAGGATCATATTCATGTACATGTGTAGAGAGGACACAGCCATATAACAACAAGACCTATAACATCAGGGGGTCATATTCATGTACATGTGTAGAGAGGACACAGACACATAACAACAAGACTTATAACATCAGAGGGTCATATTCATGTACATGTGTGGAGAGGACACAGCCACATAACAACAAGACCTATAACATCAGGGGGTCATATTCATGTACATGTGTAGAGAGGACACAGCCACATAACAACAAGACCTATAACATCAGGGGATCATATTCATGTACATGTGTAGAGAGGACACGGCCACATAACAACAAGACCTATAACATCAGGGGGTCATATTCATGTACATGTGTAGAGAGGACACAGCCACATAACAAGAAGACCTATAACATCAGAGGGTCATATTCATGTACATGTGTAGAGAGGACACAGCCACATAACAACAAGACCTATAACATCAGAGGGTCATATTCATGTACATGTGTAGAGAGGACACAGCCACATAACAACAAGACCTATAACATCAGAGGGTCATATTCATGTACATGTGTAGAGAGGACACGGCCACATAACAACAATACCTATAACATCAGGGGTCATATTCATGTACATGTGTAGAGAGGACACAGCCACATAACAACAAGACCTATAACATCAGAGGGTCATATTCATGTACATGTGTAGAGAGGACACAGACACATAACAACAAGACCTATAACATCAGGGGTCATATTCATGTATATGTGTAGAGAGGACACAGCCACATAACAACAAGACCTATAACATCAGGGGGTCATATTCATGTATATGTGTAGAGAGGACACATCCACATAACAACAAGACTTATAACATCAGGGGGTCATATACCATATTCATGTACATGTGTAGAGAGGACACAGCCACATAATAACAAGACCTATAACATCAGGGGGTCATATTCATGTACATGTGTAGAGAGGACACAGCCATATAACAACAAGACCTATAACATCAGGGGTCATATTCATGTACATGTGTAGAGAGGACACAGCCACATAACAACAAGACCTATAACATCAGGGGTCATATTCATGTACATGTGTAGAGAGGACACAACCACATAACAACAAGACCTATAACATCAGGGGTCATATTCATGTACATGTGTAGAGAGGACACAGCCACATAACAACAAGACATATAACATCAGGGGTCATATTCATGTACATGTGTAGAGAGGACACAGCCACATAACAACAAGACCTATAACATCAGGGGTCATATTCATGTACATGTGTAGAGAGGACACAGCCACATAACAACAAGACCTATAACATCAGGGGTCATATTCATGTACATGTGTAGAGAGGACACAGCCACATAACAACAAGACCTATAACATCAGGGGTCATATTCATGTACATGTGTAGAGAGGACACAGACACATAACAACAAGAACTATAACATCAGGGGTCATATTCATGTACATGTGTAGAGAGGACACAGCCACATAACAACAAGACCTATAACATCAGGGGTCATATTCATGTACATGTGTAGAGAGGACACAGCCACATAACAACAAGTCCTATAACATCAGGGGTCATATTCATGTACATGTGTAGAGAGGACACAGACACATAACAACAAGACATATAACATCAGGGGGTCATATTCATGTACATGTGTAGAGAGGACACAGCCACATAACAACAAGACCTATAACATCAGGGGATCATATTCATGTACATGTGTAGAGAGGACACAGACACATAACAACAAGACCTATAACATCAGAGGGTCATATTCATGTATATGTGTAGAGAGGACACAGCCACATAACAACAAGAACTATAACATCAGGGGGTCATATTCATGTACATGTGTAGAGAGGACACAGCCACATAACAACAAGAACTATAACATCAGGGGGTCATATTCATGTACATGTGTAGAGAGGACACAGCCACATAACAACAAGACCTATAACATCAGAGGGTCATATTCATGTACATGTGTAGAGAGGACACAGCCACATAACAACAAGACCTATAACATCAGGGGATCATATTCATGTACATGTGTAGAGAGGACACAGCCACATAACAACAAGAACTATAACATCAGGGGGTCATATTCATGTACATGTGTAGAGAGGACACAGCCACATAACAACAAGAACTATAACATCAGGGAGTCATATTCATGTACATGTGTAGAGAGGACACAGCCACATAACAACAAGACCTATAACATCAGGGGATCATATTCATGTACATGTGTAGAGAGGACACAGCCACATAACAAGAAGACCTATAACATCAGAGGGTCATATTCATGTACATGTGTAGAGAGGACACAGCCACATAACAACAAGACCTATAACATCAGGGTGTCATATTCATGTACATGTGTAGAGAGGACACAGCCACATAACAACAATACCTATAACATCAGAGGGTCATATTCATGTACATGTGTAGAGAGGACACAGCCACATAACAACATGACCTATAACATCAGAGGGTCATATTCATGTACATGTGTAGAGAGGACACAGTGACATAACAACAAGACCTATAACATCAGGGGTCATATTCATGTACATGTGTAGAGAGGACACAGCCACATTACAACAAGACCTATAACATCAGGGGGTCATATTCATGTACATGTGTAGAGAGGACACAGCCACATAACAACAAGACCTATAACATCAGAGGGTCATATTCATGTACATGTGTAGAGAGGACACAGCCACATAACAACAAGACCTATAACATCAGAGGGTCATATTCATGTACATGTGTAGAGAGGACACAGTGACATAACAACAAGACCTATAACATCAGGGGTCATATTCATGTACATGTGTAGAGAGGACACAGCCACATAACAACAAGACCTATAACATCAGGGGTCATATTCATGTACATGTGTAGAGAGGACACAGCCACATAACAACAAGACCTATAACATCAGGGGGTCATATTCATATACATGTGTAGAGAGGACACAGTGACATAACAACAAGACCTATAACATCAGGGGTCATATTCATGTACATGTGTAGAGAGGACACAGCCACATTACAACAAGACCTATAACATCAGGGTTCATATTCATGTACATGTGTAGAGAGGACACAGCCACATTACAACAAGACCTATAACATCAGGGTTCATATTCATGTACATGTGTAGAGAGGACACAGTCACATAACAACAAGACCTATAACATCAGGGGTCATATTCATGTACATGTGTAGAGAGGACACAGCCACATAACAACAAGACCTATAACATCAGGGTTCATATTCATGTACATGTGTAGAGAGGACACAGCCACATAACAACAAGACCTATAACATCAGGGGTCATATTCATGTACATGTGTAGAGAGGACACAGCCACATAACAACAAGACCTATAACATCAGGGGTCATATTCATGTACATGTGTAGAGAGGACACAGCCACATAACAACAAGACCTATAACATCAGGGTTCATATTCATGTACATGTGTAGAGAGGACACAGTCACATAACAACAAGACCTATAACATCAGGGGTCATATTCATGTATATGTGTAGAGAGGACACAGCCACATAACAACAAGACTATTAACAACAGTGGGTCATATTTATGTACATGTGTAGAGAGGACACAGCCACATAACATCAAGACCTATAACATCAGAGGGTCATATTCATGTACATGTGTAGAGAGGACACAGCCACATAACAACAAGACCTATAACATCAGGGGATCATATTCATGTACATGTGTAGAGAGGACACAGCCACATTACAACAAGACCTATAACATCAGGGGTCATATTCATGTACATGTGTAGAGAGGACACAGCCACATAACAACAAGACCTATAACATCAGGGTTCATATTCATGTACATGTGTAGAGAGGACACAGCCACATAACAACAAGACCTATAACATCAGGGTTCATATTCATGTACATGTGTAGAGAGGACACAGCCACATAACAACAAGACCTATAACATCAGGGGTCATATTCATGTACATGTGTAGAGAGGACACAGCCAGATAACAACAAGACCTATAACATCAGGGTTCATATTCATGTACATGTGTAGAGAGGACACAGCCAGATAACAACACGACCTATAACATCAGGGTTCATATTCATGTACATGTGTAGAGAGGACACAGCCACATAACAACAAGACCTATAACATCAGAGGGTCATATTCATGTACATGTGTAGGGAGGACACAGCCACATAACAACAAGACCTATAACATCAGGGTTCATATTCATGTACATGTGTAGAGAGGACACAGCCACATAACAACAAGACCTATAACATCAGAGGGTCATATTCATGTACATGTGTAGAGAGGACACAGCCACATAACAACAAGACCTATAACATCAGGGGTCATATTCATGTACATGTGTAGAGAGGACACAGCCACATAACAACAAGACCTATAACATCAGGGGTCATATTCATGTACATGTGTAGAGAGGACACAGCCACATAACAACAAGACCTATAACATCAGAGGGTCATATTCATGTACATGTGTAGAGAGGACACAGCCACATAACAACAAGACCTATAACATCAGGGGTCATATTCATGTACATGTGTAGAGAGGACACAGCCACATAACAACAAGACCTATAACATCAGAGGGTCATATTCATGTACATGTGTAGAGAGGACACAGCCACATAACAACAAGACCTATAACATCATGTGGTCATATTCATGTACATGTGTAGAGAGGACACAGCCACATTACAACAAGACCTATAACATCAGGGTGTCATATTCATGTACATGTGTAGAGAGGACACGGCCACATAACAACAAGACCTATAACATCAGGGGTCATATTCATCTACATGTGTAGAGAGGACACAGCCACATAACAACAAGACCTATAACATCAGGGGTCATATTCATGTACATGTGTAGAGAGGACACAGCTACATAACAACAAGACCTATAACATCAGGGGGTCATATTCATATACATGTGTAGAGAGGACACAGTGACATAACAACAAGACCTATAACATCAGGGGTCATATTCATGTACATGTGTAGAGAGGACACAGCCACATTACAACAAGACCTATAACATCAGGGTTCATATTCATGTACATGTGTAGAGAGGACACAGCCACATAACAACAAGACCTATAACATCAGGGGTCATATTCATGTACATGTGTAGAGAGGACACAGCCACATAACAACAAGACCCATAACATCAGGGGTCATATTCATGTACATGTGTAGAGAGGACACAGCCACATAACAACAAGACCTATAACATCAGGGGTCATATTCATGTACATGTGTAGAGAGGACACAGCCACATAACAACAAGACCTATAACATCAGGGGTCATATTCATGTACATGTGTAGAGAGGACACAGCTACATAACAACAAGACCTATAACATCAGGGGTCATATTCATATACATGTGTAGAGAGGACACGGCCACATAACAACAAGACCTATAACATCAGGGGGTCATATTCATATACATGTGTAGAGAGGACACAGTGACATAACAACAAGACCTATAACATCAGGGGTCATATTCATGTACATGTGTAGAGAGGACACAGCCACATTACAACAAGACCTATAACATCAGGGTTCATATTCATGTACATGTGTAGAGAGGACACAGCCACATAACAACAAGACCTATAACATCAGGGGGTCATATTCATGTACATCTGTAGAGAGGACACAGCCACATAACAAGAAGACCTATAACATCAGGGGGTCATATTCATGTACATGTGTAGAGAGGACACGGCCACATTACAACAAGACCTATAACATCAGGGGGTCATATTCATGTACATCTGTAGAGAGGACACAGCCACATAACAAGAAGACCTATAACATCAGGGGGTCATATTTATGTACATGTGTAGAGAGGACACAGCCACATAACAACAAGACCTATAACATCAGGGTTCATATTCATGTACATGTGTAGAGAGGACACAGTCACATAACAACAAGACCTATAACATCAGGTGTCATATTCATGTACATGTGTAGAGAGGACACTGCCACATAACAACAAGACCTATAACATCAGGGGTCATATTCATGTACATGTGTAGAGAGGACACAGCCACATAACAACAAGACCTATAACATCAGGGGTCATATTCATGTACATGTGTAGAGAGGACACAGCCACATAACAACAAGAACTATAACATCAGGGGTCATATTCATGTACATGTGTAGAGAGGACACAGCCACATAACAACAAGACCTATAACATCAGAGGGTCATATTCATGTACATGTGTAGAGAGGACACAGCCACATAACAACAAGACCTATAACATCATGTGGTCATATTCATGTACATGTGTAGAGAGGACACAGCCACATAACAACAAGACCTATAATGTCAGGGGTCATATTCATGTACATGTGTAGAGAGGACACAGTCACATAACAACAAGACCTATAACATCAGGGGTCATATTCATGTACATGTGTAGAGAGGACACAGCCACATAACAACAAGACCTATAACATCATGTGGTCATATTCATGTACATGTGTAGAGAGGACACAGCCACATAACAACAAGACCTATAACATCAGGGGTCATATTCATGTACATGTGTAGAGAGGACACAGTCACATAACAACAAGACCTATAACATCAGGGGTCATATTCATGTACATGTGTAGAGAGGACACAGCCACATAACAACAAGACCTATAACATCAGGGGGTCATATTCATGTACATGTGTAGAGAGGACACAGCCACATAACAACAAGACCTATAACATCAGTTGTCATATTCATGTACATGTGTAGAGAGGACACGGCCACTTAACAAGACCTATAACATCAGGGGTCATATTCATGTACATGTGTAGAGAGGACACAACCACATTACAACAAGACCTATAACATCAGGGGGTCATATTCATGTATATGTGTAGAGAGGACACAACCACATAACAACAAGACCTATAACATCAGAGGGTCATATTCATGTACATGTGTAGAGAGGACACAGCCACATTACAACAAGACCTATAACATCAGGGGGTCATATTCATGTACATGTGTAGAGAGGACACGGCCACATAACAACAAGACCTATAACATCAGGGGTCATATTCATGTACATGTGTAGAGAGGACACAACCACATAACAACAAGACCTATAACATCAGGAGTCATATTCATGTACATGTGTAGAGAGGACACGGCCACATAACAACAAGACCTATAACATCAGGGGTCATATTCATCTACATGTGTAGAGAGGACACAGCCACATAACAACAAGACCTATAACATCAGGGGTCATATTCATTTACATGTGTAGAGAGGACACAACCACATAACAACAAGACCTATAACATCAGGGGGTCATATTCATATACATGTGTAGAGAGGACACAGTGACATAACAACAAGACCTATAACATCAGGGGTCATATTCATGTACATGTGTAGAGAGGACACAGCCACATTACAACAAGACCTATAACATCAGGGGGTCATATTCATCTACATGTGTAGAGAGGACACAGCTACATAACAACAAGACCTATAACATCAGGGGGTCATATTCATATACATGTGTAGAGAGGACACAGTGACATAACAACAAGACCTATAACATCAGGGGTCATATTCATGTACATGTGTAGAGAGGACACAGCCACATTACAACAAGACCTATAACATCAGGGTTCATATTCATGTACATGTGTAGAGAGGACACAGACACATAACAACAAGACCTATAACATCAGGGGTCATATTCATGTACATGTGTAGAGAGGACACAGCCACATAACAACAAGACCTATAACATCAGGGGTCATATTCATGTACATGTGTAGAGAGGACACAGCCACATTACAACAAGACCTATAACATCAGGGGGTCATATTCATCTACATGTGTAGAGAGGACACAGCTACATAACAACAAGACCTATAACATCAGGGGGTCATATTCATATACATGTGTAGAGAGGACACAGTGACATAACAACAAGACCTATAACATCAGGGGTCATATTCATGTACATGTGTAGAGAGGACACAGCCACATTACAACAAGACCTATAACATCAGGGTTCATATTCATGTACATGTGTAGAGAGGACACAGACACATAACAACAAGACCTATAACATCAGGGGTCATATTCATGTACATGTGTAGAGAGGACACAGCCACATAACAACAAGACCTATAACATCAGGGGTCATATTCATGTACATGTGTAGAGAGGACACAGCCACATTACAACAAGACCTATAACATCAGAGGGTCATATTCATGTACATGTGTAGAGAGGACACAGTCACATAACAACAAGACCTATAACATCAGGGGTCATATTCATGTACATGTGTAGAGAGGACACAGCCACATAACAACAAGACCTATAACATCAGGGGTCATATTCATGTACATGTCATGCCAGTGCCCCTCCCCCCGTTCTAGTGTTAACAGCACACAAACAGTGTCTTTGGGCAGCTACAGGGGAGTCAATGTAGGGAGGCCATCTGACAAACCCCACCATGGCATACCCTCTATGGCAAAACAGGCAAACTGGCCCATCCAGTGGTGAACCAATCTGGAGTAATCCTGGAGCTCCACCCTATGGGCTCTGGGCCTAGGGGACAAGTGGCCACCGTTCTTCCTCTCCCCCTGTCTGCTCCTTTCCCTTTCCAGTGTTTGAGTCCTCTGTGATCTATTGGGCTTTCTGGCTTACCCAATTCCAGTGGTTACAGTGGAATATCCATCTCAAGTGAATGTTCAACAGGGGTTATCAATACCCCACCCCCCAAAAGCCAGGACAATTAGCTCTTCCTTGCCCCTCCTCTATGGAAAATATTCTTCTGGGACATCCCATAAAACAATAATTCAACTAAGGACTGTACCTGCTTCATCTGCCAATCTGTACTCCTCTTGATAGACATGTCTGGGGTCACCACTTCTTTGGACTGTGCTGAGCTCACTGTCTCCCAGACTCCTTTTTCTGGAACTACAGTCTGGGTACAGCTCTCACCTCCCGCTGGCTCTTTGATCTCTGGATCCTCAGGTAGAACCTCCTGGCTCTCTCCATCTGAGACTGCCCAGTTTGTAGATACAGGCAACCCTTGAGAAGCAGCTTCTTCTGCCTCTTGTGCAGGCCGAAGAGCAGGGCTGCTTGCTGCTTCTGCCCCATTGTATTTGGCTGGGTCCTGGACAATGGTCATTCAAGCAACCTCCCCACAGTCCATGCCACCATCTTCCCGGATCTCTTGACAATTTTTATGGTCCTCTGAGAACAACTCCACAGTTGTCCCAAAGTCCAAACAGTTTCCCTCTGACACAGACATTGAAAAAATTTGCTTGCACCCTTTTGTCTCTGGAAGGTGCTTCTCCTCCATGCCTGACTGGCACGACCCCTCCCAACTCGGTGACCAAAACCCCTCTAGGGCTGCTTCATCCAGTAGGGCCAGATATCCTACTTCCAGTTGTAATTCCTGCAGAATCAATGGCATTAGTGAAAATGCCATATCGGACCATTGGGCCACTCCCAGAGAGTTACAACATATCTTGAGCACATCCATTGTACGCTGTAAACTGCCCACTCCACAATCCAGAGGGCCATTTTCCAGCTCCCAGAGTTCCTCCTTCAGACCAGTGAGAAATAGGGCTTCACACCAGGGTTTCCAATAGCTCCAAATCAGGCTGCAAACTAGTCCTCTAAGTTCCTTTTCTGCACCACTAGGTCCTCTAGCTACTCCCGACCATAATCCCAGAAGCACCAATTATTGTTTTAGAAGGGCCGTTTCTTGACAGACTATTAGAAGCACAGAAAATTTCCTGTCTCTACTGGGGATAAGAAAAGAAATGCACATGTTTCCAGATGCTTAACACCAATATAACATAACTAGCGACTTGCCCATCAATAAAATTGTAAAGCTGGAAATGCTGTTTGTGACACAATGTGATTCTCTGAGACTCTTAACCTTCTTGTTATCTACAAAGAAGTACAAAAATGTTATAAACTTTTTTTTTTAACAATGAACTGTTAAACCATATAAAACTTTTCAATTGTCATGTATACAGTAATAATATAACAATACATGAAATTTGTATCAATACGTATTGTGAACCATTACATAAAGGTTTCAAATATGCAACTTATATTGAAAACATTGTTGAATTAATTCATTTTAACAATACTGACATGAAATCGCTCAACTTTGTATAAATGAGTATTTTAAACCATGACAGAATGCTTATTAAATACAACTGGTATTAAAACTCCTGGTAAAGCACATAGATATAGAATCCAGAGGAAGACAAACAGTAAAAAATCCCCATCGCAACTCAGCCAATTGTCTCAAAAGGGGAAAAAAATAATTCCTTCCTGTCCCCAGTACATGGCTATTGGATTACTCCCTGGATGAATCATATCTATTTAATTATACATTTAAAGTTTTTTAACAAATGATTATGCTGCTACTGACATAAATCCTTACTAACATTCAATAAATTAACTTTTCAAACCTTGCAAAAAATGTTAACAATGCCAACATTAACGTAAGGTAAAAACATTTTATATGAAATAAGTTCCAAATATAGTGATCTTGAATATTGAATCCAGAGGAAAGCAAACCAAAAAGAAGCCCAATGAAACTTTGCAAATTTTTTGAAAGTTTGAGCAAAAAATGTATTCCTTCCTGACTTCATTAACTGGCGATCAGATTCCTCCCTGGATCAATAATCTATATATCATGAAACATATATATATATATATATCATTTACATTTTGCAACAAATGATGATCCTGCTACTAACATTAAACCTAAATTACATAGAATGAAACAACTTTTCAGTCCTTTGAAAACAGAATTTTAACATTACAAACATGAAGTTAAATTATTAAAATTGAAAGAGTAATGTTAAGAAATTGCAAAGTAACTGTGTTGTCGCGCCAATCCTGGCAAAAATGACTTCCAAGGCATTCCATTATTTCTTTTTTTGGCTGTCAAAGTGGTTCATTGCAAATAGCATAGCAGACTTTTGATTGTGTCTATAGGATGTAACCATTGTTTATTGTTTTGTTTTTTTAATTCTTTTTTTGTTGGGTATTATTGTAGTTTTCTAAAATTGTAGATAGAGTAACATTAACAGCCTTATTAAATTCCAGCCTCGAGGTAAGATAAGAGGTTTCTACTTTAATCCTACATACTGAAAAATTTCTCAAAGTTACGACGCTATTACATTCGCCCTGCTTCGAGCAACGTGTGAGCTACGCAGCAGGGCCGTCCATATGAACACTGCGATAATGTACATGAGGAGTGACAGCCTGCGAGATAATCTCGCAGGCTCCCACACCTCACCAATTGCTGCGGGAGTCCTAAATGGGACCTCCGCGGCAGTCCCCCACATAAGCCCTACCCCCCGGCACCTAACATTAACCCCCCTCTATGCGGGAGTCCCCATTGGGACCCCTGAAGTGTCCCTTGCAGCAGGGGGTCCCGATCGTCACGATTGTGACCCCGCTGCATTTAATTTTTTTAATTTTCCGCCTCTCGGGTCCTTAAAGGATTGTAAACGTCCTGAAAGGACTTGCGCTAAAAATATTAACCCCAGCCAACTAAAATTAACCCCATAACTCATGGGGGTCAGTACAGACCCCCACAATCACTGTCACTCATGAGGGTCAATACATACCCCCATAAGCACTTAATTAACCCCATAACTCATGGGAGTCAATACAGACCCCCATAATCCAATAATTAACACTATAACTCATGGGGGTCAATACAGATCCCCATAAGGCCTTAAATAACCCTGTCACTCATGGGAGTCAATACAGACCCCCATAAGGCCAATAATTAACCCTGTCACTCATGGGGGTCAATACAGACCCCCATAAAGCCAATAATTAACTTTATAACTCATGGGGGTCAATACAGACCCCCATAAGGCCAATAATTAACCCTGTCACTCATGGGGTTCAAAACAGACCCCCATAAGGCCTTAATTTACCCTGTCACTCATAGGGGTCAATATAGACCCCCATAAGCCAATAATTAACCCTGTCACTCATGGGGGTCAATACAGACGCCATACGCACTTAATTAACCCCATAACTCATGGGGGTCAATACAGACCCGCATAAGCCAATAATTAACCCTATAACTCATGGGGGTCAATACAGACCCCCATAAGGCCAATAATTAACCCCATAACTCATGTGGGTCAATACAGACCCCCATAAGGCCTTAATTAACCCTGTCACTCATGGGGGTCAATAAAGACCCCCATTAGCCAATAATTAACCCTGTCACTCATGGGGGTCAATACAGACCCCCATAAGTATCTATTTAACCCCATTAGTCCCATAAGACTTAAAACATTTATTTAAAACAAAACAAAAAAGTCTCCTAAATGCAAATATCAGATTCAGATCCATGTGAATGTGCTGCAATAATAACCTCCAGGTGCCTTCTAAGGGAACCAGGCAGGACGTCTGGAAGTGAGTTGGAACTGCAATTTAGATTGATTTAGCCGAGTTACAAAGATCGAAAATCGGCTAAGCGAGAAAAAAATGGCCGCCAAAAAAAATGAAAACGAGGCTATACTACTACAAACTGCGTAAAACACAGCCACAGACGTATGTGTTTGAAAAACAACGAGATAAAATTACTGACAATATGAGTCCTTAAACAATTAAATCATGACAGTGCCTATAACCCCAAGAACACCATCCCCACCATCAAACATGGAGGTTGAAGGAAACATTATGCTTTGGTAGTGTTATTCTGCTAAGTGGGCAGGAAAACTGCACCACATGAAAGGGACGATGGATGGGGCCATGTACCATCAAATCTTGGATGAGAACCTCCTTCCCTCAGCCAAGGCATTGGAAATGGGTTGTGGATGGGTATTCCAGCATGACAATGACCCAAAACACACAGACAAGGAGTAGCTCAAGAAGAAGCACATTAAGGTCCTGAAGTGGCCTAGCCAGTCTCCAGATCCTAATGCCATAGAAAATCTGTGGAGGGAGCTGACGGTTCGAGTTGACAAACATCAGCCTTGAAACCTTAATGACTTGGAGCGGACAAAGAGGAGTTGGACAAAATCCCTCCTGAGCAAACCTGGTGGCCAACTACAAGAAACGTCTGACCTCTGTGATTGCCAACAGGGCTTTTACCACCAAGTATTATTATTATTATCCTTTATTTATAACGTGCCAACATATTCAGAAGTGCTAAGACAAAGGGGTCAAATACTTATTTCCCTCATTGACCTGCAAATTAAGTTATAACTTTTTTGATATGCGTTTTTCTTGTTTGTTTGTTTTTTTTGTTATTCTGTCTCTCACTGTTAAAATACACGGACCATTAAAATTATAGACTGATCATTTCTTTGTCAGTGGACAAACGTTTAAAATCAGCAGGGGTTCATGTGTGTGTCCAATCTTCCTGTACTGTCTGTCCCCCAATCCATTATTTATATTTCTTTCAGTGCACATTAACTCTGCTTCAAGGCCTGCTACATCTGTGAGATTCTCAGAGCTGCATTCACAACACCTCAGGAGGTATGGAGTAGACTATGGAAACTGTGCCATCCCTGGAGCCAATATGTTCATTAATATCACTACTACTAATATCAATACTACGCATGTTATTATATCTTGGCAGATAGAAATATTTCTGACTTTTTGTTTTCAATTTCTGTTTCCTATACCCTGCTTTGCTGTCCCCACCTTCCCCCATCCTTTCCCCATTTATGGCTGGCATCATTACCTCAAATCTCCTCCCCCCACCTCACATACCTTCATTCTAAGGTCTCTCTCCCATTGCTTTCTAACTCACCTATCTTCCTAGACTGTATGTCCCCCAATCCATTATTTCTATTTCTTTCAGTGCACATTCACTCAGTCTCAGAATATTGCCCTCCCATCCTCACCCACCCCAACTCAGATTCGATTTATAGAGCCATGGAAAACACCTGACTTCCTACTTGCAGATATATCATCTCAACACTAGGGGTCAGCCAACATACTAGTCTTTCACCTCAGATCCCTCCCCTCTCCCTCTAAAATAAAATTCTTTCTATCTTTCACTTTCTTCCTGACCTTTGCTATTCCTTATTTGTTACTCTTCCCCAGTTCTCTGCCCTTTAATTCCCTTTAGATTGTAAGTAGCGAGTTTCCAGTCTTGTAGGGTGCTTTGGGATAAAGCACTTTCTGCCAAGATTCTAAGCTCAAAACAGGGCCCTTCAACTTTTACATTTGTTAAACTTGTATTTCCCCTGTTCTTATCCCATGTACAGCGCTGCATGTTGGCGCGATACAAATAAAAGATAATAATAATAATAATAATAATATGATACTCACATTGCAGGGTTAACTAAAAGCCAGAGTCCAGCTGTCCTGGAAGGCCCCATACTGCCGCTCAAACAACCACTCCTTAAGAGTCTGACCCATCCACAGTTTTTGATGATAAATGTTGGACCAACATATTTTAATGTAGCTTTTTTAATGATGAATAAAAGTTATGTTTTATATACTTCTGTGTCTGGACTGCAGCCATGAATATATGGTTATTGATAATTTTACATGTACCCTATCATTAGTTTGAAAAAGTGTCCTTGTTCTTTTAGTATATTAGTTGTCTTCATAGTCGGCATACTTTTGTACAGCCCTAATATATATCACTAATACAAGAGTTTATTCTGGGAGAGAAGTAAAACCTCTGCTCTGAGATAAATATGCATTTTTACACCTAATTTTCACTGGACCTTAGAGAAGAATAGAAATATGGAGCCCTATTAAATTGTCAAAATTGTAGTTACTGTAGGCCGTAATGTAGTCACCAAAAGTTACAGCTATTAAATTGGTGTATTTTAGCTACTCGCAATCTATTTGCGGTTACTGGCTGGAAAGCAAGTTGCCAAAATCATAAATTACAACCCATCTAAGCCTTTGATCTTACAAGCCCGCAAAAGTTTCAATCGCTAAATTTGAATTTTTAAATTGCTACAATTCCTCAAGTCAGCAATTGCTTTCAAAATGCCAAATTTAGCCAAAAATCCTACGAGAGGGTTATTAGGTTTAAAATACTGGGAAAGCAATGAAAGACATTAGAATAAATTGCTTTCGCAAGCTTGCTAATCTGAAAACAAAAATATTTTTTTTCATGTTTAATTTATGTTATATTGATCCCGACAATCCATACGTTATTACATATCATTAAAATTGCATGGACTAGAATAGTAGATTTAATTATTTTTTTTGTTATATTGCAAAATTTCTGGATTGTGAGTCTGATCGCAAATCAGACTTCTAAACACTAATTTATTGTGGTTAAACGACATGTTTTACGATCGTCATGGTGATGGTCTCATTTACTATTGACTGTGTCTATATTGTAATTTTTGGGCTTGCTTAATTGATCATGATCATGCCCTGAACTGCTACATATTGAAGCAGGATATCCGGTTTTGGATCTCTGTCATGTAGTTGTGGGCTTATTCAATTGAATCATTCTTTACCTGCTGCAAATTTCTAACCCACAGTCTGCAAATGGGAAACCAGAGCATAGTGTCCATATTGGTGTCTGAAACTAAAGAAAGGCTCAGACAAAGGAAGAGAAACATGGCCCTGAGGAGAGTGGAAACTTGGATTCTAAAATATTGTTTAGTCATTCAGTCATGTGTGACTCTCCGTGTCCCTATGGACCACAGCACCCCAGGTACATCTGTCCGTCACCACCTCTCTGAGCTCGATTAAGTTCATGTGCATCGCTCCATTTATCTAGGCATATACAGACCAATAATTGAAAACAAAGAATAAGACTGATAGCTTGTCACAATATATTCAGTCATGATCTAATATATTATATTATCTACTGTGCCCCCCCCCCCAGGGCTTCACCAGGGCTAGAGAGTGAATGGGAGTTAAAAAAAAATAAAGGAAAGTAGGTGGATAAGTGAGTGCATTAAATAAAGAATCCCATATTATAATTGTTAAGCTGTGATTCATCTTTACGTTTGCGAGCCTCGCGAAGCAAGGCGAGTCTTTACTGCCTAGAAGCCTTCCGAGCTCGGAGCACTTAGGCAATGAGCACCAAAGATGCTCATCGCCCTGCGAGCATGCAAGCCTCGAGAAGCCTGCAAACAGTTAAGAAATACAAGACTAACTTAGGCTGCAAGTAGTTGAGGAACACAGGACTGACAAAAAAAGGAATCCGATCTCGGAATCTCAAGGTCAAAAAAAGAACTTTAATGGCCGAACCGCAGAAATCCCAAAACATGAAGAACAAGACAAAAAAAAAAAAAACACACACAGCACGGGCGGGGACACCAGGATGCCTGGGGGTGAGGTTGCACGTAAATTTTTAGCCTAATTTGCAGAGTTTCGGCACTTGAAAATCGCCTAAGCAACAAAAAAAATGGCGGACTAAAAAATAAAAATGAGGCTCAAAGGAGACGGAAGGGCGCAACTCACCACCAGACGTGTACAAGTTAGCCCAGAAAGACCTCGGAATCTCGGGGACAAAAAAAATACCTCACAAAAATAGTAATTTAACGGCCAAATTTAGCTATGAAAATCTTCAAATTTTCTAACTTTGCAGGAAAATACATCATTTTCTGATTTAATTACCTTCCACATATTAGTGTCATTAGCAAATATATAGAACTAGCAACTTGTCCGTTAAAAATGATGTTAATAAAATGTGAATCCTGGCAATGCTGTTTGCCACACAATGGGAGCTGCCCCCACTCTACTTTGCTGGTCTCGCAATGAGCGCCTTCGGGCTAATTGCGACTGTCTCCCTCTGTCTACTTCCTTCCTTATGTCTAATTTCCCCCCTCCTCTTCCTCCCTTGTGTCTCCTTCCCCCTGTGTTTATACCTCGTCTCCCCCCTGTGTCTTCCCCCCTGTCCCCCCATGTCTCTTACCCCTCCTCTCCCTCCCCTGTATCTCTTGCCTTCTCTCCCTCCCCTGTGTCTCTTTTCCCCTGTGTCTCTTTCCCCGTGTCCCCCCTGTGTTTCTTCCCCCCTCCCACATGTTTGTTCTTAATTCCCTCCCTTGTGTCTCTTCCCCCTCCTCTCCCTCCCCTGTGTCACTCCCCCACTCCTATCCCTCCCCTGTGTGTCTACCCCCTACTCTCCTAAGCCCTGTGTGTCTCCCCACTCCCGTGTCTCTTCCCCTCTCCTTTTTCTCTCCCCCTCCTCTCATTCCCCAGTGTCTCTCCCCCTCCTCTCTCTCCCCTGTGTCTCTCCCCCTCCTCTGCCCCCCCATGTCTCTCCCCCCTCTGTGTCTACCCCCTCCTCTGTGTCTCCCAATCCTCCTCTGTGTCTCCCTCTCTCCTCTGTGTCTCCCCCTCCCCTCTGTGACTTGCCCCTCCTTCCCTGTGTGTCCCCCCTAGTCCTCAATCTCTCTCCTCCTCTGTCATGGCACACCTCAATGCGCATGTGCGGCAATCGTAGTTGTCAAACTGCAAAATGTCGAAAGGGTGACGACGAATCGCAGTTTGACCACTATTATATGTGATGAATCTCCAGTCCTTATTCTAAATTAGTGAGAAATATGTTAAAAAGAAGAGGACCTAGGCTCCATTCCATGACACCTGTAAATACTCCTGTAAGGCTGACTCACAGTTCCAGGAGTTTTGAAATGCTATTTTAGGGAGCTATTCTATGGTTCCCCAAAAGAATTCCATAAAATATACTGACTCTATCTATACCGACTATCTATCTATCGATCTATCTATCTATCTATCTATCTATCTATCTATCTATCTATCTATCTATCCCCCTACCCATGGCAGGAAAGGGGTTAAGTAATAGCAATATTCAAGGGGTGTACCACCCCTCAACCTATGACACTCCACCCATATAAGCTTGATTATACTTTGGGATTCTCCCTAAAATACCAGTTACTGTCCATGAGCCCAGTTACCTCTCTGGATTCATCCTCAAAACTGGCTACCCCTTATGAGCCATGTGTTCCCTGGGATCCCCCCCCCAAACACCAAGGGTTCCAATGCACCCACATGGTGTACTATACCAGAATCATTATGATCCCTATGGAACGACATGGGATGTAAACCTTACCCCCTACCATGTGGGTCCCTATGGACCCCCATGGTAAACTAACATTTAATGTAGGAGTCCTTATGGATACCCATAGTCCCTAATACTACCCTATTAAAAATGATTATAGAAAAAATACATAAAATAAAAATCAAGTCAGGAAAAAATTATAATTATCCTCCACCTTGATGACCGTCCAGAGAAAATATTTGATGCTTTGATCTTTACTCTTTAGTGCTTGATAAGTGGTTACCCTTATGTTTATAGAATAATCCATCCTCTTCTTTCTTGATTAAAGCCCTTTTTGCTTATCTTCAGCGCATGTAAATGGGCTTCTGCATAAAAATCCATCCACTGTATAAAAGAAAAGTTTCATCTAACAGAGCTCCTCCTCAGTCGAGCTCCTGCACTGAATAGCTATTTTTTTTTTTGCTGTTCTGTCGAATATATACTTTTTGGGGGGGATTCTGATTGGCTGAAATATAGTGTAGGGGTTATTATTTGTTGTCATGGGGGTCTATAAGGACCCTAGTGGTGTATAGTTTAATTTTGTGTGGTATGGAGGTCAATGAGGACTCCCATAGTCATAGTTTAGAATACCATGGGTGTCCATAGGGACTCATGGTATAGGGTTAATATAAGGTACCATGAGGGTCCATAGGGACCCCAATAGTAACAGGCAAAAAGCCAGAGGATAACCAGGCTCATTGTTGTTAGCCAGTATTGAGGGGGATCCTGAGGTAGTATTATTAACCGCTTAATTGTTTCAGATTGAAGCAATTTAGCCTCAAATTTAAAACATCAATGATGTTAGCACCAACATAATGTCGGATTTTAGACTTCCAAGCTTCTCAGTGGCATTTTTCTGCCTGAACGTAGAGTTGAAGGTACCTTGATGCTTTTTTTTTAATTTCTGCACTAGAAGAGGCTTCTGAGTAGACTTCTGTGAGATTAGATATCATTACAGGAGCTGTGAGATAGTGATTTTTAAAATAGTTATGGGACAATTCATAGCCATTATTAAACATGGCTTCCTTTAAGCTTATGCATGCTGTATTACACAGCTTTAATGCAAAGCCAAGGTTGGATTTTACACAGGCTGAGAATCCCATCCATGTACAGCTGTTTCAAGCTTACTGGCTATCATCAGCATGGAGCGGGATCTCAGCTTGTGTTGTGGATCTTATGAGTAGGTAGTTCACCACAACAATCATTTATAATATGGTGTGCAAAAGAGAGATAGAAGCCTCCACCGTACAGTAGTACAGAAAATAAAAAGTACATCCGTGTTCACATTTGAATGTCTAAAACAGGTTAAAAAATCTGATTCTAGCTCAGAATTCAGAGAAAAGCCGGTATTTCACCACATTCTGGGAAGCTGAACTGGGACATGCAAGTGAAAGATTGTGTATCTGCTTCCAAGGATATAACAGTAAATTTGCTTCAATGAGTATCAGATTTGGTTTTGGAAAATGATTGAATATAACACAAATACTTGACAAAAACCAAGTATTCTTCAATAGATTAAGACATTCTCCTTGTTATGGATTTAATAACACAAAACTACTCATAAAGCAACTTGATTTCAGCCTAAAGTAGTAAAATAAAATGCAAATTGATAATAAAATTAACACATGCAAATACGTTTTTGTTTTCGTAATGTAGACAAATACACACTCATAACAATTATAGTAATCATAATATATAGAGTACTTAGAGGTTCTTTTGTATTTAAGGTTACATACTGTGTGAATGACAAGATCTTGTTGATTTTTTTCGGAGAGTTATAAAAATAAAGTAATGTGCATGTCTTTTTCTGGGATAAAGACAAAATCAAAAGCAGACTCTCATGTAGGACAGATGAAGGACAACATCAAATCAACCTCATTTTTGACAATAAGTTTATCTGGATGAATATTTTCTGTCTTCAATCTGTGGCTGGAGGTCATCTGCCAAGCATCCAATATTGTGACTGGCAGCTTGGAGAACATGGCTCTCATCACAGTATCAAGTTGCAAGGACAGCCATTCGTTGGTATGGGCAAGGTTGTACCCTGTATTGGCTGTTTTGATAAGAATCTTAGTCTCTGGACTGCGCTTCAGTAACCGAATCATAGCATTTCGTATACTACGCAATCTTTCCACATATATTGCGACAGGGTAACTGCTGAAATGTGCCCAGCAGTTAACTACAATAACCAAACCCTTTCTGCCACCCAACTGATCAAGTTCAGATGCAATATAATGCAAGTCTTGTATCCAAATTCTTTCCATGCTTAAAGGTTTTTGATGTGCCCTCCATTGGACTAAGTAATTGTGTTCTGTATCTGTTGCCAGTAAAGGTCCTGTCTGGTGAGGCACATGGAGGTTTATCTCCTTGAGAGCTGTCATGAAAGAGGAGCAAGAAGTACATAGTAAATATCAAAATATCATAGTATATTGTTGCAAAAACTCCTTTTAGCATGGAACAACAAATATGTATTCATGACTTTATGTGTAAGCAGAATGAACATGTGATTTGTTCAAATAAGCTGGTATGTGATGCAACATGGTAACAAAGCTTTAAGACTTCTTCCAATAATTAAAGCTTCTCTTTCTGCATTACCCCCTCATACATTTCTTTACAACATACAGTAAGAATGGAGGAGGAATGTGTGGTCAGGAGGTATGCAGTATTGAAGATGCATGTAGAAATAAGTTAATTTAGTTAAAACTAATATGCTATCTCACTATATGAAATACAATGTAACAATGTACACAGATGTAGATAGTAACGTCACTTACATGGTACAAAGTTCACCAGAGATTCCCACCACTGCCGAAGTGTGGAATCCCCAAACATGTAGATTAACTTCCCTCTCAGACAGCTTGCTACACTGGACGGGTTGATAAAACTATGTGCTAAGCAGACACGAGATTCCCACACATCCTGATAGTAAAAACCAGAGGGATCTGGATTCTGAAGACCTGGGACACAAGCACCTCTTGCATCTGAAAACATTTGCAAATCAAGATGCACATAGATTAGTTTGGAAAGAGGAAGCTGAATGACAATTGTGGTATTCGTTAATGCATTAACTGTATCGCAAGGTGAGTAGTATCTCAACTAGACCAGAATCAACATAGATACTATATATAATAATACATAACACAGTGTACATTCTCAAGATGTTTGTTTGAAGTCATTAGGAAAGTGCTTTCAATAATTATATGGACAACTCATAATTATATAGAAATTACTGACATGATTTCATTTGGACACAGCATTGGGATTTTCCATTGCTTGACATCAAGTAGATCACGTTTTGTTGTGTCTTCAAATGGAATCGTGAGAATCATGGGCGCTTTTTTATTAAAAGTTTAGTTTATTTCTCTTTTGATTATGTCCATTCTATAGCATATGCCCAATGTAGTTATTTTATTTCATATAGCTTGGTAATAAACACAGTATTCTAAAGCTCTGCTACTAATAAGCATTAGAAAATTAGAAAAAGCACAAATAACATAAATATGTGAGTGGAATCTCACCTTGGTATCACTCAAAGTTATGAGGTATTTAATGCATGTTCATCAGATCCTCTTCTTATATGGAGTGGGTCAAATATTTTTTGCCAATATTATAGCATTAATTTATTTTCCAAAGATTATGTCCATAAATTGGCAGACATATTAAAACCAATTTAACTGGTATCTATTTATCTTGCTGTTTATGTGGTGAACTGTTAGAAAAAATGAATTTCCCAACAGAAGGTTTTTTATTTATCAATCAAAATGTATTTCATTTTTTTTAAATATATCCTTTCAAAAGCCAAATTGGTAGATACAATAGGAAATTATATCATACAATGTAGACAAACACGTTTTGCTGCTATACTCTGCTGATTCTTCAGTGATATTGTCCTATTACAAATGGACATATGTACAAAAATAAATACATAGAATAAATAGACTTCTAGCTACAACAATACCCACAGTGGGCGAATCTGTGTTTATACATATTTGTAATATAATATACTATATATACTATACAAGCAATACAATTTAATTCTATCAATATTTAATGTATGAAATTAGGATAATAGTACCTGTGTAAATGGATATAGATGGATATCTACATATGAAAGTTATAATAATAAACATTGAAATAATACATTAATGTAATACACTGTGGATACTATAAATACTATAAGGAAAGTTGGGTCAATATATGGTACTAGCTACTTGCCTGTCAAAAATGACGGCAAGTTGAGCACCATCGCCCTGCTGTCTCTCTCTCCCTTTATTCCCCTGCTGTCACTCTCTCTCCCCTCTTCCCCTGCTGTGTCACTCTCCCCCCTTTTTCCCTGCTGTCTCTCTCTCTCCCCCCTTTTTCCCTGCTGTCTCTCTTTCCCCCCCTCTTTCCCTGCTGTCTCTCTCTCCCCCCTCTTTCCCTGCTGTCTCTCTACCCCCCTCTTTCCCTGCTGTCTCTCTACCCCCCTCTTTCCCTGCTGTCTCTCTATCCCCCCTCTTTCCATACTGTCTCTCGATCCCCCCTCTTTCCCTGCTGTCTCTCTACCCCTCCCCCTTTCCCTGCGGTCTCTCTCTTTCTTCTCCCCCTCTTCCCCTGCTGTCTCTCTCCCCTCTTCCCCTGCTCTCACTCTCTACCCCCTCTTCCCCTGCTGTCGCTCTCTCCCCCTCTTTCCCTGCTGTCTCTTTCTTTCATCCCCCCTCTTTCCCTGCTGTCTCTCTCGTTCATCCCCCCTCTTCCCCTGCTGTCACTATCTCCCCCCTCTTTCCTTCTGTCACTCTCTCCCCCTCTTTCCCTGCTGTCACTCTCTCCCCCTCTTTCCCTGCTGTCACTCTCTCCCCCCTCTCTCCCCTGCTGTCACTCTCTCCCCCCTCTACCCCTGCTGTTACTCTATCCCCCTCTTTCCCTGCTTTCACTCTCATTCTCCCTCCTCTTCCCCTGCTGTCACTCTCTCCCCTCTTTCCCTGCTGTCTCTCTCTTTCATCCCCCCTCTTCCCTTGCTGTCACTATCTCCCCCCTCTTCCCTTCTGTCACTCTCTTTCTTCCCCCTTCTTCCCCTGCTGTCACTCTCCCCCCCCCTCTTCCCCTGCTGTCACTCTCTCCCTCCTCTTCCCCTGCTGTCACTCTCCCCCTCTTCTCCTGCTGTCACTCTCTCCCCCCTCTTCCCTGCTGTCACTCTCTCCCCCTCTTTCCCTGCTGTCACTCTCTTTCATCCCCCCTCTTCCCCTGCTGTCACTATCTCCCCCCTCTTCCCTGCTGTCACTCTCTCACCCTCTTTCCCTGCTGTCTCTCTCTTTCTTCCCCCCTCTTCCCCTGCTGTCACTCTCTCCCCCTCTTTCCCTGCTGTCTCTCTCTTTCTTACCCCTCTTCCCCTGCTGTCTCCCTCTTTCTTAGCCCCTCTTCCCCTGCTGTCACTCTCCCCTCTTTCCCTGCTGTCTCTCTCTCATAGTAGTGTGTGCACTCTTGTATATGTCGTCATTGTTCTGCTAGATGGTGCTTGTGGCCTCCATGCTCAGTCTCTGGTATGTTCCTGCTCTGTGACAGCGCCCCGTAGTTGTGGGAGGAGGGAGCATACTGAGAGAGAGGAGTCTTGTGCCTAATGCGAGCCTCGCGATGAGGATGTGGTGCACAGGCTGTGTGGATGGTGATCAATGAGGTGTGTTTTGCGAGGCTCGCATTGCGTGGATGGGGGGTCAATGTGGTGCGAGCCTCACATGTGGCCTAAGTCCATCCATCTTAAATGCCCCTCAACTATTCTCCTTGCATCCCGGGGGTGAGGGACAACAACTGACCGCCTGCTGCTCATCTCTCCCCAGCAGGCGTCTTCTTGCAGTGGCCGGAACCGGCATATGCTAATGACGTGACGTCACATGCGCGTCACGTCATTAGCATACGCCAGGCAGAGCAAGAAGAGGCGGTCATCCGACACTGGAGGTTAGTGGAGAGGGGGAAGGATGAGGGGCAGGAGGGAGGATGAGAAGAAGGAAGGAGAATGAGGGGCAGGAGGGAGGATGAGGGGCAGGAGGGAGGATGAGAGGAAGGAGGGAGGAAGTTGTCAAACTGCCCGTTGTCCTCCCGTAACTGCAGGCCTAAGTGCGAACTCGGAAGGCTTCCATGCCTCAACGGCTTGCCTTGCTTCGCAAGGCTCGCAAGCGTGACGACAACTTGCAGTTTGACAATTATAATAGGTGATTGTTGTTGTTGTTACAACGTTCAGTCATGTCTGACTCTCTGTGACTCAATGGACCACAGCACGCCAGGTGCTTCTCTCAGTCACTACGCCTCTGAGCTCCATCAAGTTCATTTTCACTGTTTTAGTAACTTCATCTATCCATCTCCGCCTCTGCCATCACCCCTTCTTCTTGTGCCTTCAATCTTTCCCAGAATCAGAGTCTTCTGCTGTCTCATGATATGGCCAAAATATTTGAGCTTCAACTTCATGAGTATAGCTTCTAGTTAAAATGTTGTATTGATTTCCTGAAGTATTGCTTGATTGAGTCTTCTTGCAGTCCAAAGGAGTTTTCTTCAACACCACAAATTCAAAGGCGTCAATTTTACAGCGCTCAGATTTCTTTTCGGTCCAGCTCTCACATCCATATGTTACTACTGTGAATACCATAGAACTATGTGGACCTTTGTTGATAGTTTAAAATCTTTACTTTTTACTAGCTAGTCCAAGCTTGCCATAGCTTTCCTCTCCAGAAGAAAACATCTTAAAATTTTATGACTACAGTTCACCATCTGTAGAGATCTTAAATCCAAGGAAAATAAAATCTGTCACTGCCTCTACTTATTCCCCATTTTTTTGGCCAGGAAGTGAGATTACCGGTTGCCATGATCTTCGTCTTTTTAACATTAAGCAGCAGGCCAACTCTTGTACTCTCTTCTTTTACCCTCATCAATAAGTCCTTTGGTTCCTCCTCACTTTCAGCCATCAAAGTAGTATCATCGGCAAATCTGAGGTTGTTGATATTCCTTATAGCAATATTTATTCTGGCTTTGGATTCATCCAGTCTGGCCTCACGCATGATGTATTCTGCAGATAAGGTGAATAAATAAGGTGACAATATACAACCTTGTCGTCCTTTTCCGATCTTGAACCATCCAGTTGTCCAATGTTCGGTTCTGACTGTGACTTCTTGGTCGACATACAGATTCTTTAGGAGGAGGATGAGATGATATGGTACATTTTGTTGTGATCCACACAGTCAAAGGCTTTAGAATATTCTATGAAGCAGAAGTAAATGTTTGTTATCCAGCAGGCATTAGCAAATTGATTTCTTGTGTAACCCTTCTTCTGAGGAACCCAGCTTGCACATCTGGTAGTATTATTTATTATTAATATTATTATTATCGTTTATTTGTAACGCGCCAACATATTCTGTAGCGCTATACATAAGTTAAGTTACAGGCAATGACAAGTTCAAGATTCACACATTGCAAAGAGTGGATGGCCCTGTCTTTGAGCTTGAAATCATAGCGCTTTCCCTAAAGCATCTTACAGACTTACAATCTAAAGGTTGAAGTTTGTATGTGGTACAGAAGGGAGAGAGTAGTGCTGAGCATGTTAGGGAGGAAGATTATAGGCTTCTTTAAAGAGGTGCGTTTTTATTGATGTTTTAAAGGATTTAAGGCAGGAGGATAGTCTGGTGAAGCGAGGCAAGGAGTCAGCGCGAGAAAAGTCCTGAAGAAGGGAGTGAGAGGAGGTAACAACAGTGGTAGAAAGAAGAAGGTCGTTAGCAGAATGAAGAGGACGTGTGGGGGAGTATTTGGAGATGAGAGCAGAGTGGTATGGGGGTGCGCTGTTGTTGAGGGCTTTATAAGTTAGGGTAAAGATTTTAAACTTTATTCTGGAGGCTAAGGGAAGCCAGTGAAGTGATTGACAAAGAGGAGCTGCCGACACTGAACGATGTGTACTGAAGATGAGTCTGGTGGAGGCATTTATTATGGATTAAAGTGGGGAGAGGCGAGTGATGGGCAAGCCAACAAGGAGCGAGTTGCAATAGTCAAGACGAGAAATGACGAGAGAGTGTATTAGAATCTTAGTAGTGTCTTGTGTAAGATAATGGCGTATTTTGGATATGTTTTTTAGATGGAAAAGACAGCATTTGGTTAGAGACTGTATGTGTGGGATGAAAGAGAGGGCAGGGTCCAGTAGAACCCTGAGACAATGGGCTTGGGAGGTGGGAGTGATGATGGCATTGTTGACAGAGAGAGAGAGATGTGAGGCATTGAAGCTGTAGTAGAGGGTGGGATGATTAAGAGTTCAGTCTTAGACATGTTGAGTTTCAGATGGTGGGCGGACATCCAAGAGGATATACTAGAGAGGCAGTCGGAGACGTGTGCTTGTAGAGAAGGGGATAGATCTGTTGCTGAGAGGTAGTTCCTGGTCCATATATTGTTAGAGTTGAGCTTGTAGAATGTTAAGCATTACCTTGTTGACATGTGAAATAAGTACAATTGTTTGATAATTGGAGCACACTTTGGCGCTTCCTTTTTGGGGATTGGGATGTAGACTGACCTTTTCCAGTCTATTGGCCATTGTTGAGTTTTCCATAAGGCAAGCAACACTTTCACAGCATCATCCTATATAATTTTATTTTATTTTTTTATACAAAACATATACAAAAAATAAAACAGTACAAAAGTAAGTTCCAACTGGCAATCTTTTACATGATCTTTAGCAAAGAGATAATGTCAACATTTTAAACATACAACTTATCTGGAGGTATTTATTATAATGTACTTGTCTTTTAACTTCTGATATTTTCTCCTCTTGATGACTAATTTTCTTTATTTATACATTGACAAATAGGTGACACATTTTATGGTATTACACTTGTTGGAACTGTACAATCAACATAACCTTAATCAAAATGTGTAGTTTCTAATACTGAACGTAGAAAGTCAACTAGAGTCAACTAGAGTGAGCATAAAAGGAATTATGGGAGAAAGGTCACCAGAATTTCTACCCTGCTTAATTATTCTTTCCATAGTGACCACATAGCCATTATGTGGGGGTTATTTTTATTCATACTGTTACAGTCTTATTATAATTTTTTATTTCTGTCTACAAGACTCTTTATTTCCCCTCATGAAGGAAGAGTATTATTTTTACATTTTAATACTATTAGAGGTCAACAATGTATTAATAATTATATTATTTTGCTTACAGTTTATTCGTTTAGGGAGAATATGAAATAGCACAATATCAGGGTTTACTACAAGTCGGTATTTTATCATATTAGATATGTGTAAAATACAGTTTTCCCAACGTTTTTTAATGTGTTGGCACCACATATGTTCCTGTGTGCCAATTTGCTTATTGCATCTCCAACATATATCAGCATTTTTTCGTGGTGCACTTTTCTTTAACATATCGGGAGTTATATACCAACGTTGGGTAAGTTTGAAGAATGTTTCTCTATATGAAGAGCAATTAGAGAATCTCTATGTTTCTTGGAAAGATCTATACCATTGTTTTAAATCCCAATATTTTCCAAGGTCTTTTTCCCATTTGTCCATCCTAACTGTTTTAGTTTTAACTTTTTGTAATTTCAGACTTTTATAGGAAGTGGGTATTGCATGTTTTACTTTTGGATTAACCAAGTCTTTTTCGAGATTTGTGAGTTTTCTTCCTTCTTTTAAGTCATATTTGGAGATACCTATTGAGGATATAATAGATGATAGAATAACCATTTCTCCTTTGGGATATTATATTCATCCTTCAATATTTCAAAAGTTTTCAACTTTCCATTATTTTATTTATTTCCCAAAGTTTTCAAACCCCATTAGCAGCAGGATAAATAGATACCAGGTTTTAATATGCCTTCCAACTTATGCACATAATCTTTGGAAGAGAAATTAAAGCTACAATATCGGCAAAAGAGTTTTGGCCCACTCCAGATTAGATGAGGATCTGACTAACATGCATTAAATAATTCATAATTTTGAAGTATTCCAAGGTGAGACTCCACTCACATATTTATGTTATTTGTAGTTTTTTGTGTCCTTGGTGACCTGCATCAGAGATCATGCCATTTCTCTGCCCTTCCATTTGTGCTTTGTCTACATATGCTTGAGGCATTGGTGTGAATAGTGTCCTGAGGATTTGCCGCAAATAACAAGCCATCTCTCTACAGATGTAACAGCAAGACCCAGCACTATATTATGTACCCAGGATACCACAGAGAAGATAGCCACCACTGTATATAACTGTAGTATTCACAAAAGAAAACAACATCTTGAAAATATCTATAGCCCATCTTCCAGGCCAAGTCTGCAGCCTTTAAACTGGGGATTTAGAACCCCAGGAGAATTGTTACATTTATAAAATTAATTTTTTTCATACAGCTTCTCAGGACCAAACATCTCACCATTCGTGTGGGTTTCATTCAGAGGCAAAACGCTTAGTGGTTCAAGCTTTGATGAAATTGTTTGGTCCATCAGGGACCTAAAACAGAGAAGAGAAATATATATGGTCTTTGAATTGCGAGTGGAGAATAATTACACCTTTAAAAATTAAAGGACACAATACAGTGGGAAAAGCCTGATGTTTGTGGAGCTTGTAACAAATAAACAACATTATAAGTTGTGTATGCCATGGACATAAATGTTTGTAGACAAAAAATGTATTTTAGTGTAGGATTTATGTCTTTCTGCTGACTTGAAGACTGGGTTTGTATGTCATGCTGGTTGGTATTATCTGTGAGTGTAAGAGTGTAAGGAGGAGGGAGGGATGAGAAAATGGAATTTGTTGACTTAGATAATTTTAGAGAGGCAACTTGCAAGTATACTTGTTATCCATGCTTAGCCTGCTCTGTAAGCCCCTTGAAATAGTAGTATGTTTATCATAATAGCTTCTATGCATTTGACTTTTATTAAATTTCCTTTTAAAACTCTGACGACATTAGAGCAATGACATACACAAAAATATATATTTTTTTAAATAGACTGTTTTGGCTAAAGAGGTAGAAATATTTATTTTGACAAAACTACCCTTTATGTACCCATTAATATTTTTTTTTAATAATGTAAAGAATTACCCATCAATTTATATATCTCTGTTGAGTAACTAAGAGTGTATGTCCTATGCATGGAATTGTCTTTTCAAATAAACATATTCCATGACACAAACTCTTGAAAAAGAAAAATGAATAAAAGTCAAGTTTTGTGATTCTCTTCATCCAAAATTTGTGAATCAATAAATAAGTCACAAAATCTTAGCACCATAATTAGAAAGAAATATTAAAAGGTTTTTCATAAGAAAATAAACTATTGCTAATTTCTGTGCAACAGTAAAAATTGTAAATAAAAGCTTTTATGCACTAGCAGATTGTGCTGAAAATAAGATTTTTCTCTGAAAATGTTTATAGGCCCATGATTTATATTATAATGTTAGTTTGTAGTATTCTTCACAGATATAAAGGTTTTTTGCAAATCTACAGTGGGTCTTTAATATAACTTAATATGCATTGTACATAGCTTGTTGTTCATAGGACCCTATTCTATTGGGCAGATCATAATTTGACGTTGTAAAGCTAAAGATGTAACTTAATGCTAGCCTCTCTATTGATTTTTGAACATCTCAAACATTACAAACGCAAAATACTTAAACTAAACCAAATCCATATTCTATTAGAACTTTACATCTCGCTTGCAAATCAAGTGAGATGAGCAACTAGAAAAAGTATATAATTTCTAAAACAAATAGTAATAATAGAAGTAGTAAATAGGACTCACAAAGGGTTTTTCAAACATGTATGATAGTTGTAGCAGCAATTAAACACACACCACTGCAGTTTAAAATAATGGTAAAGCATGGAAAGACATTATAATTAATTGCAGAACAGTCTCCAAAAAACATATATGGCCAAAAATGTTTATTTTCAAACATTTCAAACTCTCTCTCTCTGTTTTCCTACCCAGAATTCTGAGAAATACAGTTATTACACTGCATTCTGGGAAGCTAAGCAGGGACATGCAAATGTTTCCACAAATGCTTCGTTCTTCAATCCATAAACATTTTAAACATGGCTTCCTTTAAGCTTAGGCTTGCTGCATTACACAGCTTTTATGCAAAGCCAAGATAAAAAGTCACTTTTTTATTTACATATTCATAAAATACATGCAGTTTATAACACACACTTTCCTAAAGTTTTTCCTTTATCTATCCCTTCACACTAAGCTATCCTTTCCCTTCACCCACTGCAGTCCCTGAAATAAGCTTCTACTCTCCCTTCATCTTCTAGCCCTCATGTTGTCCCTGGTGTCATCTTTGAAAAGGATTCATCTAAAGAAACAGATAAGAAAAGTTAAAATGCATATAAAATTACTGTGCAAGTATTTTGTTCCATTTCTCTTGCTGCCATAAAACCTTTGCATTTTTATCTTTTTTCGTGTCTTATAAGAAATATAAATACATTTGACTTAAAATCATACCTATGCCTTGACTAACATTTGCCATGCAATCTTATTTTTCTTAAAATCTGCTGACTTAAATAAATAATCTAAAATTAATTCATAAGTTACACTAATATCACATAATTTAGTTAAAACTTGCGTCATCGATTTCAATATATCTTTAGCAAAAGAAAAAACCCCAAATAAATTATATACATTTTCATCTGCTCCACAGTTTTCTCTTGAGCACCTTTTACTTGGGATTAAACCTCTTCTGTATTGAAAGGCCCTTGTAAGAATACAATTATGTACTGCTGCCCAAGCCAAATCTCATTGTGCATTAAACAAAATGTAATTAGAAACAGTATGCTCAGTTTTATTACGCAATAAGATAAAATCTTAAGCCATTTAAACTTATCAATATCCGGCATGATTTTTCCCCCTAGTTCACACTTTCTGCTTATTTTATCTCTCGTCAGCTTTTCCATTCTTGAAGACCATAAAAAAAAAAGATAATTTATTTTTTAAACCATAAAACATTTGGTGGAAAGATAAAACATCTAAAAAGTAAGATAGGCAATAAAACTGCTTTGATTTTTAAAATTTTTCCTTCTTAAGTAAAATTTCTTAGATTCCAAAAACATATTTTATCGTAATTTTTCAGAACTAATACCCCATTTCCAAGGCCAGAAAATGATTTATTAAAAACAATTCTTAAACAGTTCTTGTGATGTCTAATGAAATTGTTACATCCTCTTTCCAATTATTTAAAAAGATAAATTTATTTTTGTTTATATTTAAAATTAAAGATAAGGCTTGCAAGTAAATCTCTGCCCAAAAAATAATTCTACATATAGAGGCGTTTGATGTACAGATTACGCTTATATCATCCATGTTACCTATACATTTAGCCATTTTCCCTCCTCCACCCGAAACTTGGATTGCCTTGATCACCTTATCTGCCTTCATTTTTTCTAAAAAAGGTTTGATTGCATATATGAAAAGGATAGGTGATAAGGGGCATCCTGTTTAACAAAAATACTTAATATTACAACTGTTTTCAAAATTTCCATTTACAGAGAGTTTACTAAAAACATTTTTATATACAGTTGCTATCTGTCTCTGGAAGGCCTCAGGGAGTCTCATCCTTTCCAGGACATGGAAAAGAAATGAATGGGACACAGAATCAAAAAGCCTTCTCAAAGTCCAGACTCACCACTGCAGTTGGGATATCACGCTCTTTTGTGTAGCTTAAATATATCTCTTATTAAAAACAAACTATCTGTAATACTTCTCTCCAAGATTCCACATGACTGATTATCTTTTATAATTAAATGAATTACTTTTTTAAGTCTATTTGCTAAAAATGTTGTTATGCACTTATAATCAAAATTTAGAAGGGCGATAGGTTGCTAATTTTTTCTATCTTTTGGATCTCCTTTTTTATGTAATAGTCACAGAACTACTCCTCATAGATGGTGGTAACATATCAGCCTTCAAGAACATTTTACAAACAGATACAAAGTAATCTTTAATAAATTCCCAAAACTTTTGGGGTTTTGTTTGTTTCACATAAAAAAGCTCTCCCATACTAAGATCATCTAAATGGTTTTGTTAATTGAATTAAAAATATCAGTCTTGCAAGTCTTAACTATCTTTTTTCTTTATATAAATAAGAATAAAAATTGGAGGCTATATTTAAAAAATCTTTTGACTTTGAATCCAATTTCCCACATTTCTCTTAAACTATATTGGATATGTTAAAAGATTTTTTGAAAAATACCAATTACATTTTTCTCCTTTTTCAATATGTTTAACTTTAGATTCAGAAATCATTTTAAATTCTTCACTTAATTTCTTCATTTTTACATCAACCTCTACACCTAATTATTTTAATTTAAAGAGCCATTGTCTTATTTTTTTTTCTGAATTTCATACTGTTCTCATTTTCTTCTGACCAACTTTTTTTCCCCAACAAAAAAAAGTTTTTGGTCTTTTTAATTTCTTAACAGGGATTTATAAAACCATCCTAAATGTCTGAAAACGTCTTCATTTACTAAAATAGATATATCCTTTACCTTTAGCTTCAATGTCAGAACAATTAAAAGTAGCTTTTAACGCTTAATGGTCTGATATTTTATGTGGTATTACATCTATACTAAAAGCATCTAAAACAAGAGAATTAAAAAAATATAATCTATCCTAGAAAATTCTTGAACCTGATTTCCCCTTGTATACCCCGACTAATTAGAATGAAGTTCTTTCCAAGTACCCTTTAGGGAAAAATCAGAGTTCATGTTAATTAAACATTTTGAGGTTTTATCTAAAATAATTTCTTCTCTTTTTCTCTTCCTCCCAATTGAATCTAAATTACAGTTAAAATCCCCTAATAAAATTGTGGGTTCTATACCTGGTAAAAACATTGAAATAATTTCTAACACATCATATCTGTTTTTTTCACTGTTTGTTGCATAAATATTAAAAATAAAAGAGATAAAAAGTTACATTTTGCTTTTACTAATAAAACTCTTCCCAGATTGTTTTAATTTAAAAACGTTAAGGACGATGCCACATGTGCCATCCTGTTATCCGCCCCTCCAGACCAGACAGATGGTCAATTCCAATTTTTCTTAAACTGACCATAACTTATCTCATTTTCAATCCAGCATTCTTGAAGACAATAAAAGTCACAATTTAACATACTTAAATAAATAAATAAAACAGGCCACCCTTCGTGCCTTTGTTTTGATTCCCCTTACATTTAGGGAGAGGCATTTAAAAGAGTGCATCAGTCATTGTCTTCTGAAGAAAGAGCAACATGATTGTTATTATCCGTCAGATCTGATACTGAGGCCTCCATTTCTTCCTCCTTAGAGTCTCCAGGCCCTACAGGTGCCTCTAACAGGCATAAAGATGGTGTCCCTGAAAGACGTTCCTGGGTCCTTCTCTTAGCCTGTTCACCCCTGCACTTTTCCCTGAAGCACTTCTTTTTTTAGTTTGTCAATGTCCATTTGTTCCACATTTTTCTTTTTTGCTTTTTTTGATGCACCTCTTTCCATGTATCCCTGGAGTATCTAAGTAGGCTGTTGTCCTCTGAGTCTTCTGGAGATCACGCATCTGTTGCTGACTCAGAGATGAATACCTGTCTCTGGCTTGGCAACAGTTCATCATAGACCTGGGTTTTTTTCTTGCAAGGAAAAAGTGTAACAACAGACTCAGATCTTGTCCTGAGACGTGGGTCCACAGGAATAAAATTGACCATCCTTTATGAACTTGATGAGGTTACTTGGCGCATCGCAGGCATACTCTTATAGAGCATCTGTTTGTATGTTGGCTTGCTGCTTGGACGCGCTCCAGCTGGGGATCTCTGAGAACTACGCATCTTTCTAGAACCTTCAGGATATACCCCAGCTGAAAAAGCCGCAAGACTGGAACCCACTCTGCCTTAGAGACTGGCGACTGCTTTTGCCTATTTCTTCTGATCCGGTACATGCAGGAACGTCATGGGGATAGCTAGGTGCTACACCCACTGTGCCAGGAGGTCCACCCAGCACCACCATCCCTTGGACCAGAGGTCCCAAATGGTCCCCTGGATCCCTGAGGAACAACAAAACTGTCAAATTATTTTCCACTCCTTCCCATGACCACAGAGAATGGGAGCATAGTGTCACCAGCCTTGGATTTCACATGCACCCTTTCTGCACCATCTGAGTCCAAGGATGAGTCACCAGAGAGGTTATTCTCAAATGGCCCCTTCTCACCTCTCCATGACTCTTTATTGCTTGGACCAGGAACTGGCTTTTCCTGGTTATCCTTCTTTTTCGGTGGCTCTCCAGCCACTTTAGGATTTGACCTTGAGTACTGTGAGTATCTCTGAGAATTTTTAATATTTATGCACAACCAGATAAAAAAAACAGATATGAGGTGTTTGAGATTTGTATAGTGGCAGAATTATATTTGCTTCCCTGGCTTCTATACCCTTCTTAATACATGCTAATATTTTATTTGCCTTTGCAGCTGCTGCTTGGCATTGAACACTGTTACCTAGGTGGTTGTCCACAAGCACTCCCAAATCCCTTTCAATATCTGATACACCTAGATTTGCTCCATTAAGATTATAAATTGCATGGCTATTTTTCCTTCCCAGATGCATAACTTTACATTTATTCATATTCAATCTCATCTGCCATGTAGATGCCCATTCCTCAATTTTATGTAAATCTCTTTGGAGGGAAAGCACATCACTATCTGATTTAATTACCTTGCACAACTTCGTGTCATCAGCGAAAATGGAGACACCACACTCCAATCCTACCTCTAAGTCATTAATAAATATGTTAAAAAGGAGAGGACCTTATACTGAACCCTGAGGAACCCCACTTACCACATTAGTCCAATCGGAGTATGTTCCATTTACAACAACCCTTTGCTTCCTGTCTTTTAGCCAGCTCTCAATCCATGAGCAGATATTTACTGCAACTCCTGTATCTCTTAGTTTGCACAATAGTCTCCCATGTGGCACTGTATCAAAAGCCTTTGCAAAATCCCAAAAGACTACATCCACTGAGTTGCCTTGATCCAGGTTCCTACTAACCTCCTCATAGAAACTAATTAGATTTGTTTGACATGACCTATCCCTCATAAATCCATGTTGACTCCTACTTATAATCCTGTTCAAATAGACATATTCTTGTATATTATCCCTTATTAACCCTTCTAAAAGCTTCCCCACTACAGAAGTGAGGCTCACTGGTCTATAATTCCCCGGATTTGCTCTTGCTCCCTTCTTAAATATAGGTATCACATCAGCTTTTCTCCAGTCATCTGGTAGAGACCCTGTGTTGAGTGAATCTTGAACAATTAAATATAATGGTTTGGCTATTACAGAACCCAGTTCCCTTAGTACCCTTGGATGTATTCCATCAGGACCCGGGGCTTTATTAACATTTATTTTTTCCAACCTCTTTTGGATTACTTCCTGTATTAACCAATTATTTGGCAAAGGTGGTAGACCTATCATGCTTTTACATTTTGATTATACGTGCATAACATAATTTTTAGCAAATAGATTTAAAAATGTAATTAATTTAATTACAAAAGATGATCAGTCATGTGGAATCCTGGGGAGAAGTATTACAGATTTGTGTTTAATAAGAAATATTTTAAACTACACAAAAGAGCGTGATATCCCAACTGCAGTGGTGAGTCTGGACTTCGAGAAGGCTTTCAATTCTGTGTCCCATTCCTTTCTTTTTCATGTCCTGGAAAGGATGGGACTCCCCGAGGCCTTCCGGAGACAGATAGCCACTGTATATAAAATTGTTTTTAGTAAACTCTCTATAAATAGAAATATTGGAAACAGTTTTAATATTAAGTCTGGTGTTAGACAGGAATGTCCCTTATCACCTATTCTTTTTATGTATGCAATCAAACATTTTTAGAAAAAATTAGGGCAGATAAGGTGATCAAGGGAATCCAAGTTCCCAAGTAGAGGAGGGAAAATGGCTAAATGTATAGGTTACATGGATGATGTAAGCATAATCTGTACGTCAAACGCCTCTATATGTAGAATTATTTTTTGGGCACAGATTTACTTGCAAGCCTTATCTTTAATTTTAAACATAAACAAAAGTAAATGTATGCTAATTGGAAAGAGGAAGTAACAATTCCATTAGACATCACAAGTACTCATTTAAACATTTTAAAAATTGTTTTTAATAAATCTTTATCTGGCCTTGGAAATTGGGTTTTAGTTCTGAAAAAAATACGATAAAATATGTTTTTGGAATTTAAGAAATGTAACTTTAAAAGTAAAAAAAATAATAATCAAAGCAGTTTTATTGCCTCTCTTACCTTTTAATTGTTTTATCTCTCTGCCAAATGTTTTACGGTTTAAAAGAAAATCTATTTTTTATGGTCTTCAAGAAAGGAAAAGCTGGTGAGAGATAAAATAAGCAGGAAGTGTAAATTAAGGGGGAAAAACATGCCATACTAATTACCATACTGACAGAACCGCTGATTTTATTAAATGTTATGTAGGGAGATTTTTTTCTAGATATGAGTGGATGCCATTGTCTTTAAAAAAAACTTATTCTTTTTACCCACCAAAATGTTATACTGATCTTAATAATTTCACAAAAAAATATGAGATATAGAAATACATATCATAAAAAATCTGAGAAAATTGACAATTTTAATAGAAAAAAGAAAATAGATTTTACAATAGAACTTTTTCCTGGAGACATATGTAAAAAATATGTTTCTAAAGTTTCTAACAACATTTTATTTAAAACACAACAAGATTTGGCTTGGGCAGCAGTACATAATTGTATTCCCACAAGGGCCTTTCAATACAGAAGAGGTTTAATCCAAAGTAAAAGGTGCCCGAGAGAAAACTTTGGAGCAACAAAGAATAGAGATAATATCTTAAACTAAAATCCAGTGTCCATAGAGCCTTCCCCAAAGTACCATGCAAGATTGACAACTTGCAGACTACTCTATGTGTATATACTGTATATTATGTGTTATCAGTTAATATGTGCCTTGAAAGATCAAGTGTAAATTAAGTTTTTGAGAAATATAAATCAGTAAAACCATTATAACCTGGTCTGAAAATGTCCTGTTCTCTCTCTCTCTATTTTTCCTTCCAATAACCTCCAGCTCAATGGCCTAAGTGCTAATTTCTGAATATCTAGGACACATCAATGAAACGGATGAAGCTATCAGCCATATAGACACCCATCTCCCTATACCCATCACCCATCTCCATGGCATCTACATTTATCCCCTATACCCCTTGGTCTCAAAGCTGATCCCTTTACCCTGAGGATACTAATTGGACCCCCATGGCATCTAAAGCTAACCCTAATATCACTGAGGTTATTATTGGATGCCTATCGTACATTAAATTTAACCCCTCCATAGAGGTCCTAAACCGATCCTGGGACACCTCAAAATTTAACTCCATACCACAGATTTCCACATTCCACCACACAGGTCAATATTAGACCCCAATGTAACCTAACCATATTGGACATCCATGTAACCGCTATAAGGATCCCCATAGACCATAAACACAAACAAATTCAAAATGTATATTACAGATTAAAACCACTAGTAACACGAAGGAAATAATACTTTACCTATCTTTTGAGGCATTCCAGAGATGATCAATGAAGCCCTGGTCCTCACTCTGATGTCAAATACTCAATTCTGATTAGCTGAAATATGATTTATACATATTTCAGCCAATCAGAATCCTTACAATTTATGTTTAAGGCAAAAAAACCAGGTGTTTTAGGTGAGGACCAGGACTTTGCTGATCATCAGTGGAGGACCTCAAAGAATACATAAAGTATTATTTTCTCCCGTTACAGGTGCATTGTTTTCTTTATACCTCTTTTTTTTTGTGATTTTAGTGTTCAAGGCTATGAGGGTTCTTATGGACTAGCATTAGGGGTTAGGTTATAGGGCATAGGATTTACAGGTGGGTGCAATGAGGATCCATGAGTTCCCCCATGATACAAAAATTACAGATATGTGCCATGAGGGTCCATGATCACACCCATGACACAGGCTTTAATTTTTGATGGCATGGGGGTCCTTGAAAACCCAAATTGTTATAGTTAGTGACACCATTGGGGTTTGTTGAGGACCCCCATGGTAGGAGGTAACATTTTAGGTTCAATGGGGTCCAATGAAAACCTCTATGGTAAGGTGTTAATTATAGTTGTCAGGACATTTCAAATCCATGGTGGTCTATAGGGATCTAGTGAGCAGGGGGAATCCTGGGGCATCCCTGGGCTCATAAGGGAAGTGGGTCAAAGGCAGATGGGTCATAAACCACCTGCATTCAGTTTTATTCTTAATGGGTTTACAGCTAGGGCTAGTCTAGGGTGTTCACATACGTGGGTACCATTATGCAGAATTGCTATATATATTAAGCTTAAGGCTCAGAGTTTCCTATGGGCAAGCTAAAAGCACACTTTACTGCTAGAGAGCAATGGCTAAACATTCCTTGCGTGTCAGTTAGTATTATTTTGTTTTAATTTCACTGAGCAATAAAATGACTGCATAGCTAACGAAAAAATCTTTCACAGTTACAGTTAACTGACACTGAACACATTTAATGGAGCCCTTTGTTAGTTGTGTAGCTTAGCGTTTACAACAGTAATTCCAAATAAATCTTTAATTTAAAAAGATTGCTGTGTCTTTTATGAATCTGCAAACTCAGTATTTTTAAAATAATTAGATAATGTAAAACAGATAGAACTGATGAATGTAGTGTAATAATCCATTGTTATGAATACTTACCTTTGGAAGAACTCTTCTTCTTCTCTAGTTAAAATTTGTCTATTACCTCCAGGAGAGTGCTCACGGTATGAGTCGCACGGGAGCTCCTTTGGCTGGACACATACCCATGTTTCACCACTGCTTGGATCATGATATTTACACACATTTTGTCCTGGCATGTCAACATTACACTCCACCCTCTCTCTGATACCATCACGTTCAAAATAGCCAAAGTAATATATCTGTAAAACAGGAAGAGTAAAATACATGTAATATAGTTATAAATTATTTTAATTATAGAAAACAATATGGAACATTTTGTCTGTACTACTACTTATTTATCAGGCTTGTTTTATCAAGCAAATATAAGCAGCAAAAATATTTCACCACGGAATGATATTAAATTTTTTGGAGCATTTTTGTTACTGATGAAACTATAGTGGATATAAAAAGTCTACACACCCCTGTTAAAATGTAAGGTTTCTGTGCTGTAAAAAAATGAGACAAAGATAAATCATTTCAGAACTTTTTCCACCTTTAATGTGACCTACAAACTGTACAACTCAATTGAAAAACAAACTGAAATCTTTTAGGTAGAGAGAAGAAAAAATATAAAAATAAAATAATATGGTTGCATAAGTATGCACACCCTTAAACTAATACTTTGTTGAAGCACCTTTTGATTTTATTACAGCACTCAAGTCTTTTTGGTTTCATGAGTCTATCAGCATGGCACATTTTGACTTGGCAAGATTTGCCCACTCTTTGCAAAAACACTCAAAATCTGTCAGATTGCGAGGGCATCTCCTGTGCACAGCCCTCTTCAGATCACCCCACAGATTTTCAATCGGATTCAGGTCTGGCCTCTGGCTGGGCCATTCCAAAACTTTAATCTTCTTCTGTGATGCCATTCCTTTGTTGATTTGGATGTATTCTTTGGGTCGTTGTCATGTTGGAAGATGAAGTTCCTCTTCATGTTCAGCTTTCTAGCAGAAGCCTGAAGGTTTTGTGCCAATATCGACTGGTATTTGGAACTGTTCATAATCCCATCTATCTTAACTAAGGCCCCAGTTCTAGCTGAAAAAAACAGCCCCAAAGCATGATGCTGCCACCACCATGCTTCACTGTGGGTATGGTGTTCTTTTGGTAATGTGCAGTGTTGTTTTTGCGCCAAACATATCTTTTGGATTTATGGCCAAAAAGTTCAACCTTGGTTTCATCAGACCATAACACCTTTTCCCACATGCTTTTGGGAAACTTCAGATGTGTTTTTGCAAAATGTAGCCTGGCTCGGATGTTTTGGAGGCTTTCATCTTGCCACTCTACCCCATAGCCCAGACATATAAAGAATACGGGAGATTGTTGTCACATGTACCACACAGCCAGTACTTGCCAGATATTCCTACATCTCCTTTAATGTTGCTGTAGGCCTCTTGGTAGCCTCCCAGACCAGTTTTCTTCTCGTCTTTTCATCAATTTTGGAGGGAGCTCCAGTTCTTGGTAATGTCACTGTTGTGCCATATTTTCTCTACTTCATGATGACTGTCTTCACTGTGTTCCATGGTATATCTAATGCCTTGGAAATTCTTTTGCACCCTTCTCCTGACTGATACCTTTTAACAATGAGATCCCTCTGATGCTTTGGAAGCTCTCTGTGGACCATGGCTTTTAGTGTGTGATGCGACTAAGAAAATTTCAGGAAAGACCAACTAAAGCAGCTGAACTTTATTTGGGGTTTATCAGAGGCACTTTAAATGATGGCAGGTGTATGCTGACTCCTATTTAACACGATTTGGAATGTGATTGCTTAATTCTGAAAAGAGCTACATCCCCAGTTATAAGAGGGTGTGCAAACTTATGCAACCACATTATTTTCCTTTTTTTTTTTTTCCTCCCTCCACCTAAAAGATTTCAGTTTGTTTTTCAATTGAGTTATACAGTTTATCGTCACATTAAAGGTGGAAAACGTTCTGAAATGATTTATCTTTGTCTAATTTTTTTACAGCACAGAAACCTGACATTTTAACAGGGGTGTGTAGACTTTTTATATCCACTGTATGTAAGAGTGAAAATATGCAATGTATGGAGAGGGGTAAAATTAATCTGAGAAATGGAAGGAACTGAGACAATAGGAAAAGTAGTTAGGAGACATATGAGGCATAGGAGACATAAGAGGAATAGAGAGTGTATGGGTCATGAATAATGGTTTCTCATTCCTACCTTCAGGACTTTTCTAGTGCTGCCCCTATTCTATGTAACTCTTTGTCTTGCTCCACTAGACTATAATCCAGCCTCAAATCCTTCAAAGCCTCACTAAAATCTCATCTATTTAAAGAAGCTTATCACCTTCAGACTTCAGCCTTAATTTGAGCAATGTATCGTACCTTACCATTCTATACCTCACCCATACCCTCTAGACTGTAAGTTTGAGAATTTTAAGTCTTGTTAGGTTAATTATAGAAAACACTTTGTATGCTTGATTTTAAACAAAATAACACGGTTCAAAAACACAAAGTCAGAGGTGCTCATCAGAGAATGAACCAACCTTAATAGTCTAGTTCTATAGTCATGATAAGCCATTCTGAGAGCAACCTCTTTTAGCTCACTTGTGCCCTTCACAGGGAGAAATATCCTGTAGTATATCAGTCTGGTCCCACCCAAAAGAGTGAACCAGCCCCCAAATACCAGGCAATTCTACCCTAAACAGGAGAAACAGCAAACACCAGACGCGTTTCGGCCTTTATGGGCCTTGTCAGTGAGGTGAAGCTAAACTCCCTAAGGCACAGTGAGCAAGGGGTCCACGTCTGGAGTCCCCTATTACCCTCAGGGAGACTAAACCCTAAGGGTAAATTGCTTAAACAAAAAAAAGGTAAGTCAGTGGTGCTCATCAGAGAACGAACCAACCTTAATAGATTAGTTCTATGGCCATGATTAGCCACTCTGAGAGCAATCTCTTTTAGCTCACTTGTGCCCTTCACAGGGAGAAATATCCTGTAGTATATAAGTCTGGTCTTAGACTGTAAACCCTTTCCGCAGCCGCAAGCTGTAAAAGGGCTAGCCGAGCAGCGATCAGCCGTTACGATCCAATCACATATATAGTTGTGAGCGTACGAGTCGTTGCTCACGCTTGCGGGTTCGCGTAGCGCGCCCGCAAGAACTGCGTCCCTCGCGAAGCGAGGGACGCAGTTCCCCGCAAATGCGGGTCCTCGCGAAGCGAGGGCCCGCATTTGCGGTGGTGGAGGCTCAACGTCGGCTGTGTTAACACACACATACAAACACACAACTTTTTAACAGAATAAACCCAACCACCCAGCCAACAAAAACCCAACAACGTCCCCGCAAATGCGGATCCTCGCGAAGCGAGGGTCCGCATTTGCGGTGGTGGGAGCATCCCAACATCGGCTGTGTTAACACACACATACACACACACACAACTTCATAACAAAAAAAAACTCAAAGTCGCCTCACACCCGCTTACACACAGACACACAGACGCAAGACTTAACAAAAAAACAGTAAAAAAGGCCCTTCACACGCTCTTAACACACATACGCACGACTTAGAAACAAATACACTGCGTCGTACACGTAAAAGCTAACTGCGTATATCGCAAAAAAATACGGCAACATCGCAACAAAATACGGCCGCATCGGAAAAAAATACGGCCGCGAAAGACCCATTCCAACCGCCGTGCATCAAAACATCACAAACACAAGAAATAAACACAACAAACACATAAAAAGCTTACTTACAGCACGGGGGGGCATCCAGCACCTCCAAAACTTCATTTACACGTCCACAAAGAGTTTAAACGGCCGAAAATCGGCTAAGCAAGAGAAAAAATGGCCGCCGAACAAAACGAAAACGAGGCTCCAGACGTAACTACACTACACTTACTCGCAATAATGAAACACATACTATGCGGAACGGATCACACTCATATTAAACACCATTTTATCCACTACTACGCACAAAATGGCGGATGGAACGCAAATTGTAAGCTGGAACGCAAATAGCACATGCGTAGTGCGTTCTAACGGTCTAACTTTCCAGAATGTTCTACAAGTTTATAAATACTGCCTATTTGACAGAGAAAAATACATTTCTCCTCAGGTGATGAACAGAGTGACTTCAGACATAACTGCTGCTAAAACTTGAGAAGATAATTCTTTCCTAATTTACTACTTTACATTGTGCAAATTACAACTGAGAGGTAAGCTATAATATATTACATTTTATTATCAAGACAGGACATAAAAAAAAAAATTAAAGAAGAAAAAGAGGTTTATGTATACTGACATGTGACACGCACATATATGCGTATAATGTATACTGACAAGTGACACGCACATTTATGTGTATAATGTATAGTGACATGTGACACGCACATTTATGTGTATAATGTATACTGACATGTGACACGCACATTTATGCGTATAATGTATACTGACATGTGACACGCACATTTATGTGTATAATGTATACTGACATGTGACACGCACATTTATGCGTATAATGTATAGTGACATGTGACACGCACATTTATGTGTATTGCCCCTGCAACAAAATTATCTTAAAACAAACTAATTAAACAACTACATTTAAATGACATTAGAAAAAAATAAGTTGGGACTATTAAAATATGAGTCATGTATACTGATATGTGACACGCACATATATGTGTATCATCTATAGTCACATGTCACACACACATTTATGTATGTTGGCCAAAAATAAAAATAAGGTTAATTTAACAATTAAAATATGATTCATGTATAGTGATATGTCACACGCACACAAAAAAATTACTTTCAACTATGGAAATGTGCTTCATGTATGTGACATATGTGTGTAGCCCCCACCAAAAAATAATGTTAATTCAAAATAATTACAGAAGTATATTTCAATGAAATTCATTTACTGCAATTCAATAGATCACCTAAAGCTCAATCTTTCTACTTTTTTTAATATTCAAACAGACTCTGCATCAACAGCGTCTCTCAACAATTTGCACCGTGCATTGTGAAGCACAATCCCTTTTAAAGAACACCAACAAAGAAGAAGAGGTAAGATACAAAAATACTTTAAATGCTGAAAAGGCCATGCTTTGTTAAATACAAATAAAAAATTATATAATTCACTATTTCCCTTTATTTTTCAAACAGACACTACAAGAAGACCGGCGGATTAAGATTGGCAGGAGGGGACCATCTGTCATTCAAAACTTCAAGCAAGGTAAAGTATTAAGTATAAAAAAGAACCGAACCATGAGCCTTATTCAATTGTGAGTTGGCCAATTGAATAGGGCTTTATATAAGCACATAATAGATTTTTTAGACAGACATTTTTAGTTACTGAACTTCTAACCACAATCAAGGTCTTCACTAACTAAAAACTTCTGTCAAAAAATATTTTATGTGCTTATATAGAGCCCTATTCAATTGGTCAAAACGCAATTGATTCAGGACCTAAATATGTTTAATGGCCGAGGGCCTCATTCAAATGTGATTTGCCCATTTCAATAGGGCTCTATATAAGCACAGAGCATATTTTTGAACAGAAGTTTTTAGTTAAAAACTTCTGTAAAAAAAGATGCTCTGTGCTCATATTGAGCCAAATTCCATTGCGAAAAACCAAATTCAATGAGGCCCTCACAATATAACAAATCCAGCAACCAAAGGACCTCATTCAATTGATATTTTGGACAATTCAATAGGGCTCGAAATAAGCACATTTAGAACCCTATTGAATTGGCCAAACTGCAATTGAATGAGGGCCAAAGTATGCAACATATGGTACACACAAACTGGTACACACAAAACAGGATTGTAACAAACACATAGCAAACTAAATTCATATTCTTTTTGTTTAACAACCTATAACCATTAGAAAAAACACTACATAAGTATAACAAAAGTGGTGCCCATCAAACAGGATTGTACGAAAACTCACACAAACACATAGCAAACTACATTTAAATTCTTATTTAATGTTTAACAACCTATAAGCCTTAGAAAGAAGCCTAAATAAGCATACCAACATTGGTGCGCACCAAACTGGATTGTATGAAAACTCACACAAACACATAGCAAACTACATTTAGATTCTTATTTTATGTTTAACAACCTATAAGCCTTAGAAAGAAGCATAAATAAGCATACCAACAGTGGTGGGCACCAAACAGGATTGTACGAAAACTCACACAAACACATAGCAAACTACATTTATATTCTTAATTTTATGTTTAACAACCTATAAGCCTTAGAAAGAAGCCTAAATAAGCATACCAACAGTGGTGCGCACCAAACAGGATTGTATGAAAACTCACACAAACACATACCAAACTACATTTAGATTCTTATTTTATGTTTAACAATCTATAAGCCTTAGAAAAAGGCCTAAATAAGCATACCAAAAGTGGTGGGCACCAAACGGGATTGTAGAAAAACAAAGAAATAATGTCATTTTTTAGTTCATACAAATACATTCAAATAAAATTACATTTTCATTTTTATTTTATATCAGATACTGCATCAAGAACATCGGACCAGGAGTTTCAACTGAGGACCAGACCAGCGGACGAGGACTTTCAACAGAGGACCAGACCATTGGACGAGGACTTTCAACAGAGGACTACACCATCGGACGAGGACTTTCAACAGAGGACTACACCATCGGACGAGGACTTTCAACAGAGGACTAGACGATTGGACGAGGACTTTCAACACAGGACCAGACCATCAGACGAAGGCTTTCAACACAGGACCAACAAAGATTCTGCTTCAAATCAAACTTCAACCAAGGTACAGTATAACAAGTAAAAAAAGAGAAAAATTAATTAATATTCTTCTTTAATGTTTAACCACCTATAAGCCTTAGAAAATAGCCTACAGAAGCATACCAAAATTGAGGCGCACCAAAAAGGATTGTAGAAAAACACAGAAATAATGCCATTTTTTCATTAATACAAAGACATTCAAATAACATAACATTTTCATTTTTATTTTATAACAGATACTGCGTCAAGAACATCGGAACAGGAGTTGGAACTGAGGACCACACCAGAGGACGAGGACTTTCAACAGAGGACTACACCATCGGACGAGGACTTTCAACACAGGACCAGACCATCGGACGAAGGCTTTCAACACAGGACCAACAAAGAATTTTGCTTGAAATCAAACTTCAACCAAGGTACAGTATAAAAAGTAATATCTATCATCTATCTCTTATTTGTCTTTTAGGGCCAATAATCTTTAACAGTAAATACAAACTTCAATGTAAACTTAAAAAATAAATTGGCATAGTCCAAAAAAGTCTAAAAACACAGAATCTATACAATTTGTCATTGTAACATTCCAGTCCTAAACCCTAATTTAATTGCCATTTGACAAATTGAATAGTGCTGTAAATAAGGACATAACATATTTTTGAAAATACCTTTTTAGTTACTGAAACACTTGCTTTTGGATACATGTTTAATAAATAAAAATTTCTTTAAATAATTATCTGATGGCCTTATTTAGACTTTTATTCAATTGACCGCATTGAAATTGATTAAGTATAAAATGTTAACACACTATTGATAACTATTTGTCATGAAAAACAACTTAACATCTCAAAATAAACTAATGGTACATTATTTTATTTTTACAGATTAACATGGCTGATAACGAGAGTAAACAAGAAAAGAAAAGACGCCAAGCTAGAGAACGACGACAGAGAGCAGACAGCCAGCAGACACCGGAGAAGAAGGAAATTCGACGAGAAAAAGAACGCAAAAGAATTGCAAGCAAAAGACTGTCACTTGCAGAAATTAAAGATATGTCAAAAAAAGCAACAAAGAAAATAAAGCATTTACAACCTGTTGCTCAAACATCAGATGACATTTTACCAGAAAAAATACAAGAGATACCAAAAAAAGCAACAAAGCATTTAGAACCGTTTCATGAAACATTACATGACATTTTACCTCAAACAATACAACATATACCAAGAAAAGCAATGAAAAAAACAAAACATTTAGAACCTGTTGTTGAAACATTATATGACATTTCACCTGATGAATATGAAAGTCAAAATCCTATATGCTTTGCAAATTGTCCTCTACTCAAGTCTTTAGCAGTAGAGGTTCATAGTTGTGGGGACAGGACTACTCAATGTCAGTTTTGTGAGGCTTATTATTTTAAACAGGAGAGACCCAGAGATGGACAATTTATTAGTTGTTGTCAAAAAGGCAAGTTCAAACTTCCAGAAAGGAAAGAATTTCCAATTTATTTACAAAATATTATGACTGAACCTACTTTTCCAAACTACAAAAATTTTAAGACAAACATAAGATCCTACAATAGTGCCATATCCTTTGCATCCATGGGGGCAACATTAGCTGCTAATGTACCAGGACATGGTCCTTACTGTTTTAAAGTCCAAGGACAAATTTATCATCGCACTTCCCATTTACATCCAGAGGAAGGAAATAAAAGAAAATTCGCTCAACTATATGTCCTAGATACAATGGAAGCTGTTGACCAACGTATGCAGATGGAAGAAAATAAAAAATGCTTACCCACTGTTTTCATAGAGCTAAATAACATTATGGACAACAATCCCTACAGTAAAGCTTATAAAAAATTGGCAGAAGTAGAAAATGAACAACTACTTCATGCACAAACACATCAATTACCAATGCCGAAGGTTAATATGGTGCTTAAAAGAGACAGACATACTGATAAACGTTGTTATAACTTGCCAACAACAAATGAGGTTGCAATGGTGTTTCAGAATGATGAAGGAGAACCACCATTTCAAAGAGACATTCGAATATATCCTAGAAATGAGGACCAACCGTTTATTAATATGAGTATCTTAAGTCCAAATTTAGATCCAATGACATATCCCATCTTTTTCCCACACGGAGAAGCAGGTTGGCAACCAAAATTAACTCTTCCCAGTTACCCAAATGCTAAAGCCAGAATCCGAAATAATGTTTCTATGCTTGAATTTAAAGTAGCTCAAATTGCCATTCGCAATGTATTTAATCCAATTTTATGTGGTGGGAAACTAACACAACAATGGATTATTGATTCATATTTGCAAGTTGAGGCAAATAATTTAAACTTTATCAAATATCAACAAGATAAACTCCGTGTAGAACAATATTCTGGACTCATGGACTATGTTGCTGACGTGGCTACAAGCAGAGACATGACAGCTGGCAAAGCCATCATTTTACCATTTTCCTTTCAAGGATCTCCTCGGAATATGAGAGAAAGATACAATGATGCTATGGCTATTATGACAAAATTTGGCAAACCCGATTTATTTGTGACATTTACATGTAATCCACAATAGCCAGAAATTACACTAAATCTACTTCTTGGACAAACTGCTTCAGATCAACCAGATTTAGTAGCCAGAGTTTTTAAGATTAAATTAAATGAATTAATACGTGACTTCACTATAAATCAGTTATTTGGCAAATGTCTTGCTTATGTATATACCATTGAATTTCAAAAAAGAGGCCTTCCACATGCACATCTTCTAATAATACTTCAAGAAAAAGATAAATTAGATACTTCAGACAAAGTGGATGCAGTCATTGTTGCTGAACTACCAGATCCAGAACTATATGGTAGACTATATGAGATTGTTACTCATCGCATGATTCATGGACCCTGTGGTGACCTTAATCCACAATCACCATGTATGGAAAATAATAAATGTTCCAAAGAATTTCCAAAAGATTATAGAGACAAAACCTATGCCAATTGTGATGGATATCCACTTTATAAAAGAAGAGAAGGAGATAGTGCCATTATTCGTGGAAAAAAAGTGGACAATAGATATGTAGTACCCTACAATCCACATTTACTCATGAAGTACAACGCCCACATCAACGTAGAAGCCTGCACTTCCATCAAATCCATTAAATATGTCTACAAATATATTTACAAAGGTTACGATGCAGCTACTGTAGTCGTCAAAAGTGCAGACAACCCTGAAAGTAGTGAGTTAGTACATGATGAACTTGCATCTCATGTAGATGCTCGCTATGTCAGTGCGCCAGAAGCTATGTGGCGGCTTTTAAAATTTGAAATGCATGATAGATCACATGCAGTATATAGGTTAGCAGTACATTTGCCACAACGACATTTAGTCTATTTCCATGCTGGAAATGAAATGAATGCATTGGCCCAAAGTGAAGATCGTCACACTACACTAACTGCATGGTTTGCATTAAATTCCACTGATGCTGAAGCAACACAATACTTATATATTGAAATTCCATATCACTATGTTTTAGTGAATGGATTATGGAGACCAAGAAAAACCAGAGGCAATAAAATTATTCCAAGAATTTACACAGTCAGTCCAAGAGATGTGGAACGTTTTTGCTTACGGATATTACTTTTAAATGTTCATGGAGCACAAAGTTTTGAACACTTAAGAACTGTTAATGACATTGTATATGAATCCTTCCATTTAGCTGCAAGACATAGAAACTTACTCGCTGATGATACAGAGTGGGAAAGATGTTTAGAAGAAGCAGCACAATGTCAAATGCCACGACAGATGAGAGAACAATTTGCTTTTATTTGTATCTGCTCAAATGCTCCAAATGCATTAGCTTTGTGGGAGACTTTTAAAAGTAATATGGCTGAAGACTTTATGCGACGATACAATGAACCCATTGCACACTTAAAAGCGTTAATGGAAATCCAAGAAGTCTTTTTAACTCAAGTTGTGCAAGTTTTAATTTGCCTGACCCAGGTCTTATAGATGACATTAACTTTGAAGACTATGACATTCAACTACAAGCAGAAAGAACAGAAGAAAGACTTGCAACTTTAAATACACTACAATTGCAAGCATTTCATGCCATTAAAAATGCTATAGATGATGACATGGTGACAGAGCGTTATTTCTATCTTGATGGACCTGGCGGATCAGGAAAAACATATTTGTACAATTTATTAATGAGTTCAGTACGAGCACAAGGAAAAATAGCAATGGCGTTTGCCACTACTGGAATTGCTGCACTTTTATTAGAAGGTGGAAGAACTGTTCATAGTGGATTTAAACTGCCAGTGCCTATTTTAGAAAATTCTGTGTCATATATTCGCATGACATCCTTACAAGCAAAGAAATTGAAGAAATGTAAATTAATTATAATAGATGAGGCCACAATGATGTCATGCTATGCCCTCCAATGTATTGACCGTTTGCTTCGTGAAGTCATGGATAATATTTTTCCTTTTGGTGGAAAGGTAATGTTGTTGGGTGGCGATTTTAGACAAACATTACCTGTCGTTGTACATGGAAATCGAACAGACATTATTGAAACATGTATAAAGTCAAGTACAGTATGGAAACATTTTACCCATCTTCAACAAAATATGAGATCAGAAGGCCAAACTGATTTCAATGATTGGCTTATTAAAATTGGAGAAGGCAGAACAGAAAAAATACTACATTTACCTGACGACACTGTAGAGATCCCACCTCATATGATTTGTCAACAAGATATTATATCGGCTATATTTGAAGGGAGCATAAATAACGAAGAATATTCCGAGCTTGCCAACCAAGTTATACTGACGTGTAAAAATAAAGATGCATTAATACTCAATAATGAAATCTTAAAAAAAATTAATGCACCACAAAGAAATTATCACAGTGCTGATTCTGTACTTGCTGATGACAATGAAAGTCAGGCAAACTTTTCAACTGAATTCATTAACTCTTTAACTCCTTCATATTTTGCAGCTAAAGAAAGGTGCAATTATCATGTTACTGCGAAATATGAACCCCAAAAAAGGCCTATGCAATGGCACAAGATTAATTGTTCAACAATTAAAGGACCATTTTATAGATGCTGAAATTTTAACTGGGACCCATAAAGGAGAGAGAGTTTTCATACCAAGAATAGATTTAGCACCAAGTGAAAGTAGTCTCCCTTTTATACTTCAAAGAAGACAATTTCCCATTATTATGGCATTTGCCATGACCATTAATAAATCACAAGGTCAAACTTTCAAATCTGTTGGTATTTTCTTGGAAGAACCAGTTTTTGCACATGGTCAATTGTACGTTGCGTTGTCACGGTGCAAAAATCCACAGGCTATTAAAGTTTACATTGAAAACAATGAAAGTCAAGGTGATTTATTAGAAGATGGACGTATTTTTACTAAAAACATTGTCTACTATGACGTACTATAACTTTGCAGGATACAAATTAAAGATGCCAAATTTTTTAAAAGCATTCCAAAATACATAGCAATTGGTTGTTTAATTCAGTCATAATTAATGGAAGTACTGTTTATGAATGAATCGCCTCACAAAATACTTGCCTTGCATTGTTAGTAAAAATTATGTTAAAATGTTAAGCCACTATGTTAATGTTTCTAATGTTACAAGTTTAAAAAATATATTTTCAAGTTATTTCATTCAACAGATTACAAAGTGGATGTTAAGAGGTCAAGCACCTTTTAAATCACAATGTAAATATTGTCTGTTATCTTAAGATTACTACCTACATTAATGTTTATCGCCAGTTTATGTGCTCAGTAATGAATTACTTTAATTACGTACGTTTTAAGAAGAGTTTTACTGTATGCCTTCCTCTACATTCAATGTATATTCAAGTTAACAATTATTGTGATAGAAATTGAATTTTAATACTTATTAATTTTAAGGTCAATTGTTTTTACATTCAAATGTTAATACTTTTAATAAAAAATTAGGTTACAAAATGTATTCACTATGTTCCTGTTTATAATGTTCAAAATTATAGCAATGTTTTGTCAACTTCTAAACTTACATAAAAAATAAAGTTCAAGTTTAAAAATATATACTTTCAAGGTTATTGCTTACATATATTTTAAACTTCATGTTAAAATTCGCAACGTTTAAAGGCTTTTTACTTTTTGCTTTCCTATTCATTCAATGTATATTAAAGTTAACAATTCTTCAGATACTAATTACATTTAAAAAAAACATTACATCAACATTTTACAAAAATACACGTTCATATTAAAATACTTACAAGTGTCAAAAATATATGTTAATAACTAAACAACTTGACAAACATATACATCACATTGCCGTCATTTTTTGACGGGCAAGTCGCTATTATGGTATAACATTGTGCAACACAGGCCTCTCAGTCAATACAAAAGCGGTCTCGTCGAAGATGATTGACATTGATTATAAATTTGTTCCACATGCACATCTTTTGAATTAGCATGCAGGTCCCAGAGTTATTGGTTTTGAGTTCTAGAGAGAGTAGGACAGTTTGGAGAGAAGTAATTTGCGGTTTTCTTAATTTATATTCTATTACATACGATTTTAGACTTAATTCTTGATTACACATATTGACAGATTACACATAATTGCAATACACATAATAATAACCCACATAGAGACACATAGAGTTAGGTCACTCCATACACAGGCCTCAGGGACAGGTCAGGGAGGCAAGCATTCCTGTCCACAGTCCGGAGGGTAATAGGCTAAGGGCAAGCATAGGGCCCACAATTGCTTGCACCGGGAGAATGTGGTGTTCCTCCTTACTATCCGTGACCATCCCGTTATTCTTGCAGGGGGAGGGAAGTTAGGCCAGGGCCTAGGGCAAAGGCCTAGAAGGAAGTAGCGGCTGAGGTTACAGTAGTAGGCACAGAGCAAAGAATGTGAGGTCTGTTAAGCACTGGTTTGATGACATCAGGGCCCAGGTGAGGAGGATGACGGCCAAGAAGGACAAGCAAATGACTGTGACCTATAATAAGTGGTAGAGGGTTGCAAAGGACCTTCTGACATAGGTGCCCACCGCTGGAGCTCCAGCCTCCATGTCAGGTGATATCACTGTAACGGAACCCATCACTGTTTTACCCTGTTTTATGGTTATTTATTTCTTATGTTTAAAATATGATCCTACTGTTATACTGTATGTATGTTGGTTTATGCTCTGCAGAATATTAGCCCAGACTATTGCAGACCTTGGCATAATAGATAATCCTATTACAAGGGCTCCTCATAAGCAAGAGAGGTCTGTTGTGTGAAGTGTTCACATTGTGAAAGATGGAACAAAGATCTAATCAATGTCTGTTATTGTATCAAAGTAGCCGGCTAGTCCCTGGGAGGTGTGACCCCACCTATTGTTCTCTCTATGTGTACTGTGTGGCCAGATATGGGCATGTGTATTACCTGTGGCCAAAGAGATGTATATATATTTCTGTAAAGTTAAATAAAGGTAGTATTCTTTGACTCCCAATTGAGTGTCGTCCAATATGGGAGGTTGGGGCTTGTGAGACTGCAGTGCTTTTTGGATATCTTACCATATACCAGTGGAGATACTGGACTTCGTGTTCCAACTCCGTTACAATCACATACTCCAACATGCCAGCATATGTGCTTCACACACACTGCACATGATCACCAACCAGGTCACTGATATGTCAGCTCCACGGAATTAACAAGGGATAGATGATGCATCATTAAATCAATGAAGCTGACAAATCACTGTAATTCCTGTGAGTAAGAAAGGGTTAATATGGCATGAGTTTCATATTTTTATGTTGCAATTTAATGAGGTAATGTATCTTTAATAGATGTATGCATGTTGCAGCATGGCTTTTCTTATTGGCATATACATGACCATTCCAATATATTATAAAATATAAAATATGTTTTAAATGCCTATTTGTTTATTAGGGGATTGCTTTGCAAGCCTTTCCATGCTTCCCCCCATAGCTTAAAGTCCACTGGTGCATTTATATTGTCTTTTACAGTGTTCAGAAGTTATCTGTAAAACCTTTGTGGGTCCTATTTAGAGCCTGTAATATTTTTGCCTCCATTTGCGGGTTACGGGCTTGAACACAGGGCATCTTTGGAAACTCATAGCAATTTAATAGCGATTTTAGAATGTAACAGTTATGGGAATGACAAATCAAAGGATTTGCGGCCGCGGAGTTCAAATTTCCACATACCGTAGGGTTTTACCGCCTGTAACTCGCAGATCATTAGCGGGTTGCTTTCTGGGGCCAATTTAATAGCCGTAAGTCTTACAGGCTACTTTTTTACACTCAGAGGGAATTTAATGGGGCTGATAATCTTTAAATAACTCTTTACTGAAACATATCATCCTCCCTTTGTAGCTTCACTCTCACATTCCTTTCAGCATGAAATGTGACACATCATTGGAGCACTAAAGCATGATACCTTTATACTTTCTCCTAGTAAATGGAAACATCCCCTAAAATTCACACATGTTCTACCGAGACAAACTGACTGCTGCAGAATTGTCTTCTCTTCTAATCTCTTATATTTTTTTGTCACTCTATTTCTGCCCAGTTTATATCCCTAACTGTTATTCTTGTCCAGGTCTCTCCCACTCCCTTTAAATTATACTTTCAATCTTGTGAAAAAACTGTGTGAAAAAACACCATGTACCTAAGATTTTAAGCTCAAAGAAAGGATATTTCAGTTTTTGCAATGTATTACGAATTATGGAATTTGTTGGCTTATCACATATAATAGTTGTCAAACTGCGATTCGTCATCACACTTTGACAACTGCGCATTGTGCAACTGGCCGCGGAGGTGCACTGCGCGGCAGTGGCCAACGTAGATGCATTGCGTGTAGGCAGCAGCGGCAGCCAGCGCAGGTGTATTGCACGGCGGTGGCCTGCACAGGCGTATTGCCCGCCGAAGACACAGGAGGAGGAGGGGAGACACACATGGAAGGAGGGGAAAGACACAAAGGAGAGGGGGGAGAGTCACAGGACAGGTATAGAAGTGGGGAGAAACACCGGGCAGGGAGACGAGGGGGGAGAGACACAGGGGAGAGGGGAGACACACAGGGGTGGGAGAGGAGGGGGGTAGACACACAGGGGAGGGGGAGACAAAGAGGAGGGGGAAGAGACACAGGGGAATGAGAGGGGGGGACACAGAGGAGGGGGGAGAGACACAGGGGAGTGAGAGGAGGGGGATAGAGACACAAAGGAGGGAGGGGGAAGAGACACAGGGGAGGGTGGAGACACACAGGGTGGGAGAGGATGGGGTAGACACATGGGTGAGGGGGGGAAGAGACACAGAGGAGGGGGGAGACACAGGGGAATGAAAGGGGGGAGAGACACAGGGCAGTGAGAGGAGGGGGAAAGAGACACAGTGGAGTTAGAGGAGGGGGAGACACAGGGGAATGAGAGGGGCGAGAGACACAGAGGAGGGGGGAGAGACATGGGAGTGAGAGGAGGGGGAGGAGAGATGCAAAAGAGTGAGGGGGAGAGACATAGGGGAGTGAGAGAAGGGGGAGACACAAAGGTGTGAGTGGGGGAGAGACACAGGGAAGGGAGACGTGGGGGAAGAGACACAGGTGAAGGGGGAGACACACAGGGGTGGGAGAGGATTGGGTAGACACACAGGGGAGGGGGCAAGAGACACAGGGTAGGGGGAAGACACAGAGGAGTGAGAGGATGGGGAAAGAGACACAGGGGAGTGAGAGGAGGTGGAAGAGACACAGGGGAGTGAGAGGGGGGGAGAGACACAGGGGATCAAGAGGCGGGAGAGACACAGAGGGGGCAGAAACACAGAGGAGGGGGAGACACACAAGACACACAGGGGAGTGAGAGGAGGGGGGAAGAGACACAGGGGAGTTAAAGGAGGGGGGAGACACAGGGGAGTTAAAGGAGGGGGGAGACACAGGGAGTGAGAGGAGGGGGGAGAGACACAAATGAGTGAGAGGAGGGAGGGAGAGACACAAAGACGTGAGAGGAGGGGGGAGAGGCACAGGGGAGGGAGAGGAGGGGGGAAGAAACACAAGGGAGGGGGGAGACACAGGGGTAGGAAAGGAGGTGGTAGACACATAGGGGAGGGAGAGGAGGGGTGAGAGACACAGGGGACTGAGAATGGGGAGAGACACAGAGGAGGGGGGAGACATAGGGGAGTGAGAGGAGGGTGGAGAGACACAGGGGATTGAGAAGGGGAAGAGACAAAAAAAAGTGAGAGGAGAGGGAAGAGACACAGAGGAGGAGGGGATAGACACACAGGGTAGGGAGAGGAGGAGGAAGAGACAAAGGGGAGGGGGACATGGGAATGGGAGAGGAGGGGTCAGAGACACAGGGGAGGTAGAGGAGGGGGAGAAGAGACACAGGGGAGTTAAAGTAAGGGGGAGACACAGGGGAGTTAAAGGAGGAGGGGAGACACAGGGAGTGAGAGGAGGGGGGAGAGACACAAATGAGTGAGAGGAGGGAGGGAGAGACACAAAGACATGAGAGGAGGGGGGAGAGACACAGGGGAGGGAAATGAGGGGGGGAAGAAACACAAGGGAGGGGGAGACACAGGGGTAGGAGAGGAGGGGGTAGACACATAGGGGAGGGAGAGGAGGGGTGAGAAACACAGGGGACTGAGAATGGGGAGAGTCATAGAGGAGGGGGGAGAAACAGGGGAGTGAGAGGAGGGTGGAGAGACACAGGGGATTGAGAAGGGGAAGAGACACAAAAAAGTGAGAGGAGAGGGAAGAGAAACAGAGGAGGAGGGGATAGACACACAAGGGAGGGAGAGGAGGGGGAAGAGACAAAGGGGAGGGGGCATGGGAGTGGGAGAGGAGGGGCAGAGACACAGGGGAGGTAGAGAAGGGGAAGAGACACATGGGAGGGAAATGGGGGGGACCATGAGGGAGGGGGAAGAGACATGTTGGAAAGAGACACAGGGGGTAGGAGACACAGGGGAGGGAGAGGGAGCAAGAGACACAGGAGAGGGAGAGGGGGCAAGAGATGCAGGGGAGCGAGAGGTGGGGAAAGAGACACGGGGGACAGTGGGGAAAGACACAGTGAGTGAGAGGAGGGGGTAGAGACACAAATGAGTAAGAGGAGGGAGGGAGAGAAACAAAGACATGAGAGGAGGGGGGAGAGGCACAGGGGAGGGAGAGGAGGGGGGAAGAAACACAAGGGAGGGGGGAGACACAGGGGTAGGAGAGGAGGTGGTAGACACATAGGGGAGGGAGAGGAGGGGTGAGAGACACAGGGGACTGAGAATGGGGAGAGACACAGAGGAGGGGGAGACACAGGGGAGTGAAAGGAGGGTGGAGAGACACAAGGGATTGAGAAGGGGAAGAGACAAAAAAAGTGAGAGGAGAGGGAAGAGACACAGAGAATGAGGGTATAGACACACAGGGTAGGGAGAGGAGGGGGAAGAGACAAAGGGGAGGGGGGACATGTGAGTGGGAGAGGAGAGGGCAGAGACACAGGGGACGGAGAGGAGGGGGAAGAGACACATGGGAGGGAAATGGGGGGGGACGATGAAGGAGGGGGAAGAGACATGTTGGAAAGAGACACAGGGGAAAGAGACACAGTGGAGGGAGAGGGAGCAAGAGACACAGGGGAGGGAGAGGGGGCAAGAGACACAGGGGAGGGAGAGGGGGCAAGAGACGCAGGGGAGCGAGAGGTGGAGAAAGAGACACGGGGGACAGGGGGGAAAGACACAGGGGGGAGAGGGGGTAAAAAAACAGAGGGGGAAGGAGTCACAAGGGAGGGAGAGGAGGGGGAAATGAGACACAAGGGAGGAAGTAGACAGAGGGAGAGACTCGCTATGAGCACCGAAGGCGCTCATTGCAAGGCCCGTGATGAGTGCCGTAGGCGCTAATTGCGAGGCCAGTAAAGTAAAGGGGGAGAGGCTCCCATTGTATGGCAAACAGAATTGTCAGGATTCACATTTTATTGCAGTCATTTTTGACGGGCAAGTTGCTAGTTTTAAATAAAGGATAATATTAATATTATGACTCTATCCTTCATTGTCACAATGACTATTTCCTAAGACCCAATTTTAAGCTCTTGCCACATGGTTTATTTAAGTAAAGGGTCCGCCAGTGTGAATTATTATGGATACAATGTATTAAGTTTTGGATTTAAGAAAAAAATATAAAAAATGGGGAATCAGAAAAGGGAGCTCAATGGTATCCGCTTATTCTAAATATTATATGTATTTGTATGAGATGAAAATTATTGTTATACCCTACTGTACACAGATAGTGAGCTATATGTGAGCTTTATCTTAATAATTTGGATAAAACTGGATAAATGAGACCAGCAGTTCAGCTAAGGGGAGAAGGTTCTTGAGTAAACTCAGGGATCATTATCTGGCCCAGGTTTTACAAGAGCCTACTAAAAATGGGGCCATCTTGGATTTAGTCATCACAAGTAATATTGATATAGTGTCAAATGTTAACACAGGGCAACCGCTGAGAAAAAAAAATAACAGTAAGGGTGTAACGAAAACTCTTAATTTTAAGGGCAGCAATACAAAGCATAGACTAGGACAGAGAACTGGAAGGTAAAAACACTGAACATAAATGGACAACATTCAAATCCTTACTAAATAAACATAATTATCACCATATACCATGTGGAAATAAAAGTAGAAGAAGTAAATTACAACCAATGTGGCTTCGCAATGAATTAAAAATGAAGATGAGGGGTAAAAAACAAGCATTTATATTATACAAACAAAACGGGACAGAAACTGCTTTACGAAAGTACAAGGAAATCACCAAGGCATCAAGATAGCTTAATTTATAGTAAGCTCTTGTTTAACCTGGGCCAGATAATGATCCCTGAGTGTACTCAAGAACCTGCTCCCCTTTGATAAACTGCTGGTCTTATTTATCCAGTTTATTTCAGGGTAATTAAAATCTCCCATTATTAGAACCTGCCCATGCTTAGCTGCATTTCCAATCTGTAACAATGATTGTATTTCCTCACATTCAGCTATATTTAGGGGTTTATAGCATACTCCTACTAATATTCTTTTGGAATTTGCTGCTCCGCTATTTAACTCTACCCAGAAACATTCAACTTTATCACTAGGTCCACCATAAATATCTTCTCTGGCTTAAATTCAGGCCTAACATACAGACAAATCCCTCCTCCTCTTTTACCATTGCCTCTATCTTTCCTAAATAGGTTATAACCATCCAGATCAACAGTCCAGTCATGAGATTCATCCCACCACGTTTCAGTAATGCCTATTAAATCCCATTTTTCATTACTTGTTAATAATTCTAACTCTCCCATGTTTCCTGGCAAGCATGCACCTTATGTTATGAGTCTATAGTTATGAATTGCCTGCCACTGTACTTGAGTTACTTAGTACTACCTCCCTATTCACTATACTATCCCTCCCCCATCTCCTCCCCTAGGAGTTGTTAATTCATCCCTTATACCCTCTACACTTTCTGCCCCATTACTTATATCTAGTCCCTCCCCCCCACCTACTAGTTTAAAAACTCCTCCAGCCTTTCTACCATCCAATCCCCTAGCACAAAAGCTCCCTCATCATTAAGGTGCAATCCATCATTGCTGTAGAGATTGTACCTGAAGTGAGAAGTCAGCCCAGTTCTCTAAAAACCCAAACCCCTCCTTAGTGCACCAGATCTTCAGCCACGCATTACCCTCCCTAAACTCCTTCTGCCTCCCTGGGCTAGCACGTGGCACTGGAAGTATCTCAAAAAATACTACCTTGGAGGTCCTTGCCTTCAGCTTATTACCTAGTTATCTAAAATCATTGTTAAGGACACTCACTCTTCCACTAACTTTGTCATTGGTACCAATATGTACCAAAAACGTTGGTTCATTTCCAGCCCCTCCCAATAATTTGTCTAACCAATCCACAGCATGATGAACCCGAGCACTCGGGAGACAGCAAACTGTTTGATTGCTTGGATCTGGGTGACAAATCACCCTGTCTACCTTCCTAATAATAGAGTCCCCTACAACCAAAACCTGTCTTTTGTTCTGCCTATTCTGCCCTCCCTCTCCTCCAGTAGAGCTGTTCGCCCGCTTGTTTTGTTTGCCAACTCAGAACTGGCCTGCCTCCTCCTGTTCCCCCTGATTCCCCTTCTAACTGTAACCGAGCTACCTCCCTAGACATCCTCACTATCCCCAGCTCCACCCTCCATGCTAGGCCCAGCTAAAGTGTGCTAATTGAGCACCATCCCCCTTTCCAGTGGAGCAATATCACTAAGTGCTGCAATTCTCCTCTACAGATCTCCAATTTGAGCTTCCAGAGAGGCACCATGCTCACACCTCTCACAGAGGTATGGACCCTGGATCATCTGTTCCAGTATTGCATATATATGACAGGATGTACACTGAGTAAGGTTGCCACTGGACTGACTCATTTTTGGTTATTGTTGTAGTTTTGTAAAATTGTAGATAGAGTTTTGTATGTGAAATAGTGGTCCTATAAGAAGAGGCCAAGTGACAATAAATTTCGTCCTGGAAATAAAACCACTATTCTCTATGTTTACAAAACCTCCCAGTACACAATGTTCTTTGTATAAATGCCTCCATTGCGTAATAGATCACCCTGACTTGGGTTGTCTTCAATTGAAACTTTAATGTCATCTGGATTTGTGCACCTTAAAAAAGCAACATAGAGTTGTCCATCTGCAAAAACTGGTTTCTGTAAAAAAAATACCCACAGACTTAAATGTTTATCCTTGGGATTTATTGATGGTCATGGCAAATGCCATGATAACTGGAAATTGTCTCTTTGACAAGGACAAAAGTCAACCCCCTCTCACTTGGAGCCAAATCAATTATTGGTATACAAACTTGTCCACCTTTGTCATAATTTCTGCATTTATGAAATTATCTTTTAAATCAATTAATCTAGTCCCATTACAAAGTCCTTTTTCGGATTCATATTTCTCAATAGCATGACAATTGCCCCTTTTTTTCATTGCAAAACATGTGGTGGCATTCCAGATGGTGTTAAAGAACTAAAAAAAATTATACTAAAATTAGATTCACTGTCCTGATCATCAACCAGAACTGAATCTGCACTGTAATAATTATTTTGGGGTGCGTTGATGAATTATAAATTGTCGTTATTTAGATTCAAGGCATCTATATTTTTGGATGTTAACATCACTTTGTTTGCAATGTCTGAGTAATTGTCGTTATTCAGAGTGTTTAGATAGATTGCCGATATCAGTGATTCCTTGCAAACCATTTGGGATGGAATTTCAATGGTATCATTGGGTAAATCATGTATTTGTGGATGTTTTCCTTCTCCAATTTGAATGAGACAATCATTGAATTTGTTTTGGCCTTCAGATCTAATATTTAAATCTAATTTGAGGTGTGTAAATATTTTCCACAGTTTACTTGTCTTGGTACATGTTTCAATGATGTCAGTCCTATTTCCATGTGGCACAACAAGTAATGTTTGCATAAAATCTCCTCCTCCAACATCACCTTTCCACCAAATCGAAAATTATTATCCATCACTTCTTTTAATAATCTATCAATACATTGCAAGGCATGACATCATTGTTGCCTCATCTATGATAATTAATTTACTTTTTTTTTTTTTTTTTGGCTTGTAAAGAATTCAGTCAAATATAGACACTGATGTTTCTAAAATGGGAACTGGCATTTTAAATCCACTATGCACAGTTCTGCCACATTCTAACAAAAGTGCAGCATTTACAGCTGTTGCAAATGGCATTGCATTTGACCCTGTGCTTAAATGTAATTCATCAAACAATTGTAAAGATACATTTTTCCTGATCCACCAGGGCCATCCAGATAGAAATAATGGTCTTTGACCATTTCATCAACTATAGCATTTGTGATGGCATTAAATGCTTGCAATTGTAAAGTATTTAAAAAGTTGCAACTTTTTCTTGTGTTTTTGTTGTTGAAGCTCAGTGTCATAATCATCAAAGTTGAAGTCATCTATAAGTCCTGGATCAGGATAATTAAAACTTGCACAATTTAATCCACGAGCAAGAAATATTTCTTGAATTTCCATTAACGCTTTTAATAGTGCAGTGTGCTCATTGTAACATTTCAAAAAGTCTTCAGACATTTTTAATTTAAATGTTTCCCACAAAGTAAATGCATCAGGTACATTGCCAAAAATGCAAATGAATGTAAATTGTTCTCTCATTTGCTTTGGCATTTGACAAAGTGCTGCTTCTTCGAGACACCTCTCCCATTCTGTATGAAGTTTTGATGTCTTGTAGCTAATAGGAAAGTATCATAAACTATGTCATTCACTCTACATAAATGTTCATTACTTTGTGCAATGGGAACAATGTCTCTTGGACTGACGGTATAAATTTGTGGTATAATTTTATGTGTATGTCTTTTTCGTTGTCGCCATTGACCATTTAAAAATACATAGTGATATGGAATCTCAATGTATAAAAATTGTCTGGCCTGAGTGTCCTGGCAGTTTAATTGAAACCATGCAGTAAGTGTTGTTTCTCGATTTTCACTTTGGGCTAAGGCAGTTCTTTCATTGCCTGCAGTAAAGCAAACAAACTGACTTTGTGGCAAATGTACAGCTAATCAATACACAGTATGTGACCAATCATGCATCTCAAATTTAAGACGCCACTGACATAATGAGCATCTAAATAATTAGAAAGTTTGTCATGTAAAATTGGGTTTTACTTTTAGTTTTGTGCACCTTGCACAATAACATTTGCTGCATTATATCCTTTGTATATATATTTATACACATATTTGATGGATTTAATAGATGTGCAAGCTTCCACATTTATGTGTGCATTGTACTTTTGTCCATGGATAATAGCTGTTTGTCCTTCTCTTCTTTTATACAAAAGGTATCCATTACAATTAGCATAAGTTTGCATTTGAAATTGTTTTGGAAATTCCTTTGTACATTTTTTTGTTTTCCATACATGATGAATTTGGATTGATATCTCCACGTGGCCCATGAATCATTCTGTGTGTTATTTTTATGGATCTGGCAATTCAGCAGTAATGACTGAATCCACTCTCTCTGCAGTATTCAATTTATGTTTTTGATGCAGGATTAAAAGTATGTGTGCATGTGGCATGCCTCTTTTTTTTAATTCAATGGTATAAACAAAAGCCACGCATTTTCCAAATAACAGAGCTTTAGTTATATCATGTATTAATAAATTTAGTTTTATTTTGAATATTCTTGCCACTAAATCTGGTCGACCAGAAGTATTTTGTCCAAGAGTAAAATTTTCCTTGATTTCTGTCTATTGTGGATTACATGTGAATGTAATGAATAAGTCTGGTTTTCCAAATTTTATGACAATAACCATGGCATCATTATATAATTCTTGCATATTGCGAGGAGATCCTTGGAACGTGGGTGGCAAAATGATTGCTCTTCCAGCTGGAATGTCTCTGTTGGTAGCCAATTTAGCAACATAATCCATCAATCCACAATATTATTCTATTCATAGATCGTTTTGTTGAATTTTTATAAAATTTACATTATTTGCTTTGACTTGTAGATATGAATCAAATATCCATTGTTGTGTGAGTTTGCCCCCACATAAAAAAGGATTAAAATAATAATAATAATAATAATAATAATAATAATAATAATAATAATAATATATGCAATATTTCTATGCTGGAATATAAAGTGACACAAACTGCTATTATTTTATCCTAACAAAAACTTTAATATTGAGATATCTTTGCAATTTAGGTTCTCCTCCAGGTTCACCATTTGGAAAGAAAATCGGATTTGTCATTGGATCCAAATTACAACTTAATATATTTATGTTTATAAAAGGTTGGTCTTCATTGCGTGGATATATTCTAATATACCACTGAAAAGGTGGTTCACCATCCTCATTTTTTAATGCCATGGCAACCTCATCTACTGTTGCTGAATTATACCATCATTGATCAGTGTTGCAATCTCTTTTTAACACCATATTTACTCTTGGCATTGTCAATTGATGTCTTTGAGTATGTTTCTGTTGTTCTTGTTCTGTTCAAAGACTATGCCCAAACACTGTTTATTTTCCGAAAACGTAATCCTTTATTCAACAACTTCCATTTTATCCAAGACATATAACTGTGCAAATTTCCTTTGCTCTCCTTCTTGTGGGTATAAATGTGAAGTGCGGTGGTAAATTTATCCATGAACTCTAAAACAGTAAGGACCATGTCCTGGGACATTTTCTGCTAATTTAGCACCCATTGAGGTAAATGAAATTGCACTGTTATAAGACTTGATGTTTTTTGTTTTAAATTAGTATAATTTGGAAATGTTGGATCACTCATGATACTTTGTAAGTGATCTGGAAATGTGTGTCTTTGTGGATGTCTTACCTTTCCTTTCTGACAGCAACTAATGAAGTCTCAGTCAGTTTGTCTTTTCTTGAGAAAATGTTAGGCTTCAGAAAACTGACAAACAACATTGAGTAATCCATAATAATGAGTGTCTACTGTAAGTGCTTTAATGAAAGCAGTTTCATATGCTTCCTCAACATAGATATCACTACAACTATCTATATCTACATTGGTGTCATGTGTATGAACATTGGTGTCAATAGGCAATATTGGATCATTAGGCAATGTTTCGCAGACATGTTTTTGTTTACTTTTTCTTTTCTTTGAAGCTCCAGCACACTCACGTTGTGCTTTCTTACTAATTTTTCTTTTATTTAAAAGTCTCTGTAGGTCTTCTTCTCTTAAGCGTTGGGAAGTTTCGGGGGACTGTGCATCTCTCCACCTTGGCTTCCTTTCCCTTGCCGCTCCTCTTTTGAGTTCAATCCTGTCTTCTCCATTGTAATCTGTAATTGTAAATACAGGTGTAAAATGTAATGTTTTTTTGTATTGTACATATTGTTTGTAGCTGCTCTCAACCCAAATCTAAATAGCATTAACAAAAGAATGGAATGATTTGAAAAGCATTTTGAATTTTTCCATGAAATAAATTAATCCATTATTTTTTATTTATTGGCATACATTAAAAAGGAAAGCACTGCACCTATATATATATATATATATATATTGATAAGCATTTTCTTTGTAATAATTAATTATTAAGTCATTAATAAATTAATATATGTTAATGAATTAATCATTAACTGACATTAATGGTAAACCTAAAGAGGTAATTATTTTCCTAAAGAAGGGCAAACAGAAAGACCTATGAGCAAAGTATAAATCGAGCTTAAAATAATGTGCAATTTTGTAATTTTCTTAATGAGGAAATCAATTGACTTATGAGATATAATTTATGTTCTTTAAAAGTTAATTAGGTAAGCATATATATATATATGTATTATGGTTATTATGAATGAATAATTAATTACCAAGGGCCTCATTTATTTGCAAGTTGTGCAATGCAATAGGGCACTATATAAGCAAATAGCATATTTTTGGGGAATTTTTTATTTGGTGAAAACCTTAGTTTTAGATTGATATATAGAGCCCTATTCAATTTTGCAAAGTGCAATTGAATGACGCCCTAAATAAATATAGGTTAATTCATCATTAACTCTCATCAATGCAAAACAATAAGGGCATCATGATATTATATACCTGTGAAATTGATGTTATTTCTGAAAAAAATCCTGCAGCATTCACTCTCTGTCTTCAATCAGGTGCAGAGATGAGTAATCTGTGAAATGATATGAATATCATTTTTAATGTTTGTATTCAATTAATTCGTCATTGAAAGTATAATGTTTAATTGGCATAGATGCAAAACATAAATGCATAATCATCAATATATTCCTAAATAAAATCAATATAAAATGTTAAATGTAGCACATGTCAGAATCTAAGAAAATGCTTTAAATATGTAAGTGCTTTGAAGGTCCTATCCCTTATAATCACTCCAGATATGTAAGTGCTTTGTAAAATGTATATAGTTTTTAATCTATTTAAAATATATATATATATATATATTATTATTATTATTATTATTAATTAATATTTCCAAAGCAATGTACATGAATGAGCAGTAAGGCAAATATATAAGTGCAGGTTAAAATTTGGTATTACTGCAGTATAACATTTACTTTTTTTGTTGTAATGATTACTAATTATTAACAAATTCAAATATTAATATACGTCAATTAATCAATAACTATCATCAATTCAAAATAAAAAGATGTAATCCTTTTTTGTTCCAAAAGAACATAATTAAATGATATACCTGGAAAGTTGATCTTTATGCTATTCAAAGGCTGCAAACGTCACTCTCTGCGTTCAGTCAGCTTCAGAGACAATGAAACTGTCAAATAAGATGGAAAGCATTTGAAATATTTAGATTCATCCCTATTAGGAAATCATTAGCAACACGGATATATCAGTGCATAGTAAAATATACATCTTGTTTGTGTTTTTTTATTTTTATAATATTACTAATTAATATGTAATAAATTAATGTACATTAATAATCAATTAATCAATGACTAAATGTATTCTAAAGAGCTAAGCATTAATATATTAATAAACTAAACGCATTGTAAAATATATAATATTTGTTGTTCATAATGATTATGAATAATTATTTAATAAAAAAATGTACATTAATATGTAAATCAATGTCTAAATATATTTGAAAGAGGTAAGCATTAATTATGAATAAACTTTAGGCAGTTTAAAATTGTATATTTTTTTTTATAATTATTACTAATTAATAATTAATACATTAATGTACATTACTAATTAATTATTCAATGAATTAATATATTACAAACAGCTAAGCATGAAAGTATAAAGCAACAAAGCGTAAATTATAAGTTTGTTGCTCAATTATGTTAACTAATAATATATACCTTCTTTTATGAATAATTAATGTATTAATTATTTATGAATGAGTATTAATATACTTTACCTATTTGTATTTAATATTCAGCAATCAGGATCCTGAAGAGCTAACAATCTCTTTGGACATTTTCTGCTGTTGGAATACCCACTCAGACTGTCATCACCTGAGGAGAAAGTGTCAGATCTGTGGCAAGTGTGCCCTAAATAAAGGCTGTGTGCGCGAAACAAAACCGTTTAGGCGGGAAATCTGCCATTTCACAATATTAATGTGTAAGTTAGGGTTGTAAAATGGCGGCGTTAGTCTATGTTTTACGCTTTTCTATAGCATTTTGCGTCCTTCCTATTACTATTTTTCAACTGCGTACGTCGCTGCCTGTGTTTTGCGCGGTTTGGGGTCGTGTTGCCTTGTTCAAATTTTTTTTCTGCCGCCATTTCTTTTTTGCTTAGCCAATTTTTAAGTGTCGAAACTGCTTAAATTCAACATAAATTCACATTTCATCTCACTTCCAGACATCCTGGCTGTTCTCCCGTGCTATGTGTGATGTTTTTGTTATATTTGTTTTTGTATTTATTGTGTTTTTCTTGTTTTTTGGTTTGCGCGGTTCGGCCGTTAAATTCATACATTTCCTTTGTCGGATTTTCTTTTTTCTAGGTCCTGCATCTCGTAATTTTTTTTTTCTAAGTCCTGCATTCGTTAACTACGTGCAGCCTAAGGCGATCCTAAGGCGAGTTTTGTAAGTGTTTGTCCTGCATGTTTCATTAGCTTTGCGAGGCTCGTAGGCAATGAGCGTCTTCAGTGCACATTGTCTGTGCTGAGTGTTTTAGTGGTTTAATGGCTCTCCTCGCTTCACGAGGCTCGCAGGCAATGAGCGCCTTCGGCCCTCATCGCCTAAGTGCTCTGAGTTTAACAGCTTGCCTCGTTTTGTGAGGCTAGCCGGCCATGAACGCCTTTGGCGCTCATTGCTAAGTCTTACGCACCACGCAAAGTGTGACAACGTTTCATAGTTCGATAATTATAATATGTGATGACACACGTGATATAGCTGTTGTCTTTAATTTTATTATATATGATCCAACAATGTTGGTATAAGTAATGGGACAAGACAAGGTTGCCATCTCTCACCCTTATTATTTGTTCTTACTAAAAAAAACCTTGGCTGAAAAGATCAAAAGTGAGAAATGTATTAGGGGAATAGAAATCCGAATCTCAATAAGTAAAATCATTCTATTTGATGATGTAGTGGTTAAACTAACAGGTTTCTTAGAGTCAATAAAAGATTCTGGGTGTGTGATATTTTTAGTAAAATATCCTATTATAAACTAAATTCCACAACAACAGAAATGTTATCTTTGAATCTTAAAAGTGAAATAGGATCTAAGCTTAAAAACATGTACTTTTTTAAATTGGAATCAAAATGTTTTCTCCCATCTTGGAATTGATTTCATATCTAATTTGAAACTACTTAGTATTAATTTTGTGAAATTATATATTCATGTAAACTCTACACTGACAAATTTTTTAAACTCTATTTTTCTTGGATAGGCAAAATAGCAGTCATTAAAATGGTAATTTTGCCAAAATAACATTTGTTAAGATGCATGCCGCAGTACACTCTGAATTATATTTTAAACAAATTTCAACGATTGATTGATCAATATATATTTAAAGGGGAAAATATTGCATCAATTAAAGAAATGTGGCAAGGAAATTATCTAGGGGAGGCTAAGCCTTACCTACTTTAATTGAGTATGCTAAGGTAGTGAACCTTTTGCATATATTGAAGTCTGTTAGGAACCATTATGAAGATAGTCAGGCAAATGGTCAGAAGGATGATTGAGGAGGAGGTCAGAGGAGCAGCATCAACAAGTGGTGGTCCTGCAGTGGGAGAGGATGCTGATGGTCATGATGGAAGCTGGGACAGTCCCAGGAGCTCCAGGCCTGGTGGTTACACCGGATCCTCCAGTCAGCTTGCCAGGTGAATATCACATACAACAACATACACCCACATGTGCACCACATGAACACCACATACATATATAACTCTAGTCATAGAAATGCTGTACAACAATGGCCATCACATGTCAGCTCCCTGGATCCCGTTAGGGATATACGTATCGTCCATCCCCCATACAATCAAGGGGCCTTACATATCACACTCAATGTTGGCCAGCATCATATATGTCTGAAATACAATCAGCAAATAGCAGATAGATTGAAATTTAGTAAACCCATATTAATAGCACAGTTATGGGGATGGCCAATGCAGCATATGCAGATCCAGGCTCTGTAGGGATGGATGTGCAGTGTTGATTAATAGCCCAGCAGGGAGCACCACTCAGCAGCTTGTTCATAACTATTGCTGAAAGATCCCCACTGATTGGTTAATATGATACAATGCACAGTATGTATATACATGTGCTGCAGAGGCCAGACCATAGCAACAGTCAAAATATTCTAATCAGTCAATGACAAACAAGCTCAGATTACAGAGCAATGGTCACATCAAGCAAAGAATAGCTTCAAAAGTTAGGTACCATCAAGCTTCAAGATAAAAGGAAACTCATGTTTATGTGGACCTTGTGTCACACCTGTTGCTTTTGACCCCACTGACCCCTCCTCCTACAGATTGATTCATCTCCTATGCCCTCATACTGGATAGAAGGACCATGCCACCACCACCACCACCACCACCGTCAGCTCTTCCTCCCGCCACGGCACATCCTGGTCATCCACACCACAAGGCCAATGTCGGCACCAAGCCCTCAGCAACTCCCTACTGGGCCACCACCTCCTACATACCTGCCTCGTCATGTCAGACCTCCAACCCCACGCCCATCTCGGGAGGCCAAAAGGGAAGAGATGCTGGTCCCGCTCAGAGAATGCCATGAATCCATTTGTGGGATTCAGGAGAGCATCTCCTCCCACCAGGCGTTTGTGTGTTGCAGCCTCCGGAGCATACAGAGAAATGCAAGGTCACATCACAATCATGTGGAGTCCTATCTGGCCAGGCTGCTCAAGGCAGTGAACAACCAGAGCATGCTAACCCAGCTCAGCCTGAATATGGCCCAGTGTGCTCTGGTTGTAAGCACCGCCGCCTCCACCTTAGAGGCCTCCACTGATCATCTGCAGCCTGTCCTGTCCTTGCATCTCTCCATGCCTCCACCTCCAACCGTGCAGCTACCTCCAGGAGGAATGCCCAGTGGGGGTAGAAGCCCTTTGGCAAGGAGGAGGAGGAGATATGGGCTTCACCTAGGGATTTATCTTCTCAGCAGCACTCCTCATTGACAATCTATTAGTCCAGGTGTAAACATGATCTAACCTGGCCACAGAGTATTGTATCATGGCCTATGTTATGGTCCATGATCCTCTTCTCTGTGGACAGTTGGGGTTATGCTTGGCATCTCAACAATTGATTGTCAATTAGGAATGCTGTTGTGTAGATATGGTGCAGTTCCTATATTTGTTTTTCCAATTATGATTTTTTATCTTTTTATTTCTTTCTTTAGGAACAATTCATATGCAAGCAGTGTTACAAAATAATGTGAGTCACATATATACAAAGCAGCCATTCCACCTATGACATCACCCCAGCAGAATGAGCTAACACTCCATTATATAATCATATATATAAAATCATTATTCCCTTCCTAAAGGATGAAATTCTTGAAATTAGTATTCATTTCTTCCTAATCCCAACTCACAACACAATTTTATTAATGTAATGTTAAAGATGTATTTGAATATTTTTTTGTATGTATTTTGATGTTTTTTTCTTTTTTATTTCTTCAATTTAACAAGATTTTGCACTTATATGTGTATACATGGATATCTTAATGGAATGGATTTGTATGCTTATCCAGCCTTAAGTTTCACCATCTGGCACTAAAACTTTAAATATGATGCAAATTTTAGCCAATGCATTTAAAGGTGTTTTCTCAGTTTCTGAAATTATTTGTAATAAACTAACTTATTCTCTTTATTTATACTATAATAAATGGCACTACTAGTTTTATCAATATATTAGTATATTTTTTCAATTTGAAAAAATATATAAAACAACGCTTACATTTGTTAACAACTGAAACATAAACATACATGCTTGCTCATATAAGCAAATGGCTTTTACGTTCCTATAAAGAAGTCCTTAAAGAAACAGAAAGTTCCATGCATATAACAGAACTGTATATGCTCTTTTTAACAAAATCAAAAGTTATTTATGCATATTATATCTCATTACCAAGGATAGCTAAATCCAATTTGCAATTAGTTTAAAAAATCTCATACACAGAGCTGTTTTTAATGACAACAAGACCTGCAAATTAAATCAGGGGTATTATCCACACGTTATCCCTCTGTAGAACAGCAGACATGTTTTCTGTTTGCACTCAGACAATTGTAAAAGCGATCACAAAAAGGGTTTCTTATGAGGATAAAGATGAGCACATTGAGTTCATTTTGTATGATTTTGCTCATAGACCTATGGTGCACCTCTTAGTATCATTTTACACTGGTTTTATTTATAAAAATCTGACTTTTTCAAAAAGAATGTTTGCAGGTAGGCAGAAAGTATTTTTTCTGATTCCACAAACTAGCCTGTTTGAAGTTTTAAAAATAAATAAAGACAAAAGGAAAAGGAGTAGAAGAGAAGAGAAAAATGTAGGATATATGAGTGAGAAAAAGGAGGGAAGGTGAGGAAAATAGAGAGAGGAGGAAAATAAAGAGAGAAGGTGGGAAGGGAGAGAGAGGAGAAGAGGAATGAGAATGGGAATACAGAGGATGAAAGAGAATAGATAAGAGTGAGAAAATTGGGGAGATGAATGGGGACAAAATAGAAAAAAGGGCTAGAGAGGGACACTGCAAGAAGTGAAGAGCTGAGGAGGGGCTAAGGGGGCTTCCGGGGACTGTCAGAGGCCTTGGAAGAGTCCCCAGGGGCAAGAGAGGGCTGCAGGGACAAAATAAGTGCTGCCAAAGAGACTAGAGAGGGATGCAGGAACTGCCCAATGGCTGCTAATAGCCAGAGACGTCTGCAAGTAGCCAGACAGGTCACTGGGGCAAGAAGTGGGGGTGACTGGCAGTGACAGCGTGGGCCCCTTGGAGGCACCCTGGAGGGGATAGCACTTGTGATGTAAGAACACGAAAACAACAAATAACCCAGATATTAAGACAGAGAGAAATCAAGTATAAATAGATCCCTCTGAAGGGGTTAACATATTCTGCTGATGAAGGGGTTAACATATTTTGCTGACACATAGCCTAACCATAATATCATGTTCCTATCCTTGAGATGTTTGTCGACCTTACTAAAACACAAAACATTTCTAGTTGTTCTAAGAAACAGAAAACACCTGATTATATGTCCTTGTACCGACTAACGTGAACTGTGAAAATCGCTCTAATATCCGCCTTCTTTTGCAAGTATAAATTCTATGCAATGACGTAGCAATAAACGGAAATAGTACTGAGACTGATTGTGTGTGTGTCTTACATCTAGTACAGATTTCACCGAATTCTGTTTGGGCCTGTGTTTCCAAGCTGCCAACTACTGATTAGGAAGCCCCAACAAACTGGTGTCAGACGAGTGGGATACAGAGATCGAAGTACGACGGAGTGGGTGAGTAGAGTGAATTGTGTCTATTTGCACCTTCCTTTGCTCCCACTCTCTTCGTCCTTTGTAAACTGTATACAAGTAAATAAGTTGGGCACACTCCCTGTGGTAGGGAGAATTAAGAATTAAGAATTAAGAATTAAGTCTTTGGTAGACTGTAGGTATAATCCCTAAAAGGTAGGGAGACTCTCTAAGGAAGAGAGTGTAAAATTAGGCCTCTGGAAGGCCATATATATATCAAGGAGATATATATATATATATATATATATATATATATATATATATATATATATATATATATATATATATATATTCCTAATGTGGGAACAGAAAATATAAAATTGATATAAATATATACTTGACGGCTTGGTTTACAGTGCCCAAAATCCGCTTTTGCTTGCTCATTAATTTTGCTGTATTGCTATGCTGTTTAAGATAAGAAATGTTTTTTTATTCTGTGTAAAAACCAGGAAGTAAGGTCTCTGGACACTGTAAGACGCACCGTCTCTGTGTCTAGGTGCAACCCATTAACTCGAGAATATCTTTCGGAACTGTCCAAGCTATTTCAGCTCAGTACAGACGAATCCTGTTCTCGGATTAAAAAACTGTGATAGCAAATAAGGTTACGTTGTCTATTGAGACAACCACCTAAAGTTTTTTTTTAGAAGGATAGTAATGAGTTGTAAATGGTTACTTCCCAGTCTAAACAATACCCACCTATTTTTGTTTATAAAATAGATGGATTGTCTTGTGTTTTGCTGCAAATAAATTTGTGAGTGTTTGCTGTACTTTCTTTTCTTTGCAATACAATTGAGAAATGCAGGTTAGAGAATTTTCCTTTGTGTCTTTAAGGGTTGTAGAGATTGTGTCCACCACTGAAATATATTTCTATAGCCGGCATATATGTAAAAAAAGGAAATCTTTTTCCAGAAATATATAACAGTGAAGGATTTATGGTCTATCTTGTTTGTAAGTGTAAGACAGTGTGTTCATTCTATTTTAAAGCTTGCTAACACTTATCTCTGCGTCCCGAAAAAAAAAAAAGGCTGTGAATTTCTGTCTCCTTGCAGAAAATTCTTAAGGTCGTATTTAGTTTGGATACGATGTGTATGGAATGTTGTTGTTTAACTTTTTAAGGTGGATTTCAGTATTGGTAGTTATATGATTGTGGAGAGGTCTCAGGAAGAAGTGGAGTGTTAGTTGGGAATTATTGTAAGTTAAGTACGGGACTGAAGCGAATAGTTCCTAGACTGTTATAGTAAGTGATTTTAAAAAGAGAGATTTTGTATGTGAATTTGATCCAAAATGGAGTTTGTTTTTGAATAGATTGCAAATAGTAAATACGGAAAGAGAAAACAGGCAGCCCTTAACCCCCAAATTAATTCTTTTACATATATGATGTTGTAGCGGAACCCATCACTGTTTTACCCTGTTTTATGATTATTCTTGGTTAAAATATGATCCTAATATATGTATGTTGGTTGATGCTCTGCAGAATATTGTCCCAAACATTTACAGCTACTTGGCATGGGAGATAATCTCGTTACAGCGACTCCGCATAAGATAATGAAAACACTATACAATAGACTTCCTTTCTCAGATAAGAACAAAGAAGTGTAATTGAATCAATGTCTGATTGTATCAAAGTTGCCAGGGAGGTGTGACCCACCTATTGTTCTCTTTATGGGTATTGTGCAGCCAAATATGGGGGATGTGGATTGCCTGTGGGAAGAGATGTATAAATATTTCTGCAATAACAAAATAAAGTCAGTATTCATTTGACTCCCAAATTGTGTGTCGTCCAATATGGGAGGTCGGGGATGGTGAAACTGTAGTGCCTCGTGGGTATTTTATCGTATACCAGCGGAGATTTTGGACTGCGTGTTCCTGCTCCGTTACATTTGTTGGCAAGTGGTGGAATTGTTCCCACGGTCAGAAGGACAGCTACAGGAGACACCATTCCGTGGAGTACAGATTGAGGGCAACGCTAGTATCCGTACAGCGCCCCTGGCTACAGCAGGATGGAACCGGCTAGTTTTCGGACAGCGTTCCATGATGAGGATGAGAAGGAGGCCGCAGACTACAGGGAAACAGACAGAATGGAAATCTGGTATGATGCCCTGCAAGATGCCCAATGGCGGCGAGGTGAGAGTCTCCCCAGTGATGAGCAGCGGCTACAGAAGCGTGTGGCGATGCGGATGTATCTATTGGGAGAGCAGCCCCTGGATGAGTGGGTGACAAGACTAGAGACCCTGGTACGGCGAGAGATCTGGCTAGACAACGCATACCAGGCCCTCTGGTGGCATAGCGTTCGACTTACCCCCTGGACGGCTGAACACGACTTACCGGAGGGGGATGATTATGATGGCCCGGGTTTATTATGGGATGCCTTGGAGGACGATATTGATCTTGGCAGCACGGAGGGGTCTAGGTTTTGGGACATCTACGACTACCGGATGGGCATGTATGTCTGGGATGATGAAGGCGAGGTGAGCAAAGACATGACCCACCTGGTAGCGAGAGAGTGGGAGCTGGAGCAGGACTACCAACACCTGCTCAGCCTTGTGCAGCCCCAACCTACTCGACAAGCAGAACCAGACTTCATTGACTGGTCCTGGGATGACCTCCAGATGGCAGGTAGAGATGGGACCGAGGTCTCTCTACCGGCCCTACAGGGGGCAGAAGGTGTCGTCCTTTCCCCCCAGCAGCAGTGTAAACCCCAGGGGGCAGGAGGTGTCGTCCTTCCCCCTCAGCGGCAGTGTGAACCCCAGGGGGCAGGAGGTGTCGACCTTCCTCCACAGCGGCAGTGGGTACCCCAGGGAGCCGAAGGTGTCGTCCTTCCTCCCCAGCGGCAGTGTGTACCCCAGGGGGCAGAAGGTGTCATCCTTTCCCCCCGGCAGCAGTGTGTACCCCAGGGGGCAGAAGGTGTCGTCCTTTCCCCCCAGCGGCAGTGTGAACCCCAGGGGGCAGAAGGTGTCGTCCTTCCCCCTCAGCGGCAGTGTGTACCCCAGGGAGCTGAAGGTGTCGTCCTTCCTTCCCAGCAGCAGTGTGTACCCCAGGGGGCCGAAGGTGTCGTCCTTCCCCCCCAGCGGCAGTGTGTACCCCAGGGAGCAGAAGGGGCCGTCCTTCCTCCCCAGCGGCAGTGTGAACCCCAGGGGGCAGAAGGTGTCGTCCTTCCCCCTCAGCGGCAGTGTGTACCCCAGGGAGCAGAAGGGGCCGTCCTTCCTCCCCAGCGGCAGTGTGAACCCCAGGGGGCAGAAGGTGTCGTCCTTTCCCCCCAGCGGCAGTGTGAACCCCAGGGGGCAGAAGGTGTCGTCCTTCCCCCCCAGCGGCAGTGTGTACCCCAGGGAGCAGAAGGTGTCGACCTTCCTCCACAGCGGCAGTGGGTACCCCAGGGGGCCAAAGGTGTCGTCCTTCCCCCCCAGCGGCAGTGTGAAACACAGGGGGCAGAAGGTGTCATCCTCCCCCCCCAGCAACAGTTTACCCTAACCAGGGGAGACACCAATCTCCCAGACGGCGCAGATGGGACCGTGGTCTCTGCGCCCACAGCTTGTCCAGATCCCCAACTACCCTCACTGGGACAACCGGAGGAGGGGGTAAGTACAAATTCCCCTCCCCAGCTAACTTCTAATGTGGCCCCAGGGTTAACAGAGGAAATGTTAACCCCCACTGACCCCCACGTTTCCCTGGCTACTGAGCCGAAATATGTCCCAAGTACCCCAGCAGAAGAGCTGACAGCGGGGCAGAGTGCAGTCGGCCTCTGCCCTCCCTTTGTCCCTGGTACAGAGCAGGAGGTCCTGCAGGTTATACCAGCAGAAGAGCTGGCATCAGGGCAGAGTGCCGCTGGCCTCTGCCCCTCAAGTCCCCTCAGCGTGTTGCCCCATCACCACAGTGAAATATCCAGGTACCTGGTTAGACTTCCCCCCAAAGGAGAGATGTGTGACGAAGTGCCCTTCGCCACTTTGGCTTGGAGAGGACTGTTTGCCAGCCTCCTGCCCTGCGACTATGGCCCTGGTACATATTGCCCTTTGGAACCAGTGTTCGGCCATACCAGAGTGTAAGTCACTCATTCTGGCCCTTTACATACAGGGGGGGCATTCTGTACTTGCCCTGTGTGAACCATGATACCCCAGATAGCTATGCCATGGAGCCCATTCATATGATGAAAGACTATGGGAAAGACTTTAGCTACTTGGCAATTGAACTGTGTGAAGAGGATCTGAGCGCTATTCGGTGGTTTTGTGCGCGCAGATCCCAGCTATCTGGGGATATGGGAAATGTGAATTGCAGTTATGCTGATGGGTTGTCAAACTAGAGAATTGACCAACAAATACTTTTGTCCGGACATCCCCAGGCCGATCCGTTGGGATCAGACCGTGTATGCCGGCTTATGGTCACGGGGGAGGTGTGTAGCGGAACCCATCACTGTTTTACCCTGTTTTATGATTATTCTTGGTTAAAATATGATCCTAATATATGTATGTTGGTTGATGCTCTGCAGAATATTGTCCCAAACATTTACAGCTACTTGGCATGGGAGATAATCTCGTTACAGCGACTCCGCATAAGATAATGAAAACACTATACAATAGACTTCCTTTCTCAGATAAGAACAAAGAAGTGTAATTGAATCAATGTCTGATTGTATCAAAGTTGCCAGGGAGGTGTGACCCACCTATTGTTCTCTTTATGGGTATTGTGCAGCCAAATATGGGGGATGTGGATTGCCTGTGGGAAGAGATGTATAAATATTTCTGCAATAACAAAATAAAGTCAGTATTCATTTGACTCCCAAATTGTGTGTCGTCCAATATGGGAGGTCGGGGATGGTGAAACTGTAGTGCCTCGTGGGTATTTTATCGTATACCAGCGGAGATTTTGGACTGCGTGTTCCTGCTCCGTTACAGATGTATCTGAAGTGAATGTGTCAAGGACACCATGACTCAGACTGACATCAGACTTCTTATACAGACTTTTAGACTCTGATACAGAGTCAGGATGGAATTGGGCTAACGTCCCTTCCATTACGTGACAATGACTTTAGATTTGTCCAGGATTTAAGGGCAATTAATGAATTAGTTATCCCAATTGCCCCGATTGTCCCTGATATCACTGCTCTCATTACGGCCATTTCCCATGATGCCACTATATTTATTATTATTGATTTATCAAACGCATTATTTTTGGTCCCATTGGACCATGAGACACAACTACTTATGGTTTTCACTTTTTGATGGGTGCCAAATAACATGGACCCGTCTTCCCCTAAGGCTACGTGAATTCACCAGCTGCTTACTCACTGGTGCTCCAACAATACCTTGCGGTCATGGACCCGTGTCATGGTTCTGTCCCCATTCAGTACGTCAAAAGGACCTACTGTTTGGTATGTACTCCTAACGGGGAAGCCAAAAAGAAAGGATTCACTCAGTCTGCTATAGCAGCTTGGCAGCTGAAGGTCACAAGGTAACTAAAAACAAAATACAAATGGGGGCAACACATGTTGATGATTAATTATTGCAGGCAATGGATCCCTGAATGCTCACTATGACTCCATTTTACGTACGGCTGCTAAGGGGGACAGCCCAAAACATATTCAGTGGACTCCAGGCATGACTGAAGCTTATGTGACCTTAAAAGTTAGCATTATGCAGGCCCCCGCTTTAGGACTACCTGATTACTGTAAACCATTTCATTTGTATGCAAGGGACAACTGTAAAACCATGGCCGCGGTCTGTGCCCAAGATCACGGAGGTAGTATGTGTCCCGTTGCATTATTTTCCAAAGTAGTCCCTACTCCGGTCCAGGGGATGCTGGCGTGTCTCCAAAAACATTTGGCCCCTTGTGATGTGGCCGTACAGAAAGCATTCCCTCCTCCCCCCCCTTCAGCTGCTCTGGCAGAAGGACTGACAGAGAGAAGCTGCAGCTGCAACCCAAACCCGCCCCCCCCTGCTGCATTCAGTAGTAGACTGAAAACGAAACTAGTAATAACTGATAACACACAGCAAGTACAAAGAATTGCAATGATTTTATATCTAGAGGTAATGCTTTAGCTGACAGGGTAGCAACAGTTGCAAGTGTCAATTTTGCATCAGAATTTTGAAATCACACTGCCAGACATACATACAAAGATATATACAGTGCCTACAGAATAACTCTACAGTACCTAACAAAGCATTACATGATCATTTGCCTCCACCCACAGCTTCATTCACCCATTTAAAATTGATTTTACTCATATCTCAAAGACAGGATCAAAGCAAATGTACCTGTTGGTGATAGTAGACCAGTTCTCACGGTGGCCTGAGGCCTTTGTAACACAAAGAGAGGATGCTAAAATGGTAGCTAAAATATGAACTACCGAAATAATACTGAGATATGGATGCCCATTGCAAATTAATTCTGATAATGGACCAGCCTTTATTAGTGCGGTAATTAAGGAACTGGTACAATGGCTACAGATAACCTGGAAATTCCATATCCCTTACCATCCTCAGAGTTCAGACATAGTGGAAAGAATGAACCACACTATTAAGGAGAAACTTACAAAGGCCAATGCAGGACCATGGGTGAACTGGCAGAAATACTTATCTGCCATTCTAGCAGAAATTAAGATGACTCCTAATAAGTCTACTAAATTGTTCCTTTTTGAGATTCTTATGGGAAGACCATTTCCAACTCCTTGGGTAAAAGGCCCACTTGTAATTATGTCTGGTGATCTTGATCTTATAAGAGAACAATATGTGCAACAATTGATTGATAAATTGAATGGCATCTATGGTGATGTGTCTTCTCGCTTTCCTTTACCCTCACAGGAACCAACACATCCGTTCCAGACAGTTGACCTCGTCTGTGTCCGACAACTGAACAGAGCAAAGAAGGGAGGCTTCACATTCGGACCACCGACTACCGATGTAGCAGTAACCAGGACAGCCGTCCTCACTGACTCACAGGACATCTGGATCCCCGCATCACGTCTGAAGCTGTGTCCAAAGAGGGGTGAAGCAGGTGACAAAGTCCCCGTGAAAGCGATTGAAGACAGCGATAATAAAAATGTCAAACCTACTCCTGCATCCACAGAATGCATGGAAGAACTTTCTCCTGTCGATGTGCATTATGCTCCTGGTTTATTTGCCCTTATGGACATTTCTTAATTGCCATTATGTCCCAGACGAACTGGGACCACTAAAGTCTGTTTGTGGTAAACACAATAACACTCACACCAATACTAGTTCACCTCATAGGCACAAGAGATCCACAAGTGATAACACAATTATACAAAATCATCCCTGGGAACGTAATACATTACAAGGATATGCTCACTCCTTTAACATTTCCAATTGCTGGGTAAGTGCACACATTGTTACACATGGGGAAATGGGTATGTGCACACGTCTCTACACATGGGAAATGGGTATGTGCACACGTCTCTACACATGGGGAATGGGTATGCCTCTATTTGGCCTTCCAGCAGAAAACTTCACTCAAAGCCACATATATTACAATGGCAGTACACAACCCCGCAAATGGAATTTCTTTACTTATGTACAATCAGCCACACCACTTAACTCTATATGGATGCAACACCTCATACTCACGTATTTCCCATCAAAATATAATAAGAGTGTATAATTTATGTTAACCCACACTAATCCAGGGTATAACTGTTTTAGGGCACTAGGAAAATGTAAATCTGTTGGTTGGTCCACTTATTTTTATAGGACCTCCTCCCTTTCTGACCTGTATAAGAGTTGTTCACCTTGGAGCTGTAGAGGTCCCGGATGTCCCTACTTATTTTCTCTTTTACATAATATATCAATTAATGGTACTGGTTGTAGCAACAGTGATGGGTCCGTGTCTAATCTCTTCCACCTTATGCCGCCTTCTCCAGCCATGAATGTATACTTTATCTGTGGCAGGTACGCCTATCGACGGCTGCCCCCTAATTGGGTGGGCAGTTGTTATTTAGGTCAAGTAATCCCATATATATACACAACCCCAACACTTCCACAAGGCCGCATCAGAACCATGAGGGATATAGAGCAGAAGTGCGGGTGGAAAATATTCCTAGACAACTTAGGTATAACCTTCCCACATGTAGGCGTAAGGAAACTACAGGTAGAACTATCCATCCTTTCTCTACTAGTACAGAGGGCCTTGATTAACTCCGCTGAAGCAATTGTGAAACTAAACTAGGAGCAGGTGCAAATTTAGAATAGTCACTTTGTAGAATAGAATGGCTTTAGATTATGTTTTAGCTTTCAAAGGCGGTATGTGTGCTTTAATAGGTAAAGAATGTTGTTCTTATATTGATGATAATTCTGTTTACTGTCATTACTTGTATTCCTTTGTGCTTTTATTACATACTGCAAGGCTTTATTCCTAAGAATTTTCAGCTAAATACTGTGACTTAACACCACCCGGTCACATGTATATCTCATGTACTGATACCCTGGAGGGTCTATCACCTTTCAGTGTCTCAGTTCGCTTCCTATCATATATATAAACCACTGCTTACATTCCAAATAAAGATCACGTTGTGATCTAAGAGGGGAATGAAGGGGTTAACATATTCTGCTGATGAAGGGGTTAACATATTTTGCTGACACATAGCCTAACCATAATATCATGTTCCTATCCTTGAGATGTTTGTCGACCTTACTAAAACACAAAACATTTCTAGTTGTTCTAAGAAACAGAAAACACCTGATTATATGTCCTTGTACCGACTAACGTGAACTGTGAAAATCGCTCTAATATCCGCCTTCTTTTGCAAGTATAAATTCTATGCAATGACGTAGCAATAAACGGAATTAGTACTGAGACTGATTGTGTGTGTGTCTTACATCCAGTACAAATTTCACAGAATTCTGTTTGGGCCTGTGTTTCCAAGCTGCCAACTACTGATTAGGAAGCCCCAACACCCTCCAATTGGTATCTCAGTATATACGGACTTAAATTGGTATAGGATTAAAACAGTCAAGGAAGGTATAAAATTGCTTAGAGAATGGCAGATTGATATAGTTAAGGAAGTTAAAGGGGTTGAAAAAGTGACACTGTCTGCCAGCAACTTGACCTGGCAAACAAGGCCAAGTTAAAATAGTATATGTACCCATATATAGAGGGGGTTAATGTTTCCAGACTTGTCAGAAAACCTTTTGATAGTTCATTGGATAGAGAAGTAGAAGACTTTTTATATTGTATTAAGTAGAAAAATGATCTCCTCCCACATGTAATCTCTTTGTTTCCCGCATCTTATGTCTTTGCCCCTCTTCTCTCCCAGTCCGTCTACCCTCCCTCTCACCACTTCCCTCCACCATAACAATTAAGATTTTCCTTATAGGATTATAACGATATATGGGTTTGTTTTTTTCTCATTCACTTTTGTCTCCCCACTTTGTGGGTAATTAATGGGGAATACCCCACAAATAATTTATATAGTAAATATTTGAATTTAGTAAATAATTTGTAGTTCACACATCTAGAGGTTAATGCGCATATATTAGACGTGGGAAGTCTTACACTATCACTACCCTCTAGGAGTGGATATTTTTATAATACATACTATGGCACCTAGACACAATAGGGGAGGGGTGAGACGGGGGAGAGATGGTGGAGGGGGGAGGAGGTGGGCTACGGAAGTTGGGCGGGGATAGGGAGTGATTTATATTGCTCCCCTTGGGGAGGAGTGTTAAGGGTTAATATATTCTACTAAAGGTCCATAATCATCAACACCTGATCAATAAGGGCACAAATGCTTGCTTATCCCACTATTTAACATGCCAATTTCTGTAATGGTACATTTCTTCCTCTCTTTTTTCTTCCTTTCATTTCTCCTGTACTTCGGGATCCCCTTTCTTTTACTCTGTCTAGGTTTTGCCCCCCCTTCCTATTCTCCTCTCTCCTTCTCCTTCTTTATCCAATATCTTTAGTTCTCCCTACCAAAGGTGGATAGCCACCCCTGACATTTCCCTATATCAGGCTACCACCCTGTTAACCAGAGTCTAGGATGTTGGTTGACTTTGGTTCAATATGTATGAATGTTTATGTTGAAAGAATAATGAATTTATTTTGGAACTATATGAGGCAATGCAAAGTGGAATTTTTATTACATATGACATGGAAGGAATCTAAAAGTTTTGTAAATGGGAAAAGGATTAAAAATTATCTCGCATAATGTAAACGGTCTGAACTCAGCAACAAAGAGGAAAATAGCCTTTCTGAATTATAATAAGATTCAGGCGGATATACTCTGCCTCCAAGAAACCCACCTAAAGAGGGAGTCAGTGCAATATATATCCAATAAATCTTATCCAATTAGAATTGACTCCACATATAACAACAAATCAAAAGAAGTTTCTATATTTTTTAACAAAAGGATAGTGGTGGCTGAAGAATTTTAAAAAATTGATCCATCCGGGAGATATATAATATGGATTGGCCATATAAACAAAAGATTGATAACCTTGGCTAATGTCTATCTGCCAAATAAAAATCAAAATAGATACTTTAAAAATCTACTACAAGATATCTTCAAATTCAAAAAGGGATTGATTATGTTATGTGGGGACTTCCACTTGGTAACCAATGTGTTAATGGATAAACAGAGGTCTTATAAATTCAAATCGGAAGCCCATATTAGTAAAGCCGTGTCTGAGTTTTCTAGCCTGATTAAGAGTTATGAACTACTAGACTCCTGGAGAGTGTTCCACCCAGATCAAAAAGAATTCACTTTTTTCTCTAATCGGTACCAATCCTATTCTCGTTTAGATTATATCTTCGTGGATGCATGCACAGTGCGATTAATAGAGCATTCTGAAATAATTTTGTCACCCTGGTCAGACCATTCTATCAATACCATAAACGTGGAAGGGACAAATAAGTTGATGTTTAAGAACAGTTGGAAAATCAATACAATTCTACTTTAAAAAAATGAATCTGTTTCCGCTATCAAAAAAGATATACAGGAAGTTTTTGAAATTAATAAGGACTTGGTAAAGTCAGCAAAGTAAAGAATTAAGATGTAAAATTAAGGGGATACATAATCAAATCAAAAAAATTCTCCAGTTACAAGCCGATAACCTCCTTTGGAGATATCAGCAATCCCATTTTCTATATGGCAACAAATCAGGTAAATATCTTGCTAACAGACTAAAGAAGCAACGCAGCCAGAATAGGATTTAAAAAATCTGAGATAAAGAAGGTAAAATTCATCTACACCCTGACAAAGTTAGCGAGATCTTCCAGGATTATTATACTGAATTGTACAACCTAGGAAATGATACGCGGTTTAAACTCCCAGCCAAAGAGGAAATTGAGGCCTTCCTATGTAAGATCAAGTTTCCTAGGATTTCAGAAAGGGATAGTGAATATTTAGACAGTGAGATAACCATCGAGGAAATCACTGAAGTAATTAATAGTGGCAAATCCAACAAATCCCCGGGGGTAGACGGATTTGACTCTCTATTTTATACATCTTTTCTGCCTGAATTAAAGAGTCACTTATGCAACCTATTTAACAAAATAAAACAACATTTTGAAAGAAGGTAAAAATCTGGAGGAGTGCGGGAGCTATCGACCAATATCTCTGATTAATTTAGATATAAAAATCTATGCCAAAATATTGGCGAATTGACTGAAAACCATAATTAATCAGTTGATTCATAGGGACCAAACGGGTTTTAACCCTGGTCGCCAAGCATCGGATAATTCTAGACGAATGATTGATATCTTAAACTATGTGGTAGAACAGGATATACCCTTATTGGCCCTGTCTCTGGATGCGGAAAAGGCATTTGGCAGGGTCAATGGGAATTTCTCCAGGCTGTCCTGATGAAATTTGGATTCAACGATTTTGCCTCGAAATCAGTAAAAGCCCTGTATGCCATTCCTATGGCATATTTAGCAAATCCAGATTTCGAGTTAAAAAAGTTTAAAATCGGAAATGGCACTCGTCAGGGATGTCCGTTATCCCCTTTATTGTTTATCCTTTTTATAGAACCTTTAACTATTTATATTCAAGAGTGTAGAGCTATTGAGGGAGTAACCATTAATAGGGAGGAATTTAAATGTATGGGTTTTGCGGACGATATTGTCATAACTATGACTAACCCTGAGGAGGCATGCCCAAAACTACAAGAAATCTTGAAAGAGTTCGGAAGATTATCATATTTCAAGATAAATAATTTAAAATCTAATACCTTAATTAGAGGTTTGAACCCTGAAGTTAAAAATAGATTGGAAAAATTATTCACGTATAATTGGAAATCCGAATATATCGTCCATTTGGGCATAAAATTGTCATTTGGAGTCAAGGATATTCTCAAAGCTAACTTAGACGATGTCATGAAACAAATCAGACCTATTCTATGTAATTGGAGATCTCTTAATTTACCCTGGTCTGCTAGAATCGCTGCAACCAATATGAGTATTATCCCAAAAATCACTTATTGCTTAAGATCTATACCTGACAGAATATCAAACAATTATCTGAAAATCATCCAGGATATCTTGGATAAATTCATATATGGTGGGAAAAAAAGTAGAATTATGAAAAGCGTGGTTAGTAAGAAATACGAAAAAGGAGGCTTAAATGCCCCTAGCATAAAAGATATATATCATAAAATTATCGTCGCACAACTTATAAATTGGAACACCCTCCAGGAGAAACCGAGATGGCTAGACCTCGAAGAGGCTATCCTAAGGGACTCCTCTATAAACAACCTACTATGGTTACCGCACTATAATAAAAATTCACTGGGTAAACTACCAAAAAATCTACAGTCTCTAGTAAAATTTTGGTATAAGAATAAAGAGAGAATGCAAATAACACATTACTTTCTTTAGCCACTCCTATTGAGCTTATCTATTCCAGCAACCCCTACTTAAATCTTTTTTCTTTCGTATAGCCCAGGCATCTCTTTGGTATCAGAACTATATAACAATAATAACCTTTTGACATACTCCGAGTTAATGAAAAAATATAACCTGGAAAAATTCTCATGGCTAAATTATGAAAGCTTAAAACAAGCTTTAACTTCCTGGGGATTTAAAATGCTAGAAATAAATGTGTATATCAAAATAGAAAAACTAATTATAAAGAGAAGGAATTCCCATATTATTTCAAATTGTAATAAGATTCTAAGCGAGATCACTCCGTTTATTAAAAGTAAGGGAATCATAGGCTGGGAATTAGATCTTAATATGGTCCTTGATGAAGACAATTGGAGGGCTATTATAAAGTTGATTAAGAAATCCGCTCTAAATCCAGCTTATCTGGAACTCTTTTTTAAAATCTTACACAGATGGCACTTAACCCCGGTCAGAATGTCAAAATTCAATACAAAAGGGGAAGCCCTATGCTGGAAACAGTGTGGTTCTTCAGGTGATGACTCCCATGTTTGGTGGAAGTGCAAAAAGATCTCAGATATGTGGTTAGAAATCTGTCAACTTATAGCTAGAGTTTTAGATAAACATATTCCTTGCACCCCTCAAGTGGTCATCCTCCACAAGGGTTTGGAGTTTCTTCCCCCAGTGGAAAGGCATTTGGTTTCGCATGTCCTCCTTGGGGGCCAAATGGTTGTTAGTAAAATAATGGAAAACCCCTGTTATTCCTACAATTAGAGAGTTAATCAACACTATTTGCTATAACAGGAACCTAACTTCCTATGCTTATAGTTTGTCTAATGCAAAAAATAGAAATATGATAAATTGGTCTAAATGGGACAACTACATAAAACATAGTACAACTTAGTCAGAGAGTAAGGGGAAATATTATTTACCTCACTATTTTTCTGGTGTACCTTCTTCAGGCTCCAGCCTTCCCTATTGGCCTGCGTGTCTCTAACATGTTATCTGCCTCTAATCTGAGTGAATGCTTGTATGGATGCACATTGTACTCTTTTGATTGTATAATATAATCTAGAAACCTGCTCTATTTTTATAGAATATTGTTGGTACAATGGCTTGTTTTTTTTTATGTTCATCTCTATGTATTGTTTGTTTATTCATTTTTTTTTTCTGACAATGTAATATATTTGTTAAATAAATTAAAAAAAAAAAAAAAGAACACGAAAACAACACTATGGAAGCTCAAATGAGAATACTCCACTATAGCTTATTTGTTTTAAGTACAACGGTTAATAATATATTCTTATTGCAGCAGACAGCATAATTAAAGCACTTTTTCTGTGGGCGGAGCCATGATTCATTTTTTTGCAATCTCTGTTTCAGTTCTTATTATTATAAATATTATAAAATGCATGTATATATAATACTAAAATAAATACATTACATGTTTAAAGTAGGAAATAATGTCACAACATAAAGTAAATAGTAACAATATACCCTAAAACACTGGATAAATGTCTTAGTCTGTTTCACTATTGTGTTAGTATTGAATCTTCCCACAAGTCTCTTGCTGTCCTGTACTGTGGGAACTGGAAAAAATGAGATCCCCAACAATATATCCAGTAGAGTCCATATAAAAAATACTTCTGTATGAAGGAAACATGTAGGTAATGAGGTGGCATTGTGTTAGCCGTGGAAAGAAGGAACCAAAGTTTAGTAAAATGCTATCTCTTTAGTAGCTAACTCATAGACAACCCTATTTGAGCACAGGTGAGTTAACGGGCCACTGTAGGTCAAGAGAAAGACATTTTGTGAAGTATGTAAACACTAATGACATTAGCAGTTTTTTTACTCTATGGACATATAAACATTTTTAGAGAAAATCTGATTTTTAAGTTAAGCACTTGTTACATCACGTCCTAAGAGCTTGATCATGAGGGTATGTTTATGGATCTATCAGTAGAAGTAGTAGTGGGTGAGTAACGAACAGGAAGAGGTGAATGTTTGTAAGATAACTGTATCAGATTGAAATTGACACCATTCCCTTCCCTCTTACAAGTTTGCATCAATAGATCCAACCACAGCTCTCCACAGATGTAAACATCCTTCTCACACACACACTTCCACCAAAGTTTTATGGATACCTTCAGGGTCCAGTTGAGGCATCGAAATGTATGATTTACTAATTAAAACTAACTTTAAGAATGTTTCCATGATTAGTTAATTGTCATTGTCAAGCTTATAAACATATATGTATTTTTTCTTGCAACCACACTGAATAAGTAACTGATTAGCTTAACTGAGTATTATTTACGCATATTCTTACAATCCAGTATGTTAGTGTGGTCTGTATAATTGAAAACATACTGTTTCTTCCAGTGTCACAAGAACAGAACATAATTATGTGGTCTTACCTACCTTGTCTGGTCGGGAGTCCCTCTTCCCATGTAGAATAGAGATGGCCTCACTGGAATGAACCAGTTTAACTGAGATCTCGGTTTCCCCAGGCCACATAAGCAGGAATGTGGCTGTGTATGTACCATTATAGTGGTCAGTGATAGAGCCACTCACTCCAGCTCTCAGATTGTTGGAGTAAAGCTTTGCCATGAAGAAATCTCCACCATTAGTCTTTGGCCGGCCTTTTCGATCCTTGGCTGTGATCAGGACCTCCAGCTTCTCTCCCACCACATAAGTGGAGTGTGGATGCAGCAAAACAAACACACATGACTTGGGGTCAGTAGATGATTCTAGTGTAATGGGGCCTGGTGGTAATGGCCACTCAATTAACTTCAGCAGATACTGGAGCTCCTCATCCACATGAGGGACAGAAGATGTGACAGGGATAGTGTTTGATGACAAGTCACCTACAACAGTAACACGATAGTCCACCCAATGGCTGGATTCCATCCATTTAAACCTGTGTATAAACTACAAGTAATTTGTAAATGAGACCATTGATGTATCTATAAATCATTCAATCATGTTTCTAATTTCTAAATATTTTTCTATTGCACATCTACAACTTGAGATATGGAACCATAAGTTTGATAACACACCTAAACAAATCTAATCATTCTCTATAAAAATGCTGTTATTCTTACATGGCACTAACACTCTGATTCACAAAACTTTATAATTAAGGTATGTCATACTGATCTCAATTTAGGATTTAATCCTGTAAATATCAGTAGCTTTGTTTTCTTTTTTGGACCCTGCAATTCATGCCATCACACTTAATTCTTACTTGGCAAAAATCCTACGCAGAAATATTTTCTTTAAAAGCTTTGCTAGGCCTTGTGCCTGTTAAGAAAAACAAACATATATACTTGTGATAAATACTGTAGATAGAGGAATCAATTCAGTTGTCACGTTGACTAGAAAGGTTGGTCAGTAGTGATGTCGCGAACCTAAAATTTTCGGTTCGCGAACCACGAAAGCGAACCTCCGCAAATGTTCGCGAACCGGCGAACATCGGCGAACCGCCATAGACTTCAATGGGCAGGCGAATTTTAAAACCCACAGGAAAGTTGTCTCAAGGGGTCTAACTGGACTGTGGCATGCCGGAGGGGGAACCATGGCAAAACTCCCACAGAAAATTACATAGTTGATGCAGAGTCTGGTTTTAAGCCATAAAGGGCATAAATTACCTAACATTCCTAAACTGTTTGGAATAACATGTTTTAAAACATCAGGTGTGATGTTGTATCGATCAGGTAGTGTAAGGGTTACACCTTACATGACTGGGGGTCTATAGGTGACATTAGTACTGACCTTTATATGACTGGGTGTCTATAGAGGGACATTAGTAATGACCTTTATCTGACTGGGGGTCTATAGAGGGACATTAGTACTGACCTTTATCTGACTGGGGGTCTATAGGTGACATTAGTACTGACCTTTATCTGACTGGGTGTCTATAGAGGGACATTAGTAATGACCTTTATATGACTGGGTGTCTATAGAGGGACATTAGTACTGACCTTTAGCTGACTGGGTGTCTATAGAGGGACATTAGTACTGACCTTTAGCTGACTGGGTGTCTATAGAGGGACATTAGTAATGACCTTTATCTGACTGGGTGTCTATAGAGGGACATTAGTACTGACCTTTAGCTGACTGGGTGTCTATAGAGGGAGATTAGTACTGACCTTTATATGACTGGGGGTCTATAGGTGACATTAGTACTGACCTTTATCTGACTGGGTGTCTATAGAGGGACATTAGTAATGACCTTTATATGACTGGGTGTCTATAGGTGACATTAGTACTGACCTTTATCTGACTGGGTGTCTATAGAGGGACATTAGTACTGACCTTTATCTGACTGGGTGTCTATAGAGGGACATTAGTAATGACCTTTATATGACTGGGGGTCTATAGGTGACATTAGTACTGACCTTTATATGACTGGGTGTCTATAGAGGGACATTAGTAATGACCTTTATCTGACTGGGGGTATATAGAGGGACATTAGTACTGACCTTTATCTGACTGGGGGTCTATAGGTGACATTAGTACTGACCTTTATCTGACTGGGTGTCTATAGAGGGACATTAGTAATGACCTTTATATGACTGGGTGTCTATAGAGGGACATTAGTACTGACCTTTAGCTGACTGGGTGTCTATAGAGGGACATTAGTACTGACCTTTAGCTGACTGGGTGTCTATAGAGGGACATTAGTAATGACCTTTATCTGACTGGGTGTCTATAGAGGGACATTAGTACTGACCTTTAGCTGACTGGGTGTCTATAGAGGGAGATTAGTACTGACCTTTATATGACTGGGGGTCTATAGGTGACATTAGTACTGACCTTTATCTGACTGGGTGTCTATAGAGGGACATTAGTAATGACCTTTATATGACTGGGTGTCTATAGGTGACATTAGTACTGACCTTTATCTGACTGGGTGTCTATAGAGGGACATTAGTACTGACCTTTATCTGACTGGGTGTCTATAGAGGGACATTAGTAATGACCTTTATATGACTGGGGGTCTATAGAGGGACATTAGTACTGACCTTTATATGACTGGGGGTCTATAGAGGGACATTAGTACTGACCTTTATATGACTGGGGGTCTATAGAGGGACATTAGTACTGACCTTTATCTTACTGGGTGTCTATAGAGGGACATTAGTAATGACCTTTATCTGACTGGGTGTCTATAGAGGGACATTAGTACTGACCTTTAGCTGACTGGGTGTCTATAGAGGGACATTAGTAATGACCTTTTTTATGACTGGGGGTCTATAGGTGACATTAGTACTGACCTTTATCTGACTGGGTGTCTATAGGTGACATTAGTACTGACCTTTATCTGATGAGGGGGTCTATAGAGGGACATTAGTACTGACCTTTAGCTGACTGGGTGTCTATAGAGGGACATTAGTAATGACCTTTATCTGACTGGGGGTCTATAGGTGACATTAGTACTGACCTTTATATGACTGGGGTCTATAGAGGGACATTAGTAATGACCTTTATCTGACTGGGGGTCTATAGAGGGACATTAGTACTGACCTTTATCTGACTGGGGGTCTATAGGTGACATTAGTACTGACCTTTATCTGACTGGGTGTCTATAGAGGGACATTAGTAATGACCTTTATATGACTGGGTGTCTATAGAGGGACATTAGTACTGACCTTTAGCTGACTGGGTGTCTATAGAGGGACATTAGTACTGACCTTTAGCTGACTGGGTGTCTATAGAGGGACATTAGTAATGACCTTTATCTGACTGGGTGTCTATAGAGGGACATTAGTACTGACCTTTAGCTGACTGGGTGTCTACAGAGGGACATTAGTACTGACCTTTATATGACTGGGGGTCTATAGGTGACATTAGTACTGACCTTTATCTGACTGGGTGTCTATAGAGGGACATACGTAATGACCTTTATATGACTGGGTGTCTATAGGTGACATTAGTACTGACCTTTATCTGACTGGGTGTCTATAGAGGGACATTAGTAATGACCTTTATCTGACTGGGGGTCTATAGGTGACATTAGTACTGACCTTTATCTGACTGGGTGTCTATAGAGGGACATTAGTACTGACCTTTATCTGACTGGGTGTCTATAGAGGGACATTAGTAATGACCTTTATATGACTGGCGGTCTATAGAGGGACATTAGTACTGACCTTTATATGACTGGGGGTCTATAGAGGGACATTAGTACTGACCTTTATATGACTGGGGGTCTATAGAGGGACATTAGTACTGACCTTTATCTGACTGGGTGTCTATAGAGGGACATTAGTAATGACCTTTATCTGACTGGGTGTCTATAGAGGGACATTAGTACTGACCTTTAGCTGACTGGGTGTCTATAGAGGGACATTAGTACTGACCTTTTTTATGACTGGGGGTCTATAGGTGACATTAGTACTGACCTTTATCTGACTGGGTGTCTATAGGTGACATTAGTACTGACCTTTATCTGATGAGGGGGTCTATAGAGGGACATTAGTACTGACCTTTAGCTGACTGGGTGTCTATAGAGGGACATTAGTAATGACCTTTATCTGACTGGGGGTCTATAGGTGACATTAGTACTGACCTTTATATGACTGGGGGTCTATAGGTGACATTAGTACTGACCTTTATCTGACTGGGTGTCTATAGAGGGACATTAGTACTGACCTTTATCTGACTGGGGGTCTATAGGTGACATTAGTACTGACCTTTATCTGACTGGGTGTCTATAGAGGGACATTAGTACTGAACTTTAGCTGACTGGGTGTCTATAGAGGGACATTAGTAATGACCTTTATCTGACTGGGGGTCTATAGAGTGACATTAGTACTGACCTTTATCTGACTGGGTGTCTATAGAGGGACATTAGTAGTGACCTTTATCTGACTGGGTGTCTATAGAGGGACATTAGTACTGACCTTTAGCTGACTGGGTGTCTATAGAGGGACATTAGTAATGACCTTTATCTGACTGGGGGTCTATAGAGGGACATTAGTACTGACCTTTATCTGACTGGGTGTCTATAGAGGGACATTAGTAATGACCTTTATCTGACTGGGTGTCTATAGAGGGAAATTAGTAATGACCTTTAGCTGACTGGGTGTCTATAGAGGGACATTAGTACTGACCTTTATCTGACTGGGGGTCTATAGAGGGACATTAGTACTGACCTTTATATGACTGGGAGTCTATAGGTGACATTAGTACTGACCTTTATCTGACTGGGTGGCTATAGAGGGACATTAGTAATGACCTTTATATGACTGGGTGTCTATAGGTGACATTAGTACTGACCTTTATCTGACTGGGTGTCTATAGAGGGACATTAGTAATGACCTTTATCTGACTGGGTGTCTATAGAGGGACATTAGTACTGACCTTTATCTGACTGGGTGTCTATAGAGGGACATTAGTAATGACCTTTATCTGACTGGGTGTCTATAGAGGGACATTAGTACTGACCTTTATATGACTGGGGGTCTATAGGTGACATTAGTACTGACCTTTATATGACTGGGGGTCTATAGGTGACATTAGTACTGACCTTTATCTGACTGGGGGTCTATAGAGGGACAATAGTACTGACCTTTATCTGACTGGGGGTCTATAGAGGGACATTAGTACTGACCTTTATCTGTCTGGGGGTCTATAGCTGACATTAGTCCTGCCCTCCTGCTGCAGTATTATTACTCCCAGTACTCCCAGGCTTGCTACTATTAGATATAATAACCTCAGTTTCGTTTCCTTATCTGTTGGTAACATCAAAATATGATTATTAAATATTTCATATTTGTTTGTTTTTTTCTCCCAAAGTGAATCCCTTTGTGTGTGTCCCACAGATGTGGCGTTTCCGCTCTGCGTATGTTGGATTTGCACCGCTCAAAAAGTATGAAAAGAGATCCCCCCCTTGAAGCCCATTAATGACATCATCAGTAAATTGTATGTAACAGATTCCAGTGTTTAGGGTTTATGACCCAATACTGCGATCATATCACTTATGACAAAAATCCGTATTTGTCGTATTATTCAGACGCGCGTGCATCTTTGTGTTACATTTCCTGATACTTTTATTATCTTGATCTTTATATATTTACTAGCGACTTGCCCATCAAAAAATGGCGGCAATAAGATTGTAAGGCAGGTAATGGTTTGGACGAGACATTCATTCTGTTGGCGGTCGGAGATCCTTCGGCGCTCATTGCGAGGCTGTTGGTTGTATTTTTTTTCTGATAGGCGCTTTTGCTGTTATTCTTTGGTCGGCGGTGATGTGTTTTTTGCGCTTATTGCAAGGCTTTGTATGCTATGAGCAGAGTTGGCGCTCGTTGTGAGGCGCCCAGTGAATGGCTTTTATGCTTAATGTGATAATGTTTTTTTTGTGTATATGTATTTTTGTATGCTAATGAAATAATTACTAAATGAATATACTTTACCTATTTGTAAGTAATATATGCAGGAAGCATTGTGCTGAAGAGCTGACAATCTGTTTTCATGTTCTTGCAGCATACAATGTAGGTTTTCAGCTGCTGTGTAAGTGTCAGGAATGTGTGCAGTGTGTAGTGTAAATAGGCTGCGTGCGCGAGGGGAAGCCGTTAGGGTAGCTGGGTACTTCCGCATTGTGTAAGTTAGTGTTGTAAAATGGAGGGGAATGTGTATGTGGTACGCGGGTGTGTATGATTTAGCGTCCTTGTTAATAGTGTATCTTTACCTCGCTTTTTAGGAAAATCCGTATGTGTTTTGCGTGTTTAGGGTCCTGTAGCCTCGTTTTCTTTTTTTCAAGGGCCATTTTTTCTCTCACTTAGGTGATTTTCGGGTGTCTAAACTCATGAATTTGGACTTAAATGGAGGTGTAACTTCACTTGCAGAGGTCCTCGGTGCCCGCCTTGCTGTGGGTAAGCTTTTTATGTGTTTGTTGTGTGTATTTATTGTGTTTTTAATGTTTTTAAGTGCGTGCGGTTCGGGCGTTAAGGTCGTATTTTTGTGAGCTCGTAATGTTTTTTTTTCTAAGTCCCGTATTTTTGGATGGAAAGTCCGTAAATTTGATGGTGTAAGTCCCGCCTGCGGCTCATTGCAGCCGATGTGGGAGCCTTCGGCGCTCCTTGCCAGCAACTCTGGCCCTCGCTTCGCAAGCCCGCAGCGTTAGCAACAACCCGCCTGCTCACAACTATATATGTGATATCTGTAACGTCTTCCCCAGTTGGCACTTGTAAATTGGCTAAGCGACCAAAAAAATTGCGTCGGGCAAAAATGAAAACGAGGCTACACGACCCCAAACCGCGCAAAACATCGCCAGCCATGTACGACTTTTACTTAGGAACAGACGAGGTACAAAATACACTATTATAAATAATGGAAACTGCTGGCGAGCCGCGTAACACATATACAATCGCCGCCATTTTACAACACTAACTTGCAACTAATAACATTACAAATCTAAAATGGCGCGTTACACGACTATACAAGCGGTTTCCCCTCGTGCACTGCGCACATTGCTGACACTTACACCTCGGGTCACCAACAGACCAAATGTACACTGTAAGCTGCAGGAAAATCAAAACTGATTGTTAGCTCTTCAGGTTATTGATCACTGGATATATTAATTACAAATAGGTAAACTATTTTAGTAATTAATTAATTCATTATTATTAAAAAAAATATATATAAAATAAATACGCTTAATAGCATATTTTACACTGCGGTTACTTTACATACATTAACGCTTCGCACTTCCTAATACATTTGTTCATTCACAATAGTTATTATCGTGCATTCATTTAATAAGTATTAATTAGTAATGGAAAATAAAAATGTAGACTTTACACTACACTAAAATGTTTTACTTTTTACTCTGCTGTTATATATCTGGATTACTGCTCATTGGCTGCCAGCGATAGCACTCTCAAAGCAGTTACAAATCTAAATCACTTTATTATGCTCTGAGACCTGAATACATTTTTTAATTTACACTGCACAAAAAAAATTATATATTTAACACTGTACTTATATATCTGTCTTTGCGATGAGCGCCGAAGATTGATCGTTGCAAAGCACTAAACATGAAGGACACGAAGGAAGAGACTCACAATCAGCGCCGAAGGTCCTCAGAGTTCAAAAAGCATCACATTGTGTGGCAAACAGCATTGCCATGGCTTCAAACTTTATTGCCCCGTCATTTGTGCCAGGCAAGTCACTAGTGATATAATATAACATAATGCAATACAATATTATACAGTACACATGGGTGTTGGAACTGGGGGGGGGGGGTAAGGGGTAACCCCCCCCAGATTTCTTATCGTATGTATGTATGCGTATAGAAGCTAACAGGGGAGGAGAGAGGGGGAGGAAACACAGGGGAGAGGGAGAGGAAGACACAGGAGAGGGGAGAGGGGGAGGAAGACACAGTGGAGAGGGGGAGGAAGACACAGGGCAGAGGGGGGAAGAGAAACAGGGTAAGAGAGAGGTGAGGGGAAGAGACACATGGGAGGGGGGAGAGACACAGGAGAGAGTGGGGGGTAGAGACACAGGGGAGAGGGGGGAAGAGACTAATGGGAGGGAGTGGTGAGGAGACACCGGGGAGAGACAAGGGGGTAAAGACAGAGAGTAGGGGGGAAGAAACACAGGGGAAGGGAGAGGGGGTAGAGACACAGGGGAGAGGGGGTAGAGACACAGGGAAGAAGGGGGAAGAGACACAGATGAGGGGGGAGAGACACAGGGGAGAGGGAAGGGGGGAAAGACACAGGGGAGGGGGGAAAGAAACACGGGAAGGGAGAGAGGGGTAGAGACACAGGGGAGGGGGGAGTGACACCGGGAAGAGGGAAGGGGGAAAAGACACAGGAGAGGGAGCAAAGAAACACTGGGGAAGGGAGAGGGGGTAGAGACACAGGCAAGGGTGGGAGAGACACAGGGGAGAGGGGGGGAGAGAGACACATGGGAGGGAGTGGGGGGGAGACACAGGGGAGAGGGGGGGAGAGAGACACATGGGAGGGAGTGGGGGGGAGACACAGGGGAGGTCTTCTGCTTTATTATTATTCTTATTATTATTACTATATAATGTGTAATACGGACCACTTTTTGACAATGAGCGCCGTAGGCGCTCATTGTAGGCGAGCCTCGCGTAGCGAGGCGAGACGTTAATACGGACCACTTTGGCAATGAGCGCCGCAGGCCTCTATATATCATTCCTGGCTTATTCATATATATGGAGGATGAATCCCTGGACGTACCTGAATCCCACAAGAGAGTGGTCGCCATGTTCATGTGGTGTTTATTATGACACTAGCGACTTGCCCGTCAAAAAATGACGGCAATGTTATTGTAACTGAGCTAATGTTGTTTTGTGTGTAATAGTAAACATGTAATACATTAATAAATGAATAGACTTTACCTATTTGGAAGCATTGTGTTGAAGAGCTGTGAACCTTGTTTGCACACAGATATACAGCACCAAGCACACTGACAGTACACACAGACCTACAGCACCAAGCACACTTGCAGTGCACACAGACCCATAGCACAGAGTACACTGGCAGTGCACACAGAACTACAGCACCAAGTACACTGACAGTACACACAGACCTAAAGCACCAAGCACACTGGCAGTGCACACAGACCCATAGCACCAAGCACACTGACAGTACACACAGACCTACAGCACCAAGCACACTGACAGTACACACAGACCCATAGCACCAAGTACACTGGCAGTGCACACAGACCTAAAGCACCAAGCACACTGACAGTACACACAGATTAACAGCACTAAGTACACTGACAGTACACACAGACCTACAGCACCAAGCACACTGACAGTACACACATACCTAAAGCACTAAGTACACTGACAGTACACATTGACCCACAGCACCAAGTACACTGATAGTACACACATATATACAGCACCAAGTACACTGACAGTACACACAGACCTACAGCACCAAGTACACTGACAGTACACACAGACTCACAGCACCAAGCACACTGACAGTACACACAGACCTACAGCACCAAGCACACTGACAGTACACACAGACCTACAGCACCAAGCACACTGACAGTACACACAGACCTACAGCACCAAGTACACTGACAGTACACAAAGACCTAAAGCACCAAGCACACTGGCAGTGCACAAAGACCCATAGCACCAAGTACACTGGCAGTGCACACAGAACTACAGCACCAAGTACACTGACAGTACACACAGACCCATAGCACCAAGTACACTGACAGTGCACACAGACCTACAGCACCAAGCACACTGACAGTACACACAGACCCATAGCGCCAAGTACACTGGCAGTGCACACAGACCTAAAGCACCACTGACAGTACACACAGACCTACAGCACCAAGCACACTGACTGTACATATAGACCTATAGCACCAAGCACACTGACAGTACACACAGACTCACAGCACCAAGCAAACTGACAGTACACACAAACCTACAGCACCAAGCACACTGACAGTACACACAGACCCATAGCACCAAGTACACTGGCAGTGCACACAGACCTAAAGCACCAAGCACACTGACAGTACACACAGATTAACAGCACCAAGTACAATGACAGTACACACAGAACTACAGCACCAAGTACACTGACAGTACACACAGACCCATAGCACAAAGTACACTGACAGTGCACACAGACCTACAGCACCAAGCACACTGACAGTACACACAGACCCATAGCACCAAGTACACTGGCAGTGCACACAGACCTAAAGCACCAAGCACACTGACAGTACACACAGATTAACAGCACCAAATACACTGACAGTACACACAGACCTACAGCACCAAGCACACTGACAGTACACATAGACCTATAGCACCAAGCACACTGACAGTACACACAGACTCACAGCACCAAGCACACTGACAGTACACACAAACCTACAGCACCAAGTACACTGACAGTACACACAGACCTACAGCACCAAGCACACTGACAGTACACACAGACCCATAGCACCAAGTACACTGGCAGTGCACACAGACCTAAAGCACTAAGCACACTGACAGTACACACAGATTAACAGCACCAAGTACACTGACAGTACACACAGACCTACAGCACCAAGCACACTGACAGTACACATAGACCTATAGCACCAAGCACACTGACAGTACACACAGACCTACAGCACCAAGCACACTGACAGTACACACAGACCTACAGCACCAAGTACACTGACAGTACACAAAGACCTAAAGCACCAAGCACACTGGCAGTGCACAAAGACCCATAGCACCAAGTACACTGGCAGTGCACACAGAACTACAGTACCAAGTACACTGACAGTACACACAGACCCATAGCACAAAGTACACTGACAGTGCACACAGACCTACAGCACCAAGCACACTGACAGTACACACAGACCCATAGCGCCAAGTACACTGGCAGTGCACACAGACCTAAAGCACCAAGTACACTGACAGTACACACAGACCTACAGCACCAAGCACACTGACAGTACATATAGACTCACAGCACCAAGCAAACTGACAGTACACACAAACCTACAGCACCAAGCACACTGACAGTACACACAGACCCATAGCACCAAGTACACTGGCAGTGCACACAGACCTAAAGCACCAAGCACACTGACAGTACACACAGATTAACAGCACCAAGTACACTGACAGTACACACAGAACTACAGCACCAAGTACACTGACAGTACACACAGACCCATAGCACCAAGTACACTGACAGTGCACACAGACCTACAGCACCAAGCACACTGACAGTACACACAGACCCATAGCACCAAGTACACTGGCAGTGCACACAGACCTAAAGCACCAAGCACACTGACAGTACACACAGATTAACAGCACCAAGTACACTGACAGTACACACAGACCTACAGCAACAAGCACACTGACAGTACACATAGACCTATAGCACCAAGCACACTGACAGTACACACAGATTAACAGCACCAAGCACACTGACAGTACACACAAACCTACAGCACCAAGTACACTGACAGTACACACAGACCTACAGCACCAAGCACACTGACAGTACACACAGACCTACAGCTCCAAGTACACTGACAGTACACACAGACCTAAAGCACCAAGCACACTGGCAGTGCACACAGACCCATAGCACCAAGTACACTGGCAGTGCACACAGAACTACAGCACCAAGCACACTGACAGTACACACAGACCCATAGCACCAAGTACACTGGCAGTGCACACAGACCTAAAGCACTAAGCACACTGACAGTACACACAGATTAACAGCACCAAGTACACTGACAGTACACACAGACCTATAGCACCAAGCACACTGACAGTACACATAAACCTATAGCACCAAGCACACTGACAGTACACACAGACTCACAGCATCAATCACACTGACAGTACACAACAAACCTACAGCACCAAGCACACTGAAAGTACACACAGACCTTTAGCACCAAGCACACTGACAGTACACACAAACCTACAGCACCAAGTACACTGACAGTACACACAGACCTAAAGCACCAAGCACACTGGCAGTGCAAACAGACCCATAGCACCAAGTACACTGGCAGTGCACACAGAACTACAGCACCAAGTACACTGACAGTACACACAGACCCATAGCACCAAGTACACTGACAGTGCACACAGACCTACCGCACCAAGCACACTGACAGTACACACAGACCCATAGCACCAAGTACACTGGCAGTGCACACAGACCTAAAGCACCAAGCACACTGACAGTACACACAGATTAACAGCACCAAGTACACTGACAGTACACACAGACCTACAGCACCAAGCACACTGACAGTACACATAGACCTATAGCACCAAGCACACTGACAGTACACACAGACTCACAGCACCAAGCACACTGACAGTACACACAAACCTACAGCACCAAGCACACTGACAGTACACACAGACCTACAGCACCAAGCCCACTGACAGTACACACAGACCTACAGCACCAAGTACACTGACAGTACACACAGACCTAAAGCACCAAGCACACTGGCAGTGCACACAGACCCATAGCACCAAGTACACTGGCAGTGCACACAGAACTACAGCACCAAGTACACTGACAGTACACACAGACCCATAGCACCAAGTACACTGACAGTGCACACAGACCTACAGCACCAAGCACACTGACAGTTCACACAGACCCATAGCACCAAGTACACTGGCAGTGCACACAGACCTAAAGCATCAAGCACACTGACAGTACACACAGATTAACAGCACCAAGTACACTGACAGTACACACAGACCTACAGCACCAAGCACACTGACAGTACACATAGACCTATAGCACCAAGCACACTGACAGTACACACAGATTAACAGCACCAAGCACACTGACAGTACACACAAACCTACAGCACCAAGCACACTGACAGTACACACAGACCTACAGCACCAAGCACACTGACAGTACACACAGACCTACAGCACCAAGTACACTGACAGTACACACAGACCTAAAGCACCAAGCACACTGGCAGTGCACACAGACCCATAGCACCAAGTACACTGGCAGTGCACACAGAACTACAGCACCAAGTACACTGACAGTACACACAGACCCATAGCACCAAGTACACTGACAGTGCACAAAGACCTACAGCACCAAGCACACTGACAGTTCACACAGACCCATAGCACCAAGTACACTGGCAGTGCACACAGACCTAAAGCATCAAGCACACTGACAGTACACACAGATTAACAGCACCAAGTACACTGACAGTACACACAGACCTACAGCACCAAGCACACTGACAGTACACATAGACCTATAGCACCAAGCACACTGACAGTACACACAGACTCACAGCACCAAGCACACTGACAGTACACACAAACCTACAGCACCAAGCACACTGACAGTACACACAGACCTACAGCACCAAGCACACTGACAGTACACATAGACCTATAGCACCAAGCACACTGACAGTACACACAGACTCACAGCACCAAGCACACTGACAGTACACACAGACCTACAGCACCAAGCACACTGACAGTACACACAGACCTACAGCACCAAGTACACTAACAGTACACACAGACCTAAAGCACCAAGCACACTGGCAGTGCACACAGACCCATAGCACCAAGTACACTGGCAGTGCACACAGAACTACAGCACCAAGTACACTGACAGTACACACAGACCCATAGCACCAAGTACACTGACAGTGCACACAGACCTACAGCGCCAAGCACACTGACAGTACACACAGACCCATAGCACCAAGTACACTGGCAGTGCACACAGACCTAAAGCACCAAGCACACTGACAGTACACACAGATTAACAGCACCAAGTACACTGACAGTACACACAGAACTACAGCACCAAGCACACTGACAGTACACACAGACCCATATCACCAAGTACACTGGCAGTGCACACAGACCTAAAGCACCAAGCACACTGACAGTACACACAGATTCACAGCACCAAGTACACTGACAGTACACACAGACCTACAGCACCAAGCACACTGACAGTACACATAGACCTATAGCACCAAGCACACTGACAGTACACACAGACTCACAGCACCAAGCACACTGACAGTACACACAAACCTACAGCACCAAGCACACTGACAGTACACACAGACCTACAGCACCAAGCACACTGACAGTACACACAGACCTACAGCACCAAGTACACTGACAGTACACACAGACCTAAAGCACAAAACACACTGGCAGTACACACAGACCCATAGCACCAAGTACACTGGCAGTGCACAGAGAACTACAGCACCAAGTACACTGACAGTACACACAGACCCATAGCACCAAGTACACTGGCAGTGCACACAGACCTAAAGCACCAAGCACACTGACAGTACACACAGATTAACAGCACCAAGTACACTGACAGTACACACAGACCTACAGCACCAAGCACACTGACAGTACACATAGAACTATAGCACCAAGCACACTGACAGTACACACAGACTCACTGCACCAAGCACACTGACAGTACACACAAACCTACAGCACCAAGCACACTGACAGTACACACAGAACTACAGCACCAAGCACACTGACAGTACACACAGACCTAAAGCACCAAGCACACTGGCAGTGCACACAGACCCATAGCACCAAGTACACTGGCAGTGCACACAGAACTACAGCACCAAGTACACTGACAGTACACACAGACTCACAGCACCAAGCACACTGACAGTACACACAGGTGCTCATTGCAGGCGAGCCTCGCATTGCGAGGCGAGCCGTTAATACGGACCACTTTTTTATGGAGCAAACTGCTCCATATGTATATTAATAACTATACAACTTTCCAAACATACACATCTCATTGCAATACGCTAGTAATAATAATAATGCACAAGAGTCCTTCAGCACTGCACTGGACACTGAATAAACTTGCCTAGCTATGGTTTTCCCTATTGATGCAGTATCATCCAAACTGTCCCTCCTCTCAGTAAGACTGCAAGGTACTTATGATTCCAAAATGGCTGCTGTCCATGAGGTAGAAGGGTGTAGAAGGGAGTGTATGCTGCTGATTGGCTGGAATGTGTCTGCTGACTGTGACATGCAGGGTCAAAGTTTGCTCAATGATAAAGTATTGGGTGCGGGTCGAATCTCGCATATGTTCGCAGTTCGCCGCGAACGCGAACATGCTATGTTCGCCGAAAAAAGTCCGCCGGCGAACTATTCGTGACATCTCTATTGGTCAGTAGGATACTACGATACTTATCTCTTTTACTCATAATGCATATATCATTCTACAGGAACTCTCTCGTTCTCTCTCTCTCATTCTCTGGGGTATATTTATAAAAAATGTTTTAAAGTGGGGATTAGTAGGAATATGCAGGAATGTGTGAAGTTAAAATAATTTTCTTCATTTTTTCTGGAGTCTGTTTATCAAGCGTAGATCAGATATAAAAGCCCCAAAGAAAACATAGCAAGTGGGGATTTTTAAAATACCATTGAACCCTTTTTTTTCTTTCTTTCTTTCTTTCTTTCTTTTTTTATTTAATACAAAGTTTACAAACATTAAAATCCAAATATCAAAACATCAATATTTATACACAATCAAACACACAGAAAAAAACAGAAACAAAAAACAAAAACAAAAAGATTTTAGTGAAATATATGAAATATTTTGGGCTTTCTAGATTTATTTTGCCACCCAACATCATCTTTCCATATTCCAGCTAAACAATATGGTGGAGGGAGATTATGAGGAATAAAATGTCTGCCTCTTTACTAAGCAATATGAGTGACAAAATAAAGCAAGCAAGCCAAAAATATTCCATATATTTCACTAAAATGTTTATGAAAAGTATATAGAAGAGAGGAATTTTGATTAAATGTTAAACATTTTTCGAAGGATCAATGGTGTTCTTTAGCTCTAAATCTTTTAACCCCAATTATAGTAATTTTGATAAATGTATTCCTCCCTCTCATACTGAGGTATATATATATCAAAAATGATTAAAATGTATCCACATTTGATTAATAGACTCAACACAAAAATGTTCTCTGTAAGAGAAATTAAACCCCACAGTGAAGAAAAAATGCTTATAAAAGTAAAATGTTGAAAGGCTGTGTTTTTTATTTTGTTCCTGAAAACATTTAGTCACGTATCAAGTAACTAAAATGATCTTGTACACAAAACAGGAAAGACGGAGAAACTTTAAGGAGTGCCTGAAACCACTGTTACATTTGTGGCAAAGTAATAAAACACAAAAAACCCTCACTTACCCATGATATAACCAGCAAGCAGAACAGATAGGACAACACCAACAACTGCTTCATTATACAAGTGTAAAGTAAATATAATCCAGTATATTACATTTAAAGAAGATCGATAAAACCAACTGCTATGTATTGTATATGTCACTAATAAGGAAGTGTGAGAGGTAGATGACGCAGATAAAGACAACAGTTCAAAGTCCAGATAATTGATACTTAGTAAAATTGTATTGTGTGATAGCAATATCAGGGCAATTAAGGGTAGTGAGAGGACTGAGAAGGGGTTGTAGTGAATTGGAAAGGTGTTGTGAGTTAAGTGCCTGCAGGTTTCTGTGGATTCTGGTAGTTGGGCGTGATAAAGGAAGTTGTGAGGCTGTAGGTTAGGATATGGTGGTCAGAAAGAGGGAGTGGGTAGATGATAAGTTTGGAGACAGAGCAGTGATGGGAGAAAATTAGGTCAAGAGAGGGTCCATCTTGGTGGGTAGGGGATTATATCCATTGTGAGAGGCCAAGGGAAGAGGTAAGTAATTTTGTGGCTGTACAGGAAGTGTCAGTGACAATGTTGAAATCACCAAAAACTAGTAAATTTGTGTTAGAGGAGAGAATGTGAGGGAGCCAGGCGGCAAAATGAAATTGAGAAGCTGGTCCAGGTGGGCAATAGATGACAGAGACTCACAACGAGATGGGTGAAAAGAGATAAATAGTGTGAACTTCAAAAGAAGAGAACTGGAGAGAGGGAACTGGGGGAGTGCAATTGAATGAGCAGCAGGTGGAAAGTAATATACTGACAACTCCACCTTGCTTATTCCCAGGTCTAGGTGTGTGACTGAAATGAAAACCACCATATGATAGTGCAGAAGGGGGGTGGGCAGTGTCAGATAGAGAGGGCCAGGTTTCAGTGATCGCTAATAGGTTGAGGGAGTTGAAAATAAATAGGTCATGGGTATAAATGAGTTTATTGCAAAAAGACCTAGGTTTGAACCTTTACTATTAAGCGTAATAATCTGCCTTAAGTTAATTGATAATGTTATATCATACTGTAACCATTGACTTATTTCAATTTAACAGTAGAGATGTTGCGAATAGTTCGCCGGCGGACTCTTCCTGGCGAACATAGGATGTTCGCGGCAAACTGCGAACATATGCAATATTCGACCCGCCCCCAATACTTTATTATTGAGCAAACTTTGACCCTGCATGTCACAGTCAGCAGACACATTCCAGCCAATCAGCAGCATACACTCCATTCCAGAGCCTTCTAACTCATGGACAGCAGCCATTTTGGAATCATAACTAACTTGCAGTCTTACTGAGAGGAGGCTGAGTGTAGGTGATACTGCATCAATAGGGAAAACCATAGCTAGGCTACTGTACACAGTGTGCAATACAGTCCCGAAGGACTCTTTTGATCTCTGCTGCAAGGACAACCCTGTGTCTCTTTCACCCCTTATCATCACCCTCCCCTCACCTTAGCACCCAACCCTAACACCCCTCACCCTAACACCCCTCACCCTTATCCCTAAGACCTAACACCCCTCACCCTTATCCCTAAGACCTAACAACCCTCACCATAACACCCCTCACCCTAACACCACTCACCCTTATCCCTAAGACCTAACACCCCTCACCCTAAAACCCATCACCCTAATACCCCTCACCCTTATCCCTAAGACCTAACACCCCTCACCCTTATCCCTAAGACCTAACAACCCTCACCCTAACACCCCTCACCCTTATCCCTAAGACCTAACACCCCTCACCCTAACACCCCTCACCCTTATCCCTAAGACCTAACACCCCTCACCCTTATCCCTAAGACCTAACACCCCTCACCCTAACACCCCTCACCCTAACACCGCTCACCCTAACACCCCTCACCCTAACACCCCTTACCCTTATCCCTAAGACCTAACACCCCTCACCCTTATCCCTAAGACCTAACACCCCTCACACTAAAACCCCTCACCCTAACACCCCTCACCCTTATCCCTAAGACCTAACACCCCTCACCCTTATCCCTAAGACCTAACACCCCTCACCCTAACACCCCTCACCCTAACACCTAACCCCCTCACCATTATCCCTAACACCCCTTACCCTAACACCCCTCACACTTATCCTTGTGTCTCTTCCCCCCCTTATCATCAAGGGAGGGGGAGGATGATGAGAAAGGGGGGAAGAGACACAGGGGAGGATGATGAGGGAGGGGGGAAACAGACACAGGGGAGGATGATGAGGGAGGGGGTAAAGAGATACAGGGGAGGATGATGAGGGAGGTGGGAGGATGATGAGGGAGGGGGGATGACACACAGGGGAGGGTGATGAGGAAGGGGGCAAAAGAGACACAGGGGAGGGTGATGAGCAAGGGGGGAAGAGAAAAAGGGGAAGATGATGAGGGAGGGGAAAAGAGACACAGGGGAGGATGATGAGGGAGGGGGGAAGAAACAAAGGGGAAGATGATGAGGGAGGGGGAAAAGAGACACAGAGGAGGATGATGAGGGAGGGGGGAAAGAGACACAGGGGAGGATGATGAGGGTGGGAGGAAAGGGACACAGGGGAGGATGATGATGGAGGGGGCAAGAGACACAGGGGAGGATGATGAGGGAGGGGGTAAAGAGATACAGGGGAGGATGATGTGGGAGGTCGGAGGATGATGAGGGAGGGGGGATGAGACACAGGGGAGGGTTATGAGGAAGGGGGCAAAGAGACACAGGGGAGGGTGATGAGGAAGGGGGGAAGAGACAAAGGGGAAGATGATGAGGGAGGGGGAAAAGAGACACAGTAGAGGATGATGAGGGAGGGGGAAAGAGACACAGGGGAGGATGATGAGGGAGGGGGGAAAGAGACACAGGGGAGGATGATGATGGAGGGGCAAGAGACACAGGGGAGGATGATGAGGGAGGGGGTAAAGAGATACAGGGGAGGATGATGAGGGAGGTGGGAGGATGATGAGGGAGGGGGATGAGACACAGAGGAGGGTGATGAGGAAGGGGGGAAGAGACAAAGGGGAAGATGATGAGGGAGGGGAAAAAGAGACACAGAGGAGGATGATGAGGGAGGGGGGAAAGAGACACAGGGGAGTATGATGAGGGAGGGGGAAAGAGACACAGGGGAGGATAATGAGTTAGGGGGGCAAGAGACACAGGGGAGGATGATGAGGGAGGGGGTAAAGAGATACAGGGGAGGATGATGAGGGAGGTGGGAGGATGATGAGGGAGGGGGATGAGACACAGGGGAGGGTGATGAGGAAGGGGGGAAAGAGACACAGGGGAGGATGATGAGGGAGGGGGGGAAGAGACACAGGGGAGGATGACGAGGGAGGGGGTAAAGAGATACAGGGGAGGATGATGAGGATGATGAGGTTGATATAACTTCTGCAAGTGCACAGTGCCACTCAAATCTGTTGTCACAGTTGCTTGCATGCATAGTACCAATCTGTCAAAACCTGTAATGATAAATGAGGTCTAGAGTAGCCTGGTTCCCTTATCCTCTACAGGTTGAGACCTAATGTTTGGGTGACTCCAGACCAACACATGAGTACAAGCAGCACACAAACTCAAAGCCGCCATCCTCCTCCTGGTCCAGCATCATCAGCCATATCAACCACTGCTGTCCTCCTTGCCCCCTCTCAACCATCCGCCACTCCGTCTCTCGCCTTGAGCAGTTCCTGCTCATCTGCCCATAGTCAGGTGCCTGTAAAGGACATGTAAAGGCATAAGAAGCTAATGTCACAAAGTGCCCCAAATTTGAAGTGATACGACCAACCAAGCATCTTTTTCCATCTCCCGGTCCCAAAAATCCAGGCCTTATACACGCCCCCTGATAGGTGCTGTAACAGGTATTAAACTGATAAGAGTAGCACTTACAAACACGCCACTCCTATCTGGTGGCACCTTTGATTGCACGTGCCGTGCCCCAAAATTGAAGTGATACGACCAACCAATTATCTTTTTCCATCTCCCGGTTCCAAAAATCCTGGCCTTATACACGCCCCCTGATAGGTGCTGTAACAGGTATTAAACTGATAAGAGTAGCACTTACAAACACGCCACTCCTATCTGGTGGCACCTTTGATTGCACGTGCTGTGCCCCAAAATTGAAGTGATACGACCAACCAAGTATCTTTTTCCATCTCCCGGTTCCAAAAATCCTGGCCTCATACACGCCCCCTGATAGGTGCTGTAACAGGTATTAAACTGTTAAGAGTAGTACTTACAAACACGCCACTCCTATCTGGTGGCACCTTTGATTGCACGTGCCATGCCCCAAAATTGAAGTGATATGACCAACCAAGTATCTTTTTCCATCTCCCCGTTCCAAAAATCCTGGCCTTATACACGCCCCTGATAGGTGACGTAACAAGTATTAAACAGATAAGAGTAGTACTTACAAACACGCCACTCCTATCTGGTGGCACCTTTGATTGCACGTGCCATGCCCCAAAATTGAAGTGATACGACCAACCAAGTATCTTTTTCCATCTCCCCGTTCCAAAAATCCTGGCCTTATACACGCCCCTGATAGGTGACGTAACAAGTATTAAACAGATAAGAGTAGTACTTACAATCACGCCACTCCTATCTGGTGGCACCTTTGATTGCATGTGCCGTGCCCCAAAATTGAAGTGATACGACCAACCAAGTATCTTTTTCCATCTCCCGGTTCCAAAAATCCAGGCCTTATACACGCCCCCTGATAGGTGACGTAACAGGTATTAAACTGATAAGAGTAGTACAACTTAACACACCTTATAATAATGCAGAGAGAGGCAACGCAGTGAGAGGAGTCTGAAGAAGAGGAATCAGACGAGGAAGGTGGCTTTGAGGAGGTGGAAGACCAAACACAGCAGGCATCTCAGGGGGCTTGTTGTCACCTTTCGGGGACCCTTGGTGGCTGGGTGGAGTAAGAGACCTTCAATGACATCAGTGAGGACAAGGAACGGGACATGGCTAGCTTGGTATCCAACCTTGTGCAAATGGGGAGTTTGTGGTTGTGCAAATGGACTGTTTGCGGTTGTTTGCGGTGCATTAAACGGGGAGATTGGTCTGTTTCTGTGAAGCGGGTGTAACCCTTACACTACCTGATCGATACAACATCATACCTGATGTTTTAAAGCATGTTTTTCCAAACAATTTAGGAATGCTAGGTGATTTATGCCCTTTATGGCTTAAAACCAGACTCTGCATCAACTATGTAATTTTCCGTGGGAGTTTTGCCATGTATACCCTTCCGGCATGCCATAGTGCAGGTGTTAGTCCCCTTGAAACAACTTTCCCATCACTATTGTAGCCAGAAAGAGTCCCTGTGGGTTTTAAAATCCGCCTGCCCATTGAAGTCTATGGCGGTTCGCCGTGTTCGCCGGTTCGCGAACATTTGCAGCGTTTCGCGTTCGCGATTCGCGAACCGAAAATTTTATGTTCGCGACATCACTATTTAACAGTTAAATTATCATTTTACTAAGCAGATATATACATTGTTACACTGATCATAACATGGACTCTTCTATAAGAAATGGTATAATATAGATTAACACTATAGTTTAGTAGATGAATTGAAAAAGAAAACAATATATTGATCTCTCTCAGTGTCCAATGTACAGCATCACCTTTGAGTTCTACGATCAAGAGTAATTCCAATCCAGCTAACTATTAACCTTCCTAGCGGTATGATTATGTCGGTATTTATAATGTTAAAGCGGTACATAAAAAAATACTGGCATAATTATACCGCCCTTTTCCCCTTCTCTTCCACTCTTTCCCCCCTCCCCCTTCTCCTCCTCCTCCCTTCTCCTCCTCTCCCCTTCTCCTCATCCTCCTCCCCCTTATCCTACTTCCCACTTCCTCCCTCTCCAGTCACCTTTCTTTCCCCCTTCCCCTCCTACTTTCTCCCCTTATCCTCCTCCCTCCTTATCCTCCTCCCTCCTTATCATCCTCCTCCCCTTATCATTCTCCTATCTCTTCCCCCTTATCCTTCTCCTACTCCCTTCTTTACTCACCAATCATCCTCCTCCTTCTTCCCCCCTTATCATCTTACTTCCCCTCCTTCTCCTACTCCCGTTCCCCTTATCCTCACTTCCCCCTCATCCTCCCTTATCCTCCTCCTCCTCCACCATTATCCTTCTGCTCCTCCCTTCCCCCTTATCATCCTCCTCCCGTTCCCCCTTATCATCCTCCTCCTTCCCCCATAAACTCCTCTTAACTTCCCCCTTAACCTTACCTTTCCCTCTTCTCCTCCTCCTTCCTCCCCCATATCATCATCCTCCTTCCCCATTATCAACCTTCTCCTCCTTCCCCGTTATCATCCTCCTCCTCCTTCCCTGTTATCATCCTCCTCCTTTCCCCCTCTTATAAATTCTCCTCCTCACTTCCCCCAATCATCTTCCTCACTTCCCCCTCCCTCCTTAACTTTTATTGTAATTCAATGAGCTTCCTGCTCATCTCTCCCCCCGCAGCATATCTTCCGTCAGTGAAGTGACCGACATATGCTAATAACGTGACGTCACAAGCGCGTCACTTCTTTAGCATATACCGGTCAGTTCACGGCCGGAAGACATGCTGCAAGGGGAGATATGAGCAGGCAGCTCATCGGATTACAATAAAAAGTAAGGAGAGAGGGAGAAGTGAGGAGGAGGATCATAAGGTCGAAAGAGGAGGAGAGTGATAACGGGTAAAGAGGAGGAGGATGAGAACTGGGAAGGAGGGATGAGGAATGGTGTGCTGAGGGGCCCAGGAAAACTCAGCAACACTGGGCCCCCTCCAGATCCTCCATGCAGTAACCCTGAGTGTGGCTCGGGTTTGCCGATTTAGGTACTTAAAATTAAAGCTGAGTCATGCTCGGGATTAGGTCTGTGAGGTCTTTAGATTCTTAGCATACCTACAATGTGCAATGTTTAGTGCTTTACCAGACACCCTCTAAAAAATAACATTGCTAGTCCTATGGAGTTTCTTTATTATGAAGCATATGCTCAATCTTTTATAGATGAGCCAAGATTATCATACATTACTTGCGCCACTGAGGTCTATGCCGTCGGAATCTGAATAGATCTGATACACTATCATTGTCAACATACCCATTATAGCTAAATTATAATCAGGCTGCAGTTTTTAGCCCTGTGTCATAAAAATTGATTGTTACATACAGCTTTCATTCTACTCTTTTCATCTGTTGTGACCACTATTCAAGTGCTACAAATCCATTTAACCCATATAAAATAATCTTGGCTCTAAGGGAAGTATATATTTTTTATATGGGGAATACCCAATATATAGGTTATGATATAAAATGAACTAAAAATGTTTATAAGGAATTACATTTAATCCATACTTGGATCAAGGCAAGAACATTTCTTACTGGCCTTTACAATATTAAACGTAACATTTTATGAGCTACTAAGTATCAGATATTTAATGTGTCTCTTAGTTTGCACAATAGTCTTCCATGTGGCACTGTATCAACCACTTTACAAAATCCAAAAAGACTGCCCTTTATCCAGGTTCTTACTAACCTCCTCATAGAAACTAATTAGATTTGTTTGACATGACCTATCCCTCATGAATCCATGTTGACTCCTACTTATAATCCTGTTCAAATAGACATTTTCTTGTATATTATCCCATATTAACCCTTCTAAAAGCTTCCTCACTACAGAAGTGAGGCTCACTGGTCTATAATTCCCCAAATTTGTCTTGTTCCCTTCTTGAATATTGTTATCACCTCTACGTTTTGCCAGTCATCTGGTAGCGACCCTTTGTTTTGTGAATCTTTAAAAATTACATATAATGGTTTGGCTATTACAAAACTCAGTGCCCTCAGTACCCTTGGATGTATTCCTTCAGGACCTTGAGCTTTACTAACATTATTATTTCCAACCTCTTTTATATTTCTTCCTGTGTTAACCAATTATTTGGTGAAGCTAGTTTCCCCATTATATTGCAGTGTCCCAACCACTGGTACCTCCCTTGTGTATACCGAACAAAAGAACCTATTTAGCTCATCTGCCTTTTCCTGGTCACTAATTATCAGATGGCCTGCGTCACATCGTAATGTTCCTATAGCTTCCTTCCTCGCCTTCTTCCCACTAATATATATAAATAATATTTTAGGGTAAGTCTTACTCTCTTTTGCAATTCATTTTTCATTTTCTATTTTAGCCAGTCTAATAGCCCTTTTGCTGCCTTGTTGATTTCCTTGTATTCCCGTAAAGCAGTCTCTTTCCCGTCTTGTTACTATAATTTAAATGCCTGTTTTTTTATTCTTGTGTCTTGATCTTTAAATGATTGTTAAGTCACATTGGATGGGATTTACTCATTTTACTTTTATTCCCACATTCTTACCTGCTAAATGCTGCACTTCACTTCCTGGGGTGAGGATGGGCCACGGCACGTATGGTTCGCAGCACCATAATGGGGCGTTGGGGCCACAGGGCCTGCAGGGAGCATAGTGGCCCCAGAGGGGCACAGGATACCATGGGGGCCACAGGGGACATACAGGGGCTACAGAGGGCCCCATGGGGAGCATAGAGGATCTGCTGGGGCCACATTGACTCTGCCAGGCCACAGGGGCCTGGGAGCCACAGAGGGCCTGTGGGGACCACAGGGGATGCAGGAGGTCTGCAGGGGCCCCTCAGAGGCCAGGGGTCTCAGTGCCTTGCACCATTTACACCGGCGGTAGATCCGCCTCCTGCATGGACTACTGTTAAAGTGTATTTGTTCTTTTTCGTCTTTTAATTTTACGTTACGAGAACTATTTTTATGCTTCTCTAAAATTATTATTTACACTAGAAATATGTTCCAGGTAGACAGAGAGGTAGACAAACAAAAAGCTTGTCTATGTGGATAGATATATTATACAAGATAAATATGTGAAAGTACGTGATTGTTCATTTGATTACTTGAAAGAGTTGACTCCTTTACACATAAGTATCCACACTTGCTCACGGATTAGTTTTGTTTTTAAGCCATATATAAGAGGATTGAGCATGGGTGGAACAAGGAGGTACATGTCAGAAAGTATAATGTGGACATAAGGTGGTATATTTTTACCATAGCGGTGTGATAAGAATGAGAAGATAGCCAAAGCATAGAAACTTAAAAATACACACATATGGGGTGTGCATGTGTTAAATGCCTTCACACGAGCAGTTTTGGATGAAAAGCTGTAAACTGCATGGAAAATCATGGTATAAGATAATAAAATAAGAAACACATCAACACCTAGTACAGTGAAAGCCACACATAATCCTAGTGCACTGTTTAGTCTGATATCTGCATCTGCAAGCTTAACTACTGCCATGTGCTCACAATAAGAATGGGCAATAACATTGGACTTGAAAGCCGGAAGACATTTGACAAGAATGGCAACAGGAACAATCAGAACAGTTGATCTGGAAATTAAAAGAATTGCTATTTTGATTATGAGGGTGTTGGTCATGATGGATCCGTATCTGAGAGGCTTGCAAATGGCTATATAACGGTCAAAGGCCATTGCCAGCAATAACCCGGATTCAAGAGCTGTAAAAGAATGAACGAAGAACATCTGTAGAATACATGTATCGAAGCTTATGAAGTTCATATTAAACCAGAAAATGGACAACATCTTGGGAGCTATACATGTAGATAATAGCGTATCATTGGCAGCAAGCAAAGAAAGAAGAATAAACATGGATCCATGAAGTTTGGATGACATTGGAGTAACAAGCAGGAGAATAAAGTTTCCAATTAAGGCAATGATATAAAAGAAGCAGAAGAAGATAGAAATCCACTTTTGCTTAGCCTCCAGGCCTGGAATCCCAACTAGCATGAATGATGCAGGGTGGTACCTAGTGACATTAAGCACAGACATGGAATCCAATTGTGATGTAGAAATTATTTTACAAAGTTTTTACCCTGTATAGGAGAAGTTGAAAAAATGACATACATATAGGTGAGAATATAAGGATAGAGAGAAACACATTTTAACACCTTTTCCAGAGTATATTTATCGAAAACATGAAGTTGCAGAGAGTTTGACAGGGATACAGATAAAACATATCAAATCAGACATGTTTATTCTGTTTCATATGGACCTGTTCATGGGTGTAGGAACTGGGGGGATGAGAGGGCATATCCCCCTCAGATTTTTCTATGTTTTTAGAGAAGCAGTTGTGTGGTATTTTTTATACTATGGGGTATCCCTCCCTGATTTTCTTTGGCTCCTACACCCATCTGTTAATTGTTAATTTAGGTTTCACTGGTTCAGCTTCTCCATTTCTGTCCTGATATAAGCTTTGATTGTTTAGCTTCTGTAAGTATAGAGAATCTTGCGCGTGAACTTTCAAGGTGGGGAACTGTTACAACCGCCTGTGCAGGGAAACCAAGAGCATCCCCATTCTCTCTTTATAGGTTGTGACTTGTTGTTCAGATTTCAGCACCCAGCCAGAATACCGTCTTAGGAGAACTCAGGAGATCATAAGTTGCTAATTCGCCCCAGAAGAAAGACATAGGAAGATATTCCTTTAGTTTTACAATGTTCCACTCAGACTCCAACATCACCTTTAGTTAGTGTGTCCAAATTCAGACTGGGACTTCTTAATTTTTTAAGACACATTTTCAGATAACACAAAACACAAACCCCAGTTTTCGTCCATCCTCTTTTGGTCCTCCCCCTCTGAGAAATCATTGATCTGGTATATATCGTTTGCTAATAGAGTGAGAGTTAGATTTTCCTTGCTATATTTTTTTAACCCAGAGGGGCAATAAACTAGCTTCATACGTTATGGCTTTGATTAGGCCTGAAGGGCTAGGGAGGGTGCATTGTTACATCTGGGCATTGCATTCCTGCACCAAATATATCAGATTATCACATACATTTGTTAAAGATTATACAAAAAACAACATTTCATAATCCCCCAAAAATCAATCATAACAGCTACTCATCCTTCCAAAAGCAGCATGCAGACTATGATCTTCACAGATTATAGAATGCAGGCTGCTACACTCAATCTGTCCATATTTCCTTGTTTTGGGTGTGGTACAAGCCGAGGAGCATCCATAATCCACAGTAAGAATGGCTACCAAACTTCAGTGGGGAAAATGGGGAAAACAATACCAGGTCTTGGGTACCTTCTTCACATGGCTTGATTTTGGGTGTGCAGGGCAGATTTTGGTCACTATTCTCTTTCACACATTCCAGGGGAGTAAAAAATCCTGGTGGTGCCCCAGCACAAACTCCACAGTCTAGGCCAAGTGTCCCTCCTTGGCTATTAGGCCAGAAGCATAGTTGCTCCTATCCAGATTGTTTGCTTCCCCTGGGTTCTGCCAATAGTCCTCTGTGCCAGAGTAATCAATACAGTCCAACGGTGCCATTGCCATCCGACCAACCAAAAACCAGGGCTGATGCCCTCTTCTGCCCCACTACATGGGTAAAACACTCCCCTGGGGCACCCAGAAAAATAATAATTCCAAGGGGAATGTACTGGCAAGATCGGGAAGCTGGCACCCAATATTGTGGCCTGGTCTAAAGGCTCCAATCCTCTAGGTTGCGTCTGGATCAGCATATCACATCCCCCTTTCTCTGGAACCACCGCCTGGGCATAGCACTTACCTCCTTCTGAGTCCATGGTCACAGTGTTCTCTGGCAGGGCCTCACTGCTCTCATCCAGAATTATCCTTGGGCCATCAATTTGATAGGCATTCTATGCCTTCCCCACTGTCTTGTTTTTAGCAGTGGTGTCTCCACAAACAAGATGGGGCTATGGACTGCCACGCCCCAGGTCGGTTTGCTTAGTCTGTCCCTGGAACTGTTGCTGGTTCCTTGACATTGGCTATCAGCTGGTTCTCCAAACAGCCTTCTGTGCCTCCTTCCAGAGCTCCACTTCTTAAACAGTCAGTGCTCTCTGATGACAAACAGCTGTTTGCTTCCAGGGCATCCTGGTATAAGGATATGTCTCCATCATCCTCACCCACTTGGCAGAGCTCCTTCCATATCCTTAGCCAGGTCCTAGCCTCGGCTGCTTTTCACCAGCAGCTCCATATAACTGACTTCCAGCTCCAGCCCTTCCTGGATCAAGGGTTCAATCAATGCAGCCTCCTGGGACCCGGGTTTTAGTCCCAAATCTTGTCAGCCTGATTATACAGGATCTCTAGGCCCAATGCCAAAATGCTGTATCACCCTGCAGTACACCCTGGAGTCCTTTCATTAACTCCATTCTGTAGCAGGAGGGCATTTGCAATACGATAACTGACTCCATCAGATCACCATACTGCTTCTCCAAAGCAATCTCCTTCCAAACCAGTTCCACCAGCCATTTTGAAAGCTCGTCTCCCTCCTAGAGTCCCAGGAATGCCATCCCCTGATCTATAAGAGCTGCAGTCAGATCCTCCTCAATGGCAACATGATGAGCTCTCCGCTCTATCAGCCCTGTTATCTTGCTCCGTTACTCCTGTATCACCTGTGCTCTGCAGGCAATCAATGTTCTGGTTTGGTAGTGCTGGACAATACGCCTGACGGTCTCTGCATCTCCTCCAGGCCCCTGAAAGTACTTGATTTCCATCTTGGATAAGTTTCCATATCTTATCCTGGCTGTTGGTAAATATGGCTGAAATCTCCCACAACTGCCACAAGCTGTTATGACCGCCTGTGTGCGGAAACCAAGCCTGCCCCAATTCTCTTTCTATAGGTCGTGACTTTTTGTTCAGATCTCAGCACCCAGCCAAAACACTTTCTTAGTAGAACTAAGAGATCAGAAGTTGCTAACTCGCCCCAGAAGAAAGATACATGCAGACATTCCTTTAGTTTTAGAATATACCATTATGACTCCGACACCACCTTTAGTTAGTGTGTCCAAAATCAGACTGGGACTTCTTTACTTTTTAAGACACATTTTCAGATCACACAAAACACAAACCATCCCCCCAGTTCTAGTATATCCTTTTTTTGGCAATGACTTGTTTCGCCCCCACCCACATTCCATCCTCCCCTCAGTTGTCAATAGAGGGGGGAGTTAAATTTTCCTTTCTGTATTCTACAACCCAGAAGGGCAATAAACTAGCTTCAAACGTTATGGCTGTTCCTTTGATCAGCCTAAGGCACTAGGGTGGGTGTAGTGTTACATTTGGGCATTGCATTCCTGCACCAAATACATCAGAATATCTCATACATTTTTTAACCATTATACATAAAAGCAACATTTCATAATCCCCAAAAAAGCAATCATGACAGGAACTACATAGCATTTACATTCCACTTACAGTAAGCTTGTATGAGTGATCACTTGGTTTGAAATGTTCGTCATGTAAATAGCAAAGGCTGCAATTCAGGTCAGTAAAGACTCCATGGTATAGAGGTATTGCTAAGTGCCATGCTCCATAAGTAACCCCATTGTTATAGGTTAGGATAGCATAGGGGTTCATAAAGACCACATGGTAAAGAGGCTATGTTTAGGTAACATTGGAGTCCATCAGTACCACTATGGAGATAATTTGATTTACCATGGGAGTCAATAGGGACTCCCATTGTGAGGGGGTTCATTTTAAGTGCCATGGGGATCTATAAGGACTCTCATAGGTGCAGGATCCATGTGATCGAGGCCAACATTTGTAATTTTGAGAGTGTAAATGTGTCTGATTGAAAGAGCTGCATCTTTTAAAACATGTCATGCAAAATAATTGTATTCAATAAGAAAGGTATCAATACATTGTTCATCTAAATATGCAGGAGTATAGAAAGGACAGGTATATGGTATATTTATATCAGCTTTTCTAACCCCAGCTATAAACATATCCACACTTTGATATACATAGCCAACAAACACTTTCAGATTTACATTTTAAAAGGACCACTTAAGTACTATATTTATAGCAAGCAATTTTTAAACATTGTTGTGTCAGTTAACTGTTTGGCTTAATTTCCTCAATAGAATTGATTGTTTGGATCTTTTTGCAATCCGAAGGACTCTAAGCAATTGTTTCCACCACCACAATTTATGGGTTAGCTCTCACATCCATTGATTACTTCTGGGAATACCATAGTTCTAACTATGCAGACCTTTGTTAGCGATGTGGTATCTTTACATTTTACTAGCTTGTTCATACTTCCCATATGTTTCCACCCAAGTAACAAACTTATTTTAATTTCATGGCTGCAGTTACAAACTTGGAGCCCAGGAAAATAAAAAATGTCATGGCCTCCACTTCTTCCCCATCTATTTGCCAGGAACAGAGTTAGCTGTTTGCCATGATCTACAGTGTACCTGCGTCTGCAAAGCGTGGCCTTTAAATCTGGTAGTTCTTAGTTCATATATTATTGGAGCCAAGCATACAGGATCTTAAGCATCACTGTGAAGACACATGAAATGTGTAAAATAGTTCAATAATTGGAGCACTCTTTGGCCCAGCCTTTTTATGAGATCGAGATGCAGATGAACATTTTTTAATCCACTGGCCATTGTTGAGTTTTCCATATTGGTTGGCATAATACAAGCAACACTTTCACAGCATTATCCTGTAGGATTTTTAGCTGGGATTCCATCAACTCCTGCAACCTAGTTATCAGCAAGGCTTTCTAGGGTCTGTCTCACTGAAAGAAGTTTGACTCTGGCTCATTTTTCAAACTACTGAGATTAACATTTGTCACAACCCAGGGGAGGGGGGTCTGTTTTACCCACAAAAAACTCCTACCTTCGGCTTTATGAATTCTACCTCAGAAATGTGAGGAGGACGGCTTCACAGTACCCAGTGGTTATACTAGGAACATCAGCAGGAGCATCAGGAACACAAGATCATAGATCAGCATTACCAGTGCAATCAATTTTTCCTCTAAATTGAACACATCATGCATATGTGTCCCAAATACAGCATATATTTGTGATTTCACCTCTTTTTTACCGATCTTACATTAAAACATGTAAGAACAATTGCCTTAACCAGTCGGAATCTACCACCTTGAAATACCTTAATTGCCACCATGTGAGCAAGGATTTCAACCATAGGCCTAATGTCAGCCTGTCTATTTCCCCAGCTAGGTCCTGAGGTGTTTACTGCCCCTAGCTCAACTACTCCTGACAGTATCTAGGCATAGCAGGGTTTGATAAGATACTGTGAGTTGGATTTGAGATAATAGCCCTGAAGACAGAAGGTCTGGTTGGGGTCCAACCAAAGTAGGAATATATTTTTATTAGCGCAATGCAATCATTTAGCATTCTGAAAAACAGTATACACACTTAAAATGTTGGCCCTAAGAACTGAAAATGGACCCAGAACCCTATAGGCTCCAATAACCTAGTGGAAAGGAGCCTTACAACTATGGCTTGGGGAAAATGGATCATACAATATTATAACTCAGTAAGTGACAGCTTATTCCATTGTCCTTATGGCCAGTAGAATAGCCCTTTGATCTTTATAGCCATGTATCTAGTCGCCAGGACCCAGAGGTGTTTTCACAACATCCAGGACTATGGAAATATGGGGTTTTTATGGGCCGTTTGTTGTGAGATTCATGGGAGACCCATCCTTGCCTCAAAAAGTGAGTTGTAATATCAACGCTTCCTGTATTGACCTTCTATTAAGTCTCTATGATTTTTGTGTTTTATTGTGCCCACTTTTGCATGAAAAGTTCCCTTGAGACTCTCTGTTGAATATTCTTGTAGAATTGGACACCTGCAGCCTCTTCAGCATCCATGGTTGGAGCATAGGCATGGATTACTGTGATGTTGAATGGCTTGCCTTTAATTTTTATTGAAATGATTCTGTAATTTCTTTGGGTTGTAACTGACCACTTTCTTTGCCCCCCTTTTATTGATTATGAGAATTACTCAATTTATTTTGAGTAAAATATCTGGTATTTGCCGTATATGAAATGTCTCATACCAGCCCATTTGAGTTAACTAAGTCTCAGGATATTGATCTTTAATCTTGTCATCTCATATTTAACCATGTCCAGTTTTCCTCTAAAGTTCCAGCATTCCTGTTTCCGTTCCTAAATTCTTCTGTGTAGCAGCAGACATCTTTCCCCTCCAGATACATTCTCAGCTGGGTGTCCTCTTGACTTTGGCAAAACCACTTTATTAGATTTGTTGCTACTTGTACTCACCCTCTCATCTTCTGCAGTAATGTCGTAGGTACCTTCTGACCTGATGGGCTCATCTTTCAGTGCCATATTGTTATATCTTTAGTTGTGCTGACAGTTTGTCCATCCCCTCTTCGATGACCTGACCATTTTACTGCACTGGATCTTTAGGCAGAATGTACTGAGCTAAATGTAGGCCGTCATAACCCTATGCAGAAACAAACTGGAGAGAGCTTTCAATTTACTCCACTTACAAAAATAATGAATGTGAAATCGTTCTCAGCTGACAAATAAAACTGTTGTGAACTAATTAAGATTACTGCAAATATACGTTATTGAATTAAAGGCTATATTTATGTATTTTTCATACTAAAATAATGTTTCCTTTACTTTGTTCCTCAACACAGCATAGTGTAGATATTGTAATTCAGCCTCAAATAACAAAAAAAAAACAAAAAAAAACATTGGTTGAAACTACACATCAGAATTAACTCCCAGTAATAATATAGTTTTGCTCAGCTGTTGGAAAATCATATTTCATGATATATGAATTGGATGTTCTAACGTCACGATTATTCTAATGTCTCTATTGTTCTAATGTCTCTATTGTTCTAATGTCTCTATTGTTCTAATGTCTCTATTGTTCTAATGCAGTGGTTCCCAGGCGGTTCAAAGTGAACTTAATGTTTCAACATTTTTCCAAGTTTTCCCAAGTCAAACCATAGTTCTAGATACATATATATATATATGGTGTGATTAGTTATAAAAAATGAAGCCGCAATATATTACAAATGTTTAGAGTAGTTATAAATCTGTTGTTATCCGAGGATCTCTCTCTCCCACTCCCCACTCCTCTCCCCCCTTCTCTCTCTCCCACTCCCCACTCCTCTCCCCCCTTCTCTCTCTCCCACTCCCCACTTCTCTCCTCCCTTCTCTCTCTCCCACTCCCAACTTCTCTCTCTCTCCCACTTCTCTCTCATCCCATTCTCTCTCTCCCACTCCCCACTTCTCTCTCTCTCCCATTCCCCACTTCTCTCTCACCCCCTTCTCTCTCACCCACTCCCCACTTCTCTCTCACCAATCCCTTGTTGATCTCACCCCTTTCTCTCTCTCCCACTTCCTGTGTCTCTTCACCCTCCTTCTATCTTACCCTCCTTCTCTCTCTCCCACTCCCCCTACTCTCTCTCTCCCACCCCCCACATCTCTCTCTCTCCCACTTCTCTCTCACCCCATTCTCTCTCTCCAACACTACACTTCTCTCTCAATCCCATTCCCCACTTCTCTCTCACCCCCTTCTCTCTCTCCCACTCCCCACTTCTCGCTCACCAATCCCTTGTTGATCTCACCTCTTTCTCTTCTCCCACTTCCTGGATCTCTTTCACCCTCCTTCTCTCTCACCCTCCTTCTCTCTCTCCCACTCCCCCCTTCTCTCTCTCTCCCACCCCCCACTTCTCTCTCAACCCCACTTCTCTCTCTCTCCCAATCCCCAAATCTCTCTCACTCCCTTCTCTCCCTCCGACTCCCCACTTCTCTTTCACTCCCCTTCTCTATCATCCCCATTCTCTCTCTCCCACTCCCCACTTCTCTATCTCTCCCACTCCACACTTCTCTCTCACCAACCCCTTGTTGCTCTCAAACCCTTCTCTCTCTCCCACTCCCCACTTCTCTATCAACCCCCCTTCTTTCTCTCCAAATCCCCACTTCTCTACCACTCCCCACTTCTCTCTCAACCCCCCTTCTTTCTCTCCCAATCCCCACTTCTCTCTCTCCCTCCCACTCCCCACTTCTCTCTCACCCCCCTTCTCTCTAAGTAATGCATTGAGCAAAACTGTACATGCATAATGATGTTTTAATTACAGGAGAATAATGTTTACAAACCTATTAGGACTCAAAGAGGAATACAGCAGTGCATCATATCCTTATTTCCAAACAGAAATAAGACATAATAATGTTATCCCAACAAAATAACAATCATAAGCAGTCAAAGCATAATCTTGCGACCCAGGGCTTGGAGAAATAAGGATCAGATCACTGCAGAGAGGCAAGCAGCTGTGCAAGGGTTAATGCCAGTGCTGTGATGTCACCCCTGCTCTCACAGTCCATGCAATCAGTGCAATCAGAGTACTGACACATTAACTCCTTCACAGCTGAGGTCAGATGCACAGTCTGCACTGATTGCATGGACCGTGAGAGCAGGGGATAATCTTACTTAAAATAGCAATGGAAATAGGCATTTTCAACTCAATTACTAAATGTAATTGGGTTAATAGCTATACTAGTGTACTGGCTGACTTACAATAACTAATTCCAGTAAAGGGGTTTGAGAAAGTGTAAGGAGAGTAGTGAGAAATAGAGGAAATATAGAAGAAGCAAATGAAAATATGAGAGAAGGGGGGGGGTAAGAAAAGGGAAGATACTGGGAGAGACTGAAGAGGAAAGGAATAATAGAGACAAATGTAACAGACAAAATAGACAGAAAACCTGAAAAATTATTTGACGATGCCCAGAAAGTGATAAAAAATTACCAGCAGGATATTGACAGGTTAAAAGCAGCTCTAGATAATGCACAACGTCAGGTCCCAGTTATAGCAATTGCCAGCAATCCCAGTGTAATGGAACCCATCACTGTTTTACCCTGTTTTATGATTGTTATGGTTAAAATATGATCCTACTATTATACTGCATGTATGTTGGTTTATGCTCTGCAGAATATTGTCCCAGACATTTGCAGCTACTTGGCATGGGAGATAATCCTGTTACAGAGACTCCGCATAAGATAAAGGAAGTCTATTGTATACAGTGTTTTCATTCTCAGATAAGAACAAAGAAGTGTAATTGAATCAATGTCTGATTGTATCAAAGTTGCCAGGGAGCCTCGGGAGGTGTGACCAGACCTATTGTTCTCTTTATGTGTATTGTGTGGCCAAATATGGGCATGTGTATTGCCTGTAGGAAGAGATGGGTATAAATATTTCTGCAGAACAAAATAAAGTCAGTATTCATTTGACTCCCAAATTGTGTGTCGTCCAATATGGGAGGTTGGGAATGGTGAGACTGTAGTGCTTCTTGGATATTTTACCGTATACCAGCGGAGATATTAGACTGCGTGTTCCAGCTCCGTTACACCCAGACATTGTGATGATGAGTTTGATTCATCTCCTTTAAGGGATATTTATAAAACGTCGCCTATAAGGGCCCTGGAAAGGCATAGATATGAGGACATTTATGTTGAGGATGTCCCCACAAATAAAACATTATGTTTCCATGTGACAGCATAGGCTATCAGAGAATTTGTTAAAACCCTACACTAAAGGATCAAAATTATCCATTGAAGATCACTTGGATAATATTATTATCGTTTATTTGTAACGCGCCAACATATTCCGTAGCGCTATACACAAGTTAAGTTACAGGCAATGACAAGTTCAAGATTCACACATTGCACTGAATGGAGGGCCCTGTCTTTGAGCTTGGAATCCAGTGTCCATAGCACTTTCCCTAAAGCACCGCGCAGGATTGAAACTCGCAGACTTACAATCTAAAGGTTGAAGTGTGTATGTGTAATATAGAGAGAATCATGCTTGAATTAAATGTATAGGGTTCTCCCTATAATATCATATCTCCCCATGTCATTTGATAATTCATACACATCATGTTTTAGTTCCCTTCAAGATAGTGACAGAACTGACTGGGAACAGTAGAAGACTGAAGTAAGTATTTTTTTTCTTTTTTTCTTTATACATTATAAAACATACAAAATATTATACTTCATAGAGTCATTTTAATGAAACCCACTAAAGGCCTTACACAATCACAAATGCCAACCTGACGAAAGTCCAAAATTATTTTAGTCACATTAATACACGCATAAAGGCAGACGGATAAAAGAGTAGATATAGACAGCCTTGTTAAATTGTGATTCGGCCAATTGAATAGGGCTCTATATAAGCACAGAGCATATTTTTGTTACAGAAGTTTTTAGTTAGTGAAGACCTTGCTTCTGGATAGAAGATCACTAAGTAAAAACTTCTGTAAACCATATATGCTCTGTGCTTATATAGAGCCCTTTTCAATTGGCCAAATCATAATTTAATAAGGCTGTAAGTCCGCAGAGTTTAAGAGGATATATTTTCATGCCTTACCATTGTTTATGTGAGAAATATAATCATAGATTTTGATGGTTCTAAGCCCCTTAGTTGTTTGGTAAATTAATGTTCCAAGATATATGAAATTCAGCAGGATGGTGGAAATAGTTATAAACAGAAGGAAAAGTGTAACATCAAGAAAATAACATAAATCTCTATCCAGCCTGAATTACCTTTTGAATCAAATACCAATTCCTATGTTGAGGTGGTAAAAAGCCAAAGTAAACCAAAATATGGGACAAACAAATCTAGACCAATAAATGATACCATTGAAAAGAAATACCATTGAAATAGAAATAATAACACATTTTATGTAAAACCAAATTACAGAGGAATTAATCTTATTAAGGATTATTGGTGACAATAACCCCAATGTAGAGAGAATATTTCTCCAAGACCTAGTACTTCAGACAGCTCAGAAAACCAAAGAGTTACCAACAGGTATAGCCAAAACCAAAATGTAAAACAAAACTCTAACCTAGAAGAACAAGTAAAATTGCTGACACAGCAAATGGATGCCCTTATGGCAGGATTTAATGTGCCAGGAAATTGAACATTGAGAACTCAGTCAGCCCAAAGGGGACAAAGTTCTGAAAACCAAATCAGTGACTGAGTGATATTTGCAGATAATTTAGGAGGTTAGGTTACAGAAAGAGATAATATATGTGAATCTCCTAATTTAAATTAAAATGTGATGAAAAATCCAGAAAAAAAATTATGGTAAGATATCTCTTCCTTCTGTTCGTAAGTTTTATTTTTACACAGAAACTCCCACCGGGCAAGAATGGGGTACCAATGGAGTCACAGGGAGCGGTATGAAAAATATACAGGATGCATCACAGACCAAGCCACAAATCATTAAAACAGGGTTAATAATTAGTCAAGAAAATAAACAGTATAATACGTTGGTAGTCAATTTCAAATTCCATGGAAAATAAAAAAACAAATAACACCCAAATGTAATCATGAAGGTAAAATAGAGGATATACCTAATCTGGCCAATAGCCCTCCATAAATCACAATACATTGGATTAATAATATCCCACAGTCTGATTCTCTAAATGAACAACGTAAGAAGCCAGATATGTTAAAACATTCCCACTTCTTATGTGAGATGGAGGAATGTCAGGGAAGATACTATGTTCCTCTTAGTATACAAGATGTGGATGTCAAAGGGTTAATAGATACAGGCTCTCAAGTAACTGTTCTTCCCCAAGACATGCATCAAGAAATAGAATGTAAGAAAACTAAAGATAGTGTATGGTTGAATATTAGGATAGGAAATAAATAAAAGGAAATAAATGAGTGAAACATCCAGTGATAGTGGTGGATGTTCCTGAGTCTCAATTTTTAATTGGGACAGATCTACTCAGGCAATTAAGTCCAATAATAGACTGTATTGATGGAGTAATATGTTCACAAGTTAACTTTCCTATAAACTATAAAAAGGTTAAACAATCCAATATGCTAAGACATTGTCATGTAATAGAAACAAAAGAAAATTCAATGGAAATTTATTTTCAAAATGATCAAACTCCTGAAATGACAATAATCCAATGCCATGACGTTTCTGAAGAACAAATAAATGAGAATGTGATCCAAATTAACCAGGCCCACATAGATAGGACTCATATAGAGGGAAATGTCCGAACTATTTTACTTAATAGGAAAACCTCTAAACGATCTGATATAACTAGACATTCCAACATTGTGGCTAACATAGAAATAAGAGATGAGGGTTTATTTATTCCCATAAATATCATTATCAGATTTAAGAAGTCCTAAACAAGCCAAAATAGACTTAACCCATGAACACAGTTACATTAATGAAAATGTATTAAAACAAATGCAGAATTCAAAATTAATTTGTAACTCTCAACCTTATGACCAATATATGATCATGAAACCTCAACCCATTCTATTACAGCAAGATGTTTAATACCTCTTTTTATTGGAGATAAACAGGTTTTGCACTTGTTCCAGGTGATAGAGGATTTCCAATATCAATCTATCTTGGAAATGATTTGTTACATCGGTTTGCTTGATTTAGTCCATAATGTTCTATGGTCTAGGATGAATGAATCACCAATAGATTTCAGTAATGACTCAGAAGCCTTGAAATGTGCGGATGCCTTATGCCATAACTCTACAGATGGAACAAACTATGACTATATCAGAAGGAGCAGTCCAATTCCCCCTACCCGTACAGGTAAAAAGGGGGCAAAGGATTCAAGGCACAGAAGCTTTTGTTAATCTTAGTTATCAAACCCATCAAAAAAGTCTCAACATCACCCATACACCTTGAATTACTGTGACACAAATACCTTTGGTCATCCTAGTAAATAACATAACATCCCATCCAATACATGTGGAGAATGGATCTGTAATAGGAATAGCCATTGATCCAGAATATTTCACATCTGAATTTACAAATTCAATTATTGGTTTAATACCAGAGGAATATATGAATGGTGATCACATTATTAACCAATGTTTTGATACTTAACCAGAAGGATTACTTATGGTTCAATCTATTTATCTCTTCAATTATATAGGGGGAAATAGAGAGACACAGGGGAGAGAGAGGGGGAGAGACACAGGGGAGGGTGGGAGACACCTGGGAGAGAGATGGGGAGAGACGCAGTGGAGGGGAGATATAGGGGAGGGAGAGGGGGGAAGAGACACAGATTGGGGAGAGGGAGAGAGACACAGGAGAGGGGGAGAGACACAGGGGATGGAGAGGAGGAAGAGGGGGAGGGGGACAGAGACACTGGGGAGGCAGAGGGGGGAATAGAGACAGTTGGGAAGGGGGGAGAAGACACAGTGGATTAGGGAAGGAGACATAGGGGAGGAAAGGAGGAAGGATACACAGGGAAGGGAGAGAAGGGAAAGAGACATAGATGAGGGAGAGGGGAGGAAAGAGACACAGGGGAGAGAGGGGGAAAGAGACATAAGGAAGGGAGGGGGTAGACAAATGGGAGAGAGGGAAAGATACACATAGGAGGGAGAGAGGAAAGAGACACAGTGGAGGGAGAGTTTGGGAGAAAAAAAGGAGAGAGAGGGGGAGAGACACAGGGGATAGAGGGGGAGAGAGAGGGGAGAGAGAGGGGGAAAGACACAGGGGAGGGAGAAGGGGAGAGACACAGGGGAGTGGGGAAGAGACACAGGGGAAAGGAAAGAAGGGAAGAGACAGAGGGGGAGGGAGAGGGGGAAGATACATAGGGGAAGGGAGAAGGGGAAAGAGTCACTGGGGATTGAGTGAGGGAAAAAAGACACAAGGGAAGGGGAGGAGACACAGTGGAATGGGGAAGGAGACATATGAGAGGGAGGGAGAAGTATACAAAGGGAGATGAGAGAAGGGAAAAAGACAAATGTGAGGGACAGGGGTAAAAGAGACACATGGGAGGGATTGAGAAAGAGACACATGGGAGAGAGGGGAAGAGACATTGGAGAGGGGAAAAGAGATACATAGGAGGAAGAGGGGGAGAGACACAGGGAAGGAAGAGGGAGGGAAAGAGACGCAGGGGGGATACACAGGGAAGGGAGAGGGGGAGTGACAGAGTGGAGGGAGAGGGGGACAATGGGGGACATAAAGGGGAGAGAGACGGGGAAGAGACACAGGGGAGGTAGAGGGGGAAGAGACACAGGGGTTGAGAGACACAGAAGAGAAAGAGGGGGAAAAGACACCGGGGAGGGAGGGGGAGAGACACAAGGAAGGGAGAGGGGGAGAGACATAGTGGGGGACACACAGGGGCAGGAGAGGGGTATAGAGACACACAGGAGAGGGAGAGGGGGGAAGAGACACAGGTGGGTGAGAGACACAGGGAGTGGGGAAGAGAAATAGGGGAGGAAGAGGGCGGAGAAGACACAGGGGAGGGAGGGGGAAGAAAAGCAATATAGAGAAATTCAACATGCCGGGCAAGTTTCTAGTTACAATATATTAAGAGCAATAAAATAAGGTCTGGTAATCTATCAATTAGATACATAACCGCTTGGACCTTATCCTTACAAAGATAGCCTTTAGAGATAAGATATGCCCAAAATAAAAGGAATCCAGTTGCCCATGGATTAGTGGATTTACATGATTGAACTGCTCCAGACCCCTTTAAAGGGAGAGGAGGGAAGAGACACAGGGGAGGGAGAGGGGGGAAAGAGACACAGGGGAGGGGGGAGACACAGGGGAGGGAGGGGGGGAGACACAGGAGAGATGGAGAGAAACAAGGGAGGGAGAGGGTGAGACATAGGGTTGGACACACAGGAGAGGGAGATGGGAAAGAGACACAGGGGAGAGAGAGGGGGAGGAGACACAGGTGGGTGAGAGAAAAAGGGGGAGAGGGAGGAGAGACACAGAGAAGGAAGAGGGGGTAAGACACAGGAGAGGGAGAGAGACACAGGGGAGCGAGAGGGGGAGACACAGGGGTGAGAGAGGGGGATAAGAGACACAGGGAAGGGGAGAAGATACACAAGGGTGGGGGAAGAGACACAGAGGAATGGGGAAGAGAGTGTCGAGAAGAGACAAAGGGAGAGGGGAGAGATACACAGGTGAAGAAAGAGGGGGAAGAGACACAGGGGAAGGGAGAGGGGGCACATAGAGGCACGAGGGAAGGGGGAAGGAGATACAGTGGAATGGGGAATGAGACACAGGGGAGGGAGAGGGAGAGGAAGAGGGAGAAGGAGACACTGGGTAGGGAAGGCTGAAGGATACACAGGGAAGGGAGAGATGGGAAAAGGGGAGAGGGGAAAGAGACACATAGGAGGGAGAGGGGGGAAAAGATACAGGGAAGGGAGAGGCAGGAAGACTTTCAGGGGAGGGGGGTGAGACACAGGAGAGGGAGAGGGGGGAAAGACACAGGAGAGGGAGAGGGAGGGAAAGAGACACAGGGAAGGGAGGGGGGAAAGACACGGGGAAGGGAGAGGGGGGAGACACAGGGGAGTGAGAGGATGAGAGAGACAGTGGAAGGAGAGGGGGGAAAATGGGACAAAAGGGGAGAGAGAGGAGGGAAGAGACACAGGGAGGGAGAGGGGGAAGAGACACAGGGCTGAGAGACACGGGGGAGGGAGAGAGGGAAGATATACAGGGGAGGGAGAGGGGAAGAAAAGACACAGTGGAGGGAGGGAGAGAGAAACAGGGAAGGGAGAGGGGGAGGCACAGGTGGGTGAGAGACACAGGGGAGGGAGAGGGAGAAAGAGAAAAAGGGGAGGAAGAGGGGGGAGAAGACACAGGGGAGGGAGGGGGGAGAAAAACAATATAGAGAACTCTATCATGCTGGAGAAGTAGCTAGTTACAATATATTCAGAGCAATATAATATGGTCTGGTAATCTATCAAATAGCCACATAACTGCTTGGACCTTATCCTTACAAGGATGGCCTTTAGAGATAAGATACACCCAAAATAAAAGGAATCCAGTTGACCAAGGATTAGTGGATTTACATGACTGTAGTGCTCCAGACCCCTTTAAAGATGATTATTCTAATATAGACCTTATGGAGGAATATACATTTTCACCTAACAAGATATATGAAGATGTATACAGTTTATGTAGATGGATGTGCCTATGATGTAGAGAAAGATACAGAAAATAAACTAGTTGCAGAAATAGGAAATGTATTAATAGATATTTTTCCAATTCCTTCCCAATGGGGTAAAATAGAACCCAAGAGTAGTCAAATAGCAGAATTGATAGCTATATATTATGCTGTTTACACAGCTATAGAGCATAACATTAACACATTTGTAATCATTACTGATTCAGAATATGCCAGTAATAATTTTGTTGAATATTTACCAGTATGGAAATTAAATCATATCATCGGAAGAAACCAATAAAACATGATAAGTTAATACATGCCATTGATGAAATGGTAACTTCTCATGAACTGACTAGACATGAAATGAGATAATAAAATATTTGCAAAAATGTGAGGGGTGTACTCACTTTTGTGAGATACTATATGTATATCTTTTTCTCAGAATTCTGAGCTGGAGCAGGTTTTTTAACTTGCTTAAGACATTCAAATGTGAACGCAGGTGTACTATTTATTTACTATATATATATATATATATATATATAGACCCAGACCCACATATTTATATATGTATTTCTTCTATATATGTAATAAATATTTTATATATGTACTGCGTTGAGGTTGGAGGGGGTTCGGGAAGTGCAAAAAAAAATTGTGCCCTCCCCCACCTGGGGGGTCACATTTTTTTTTCCACTGGGGCCCCCTATGCACTAGATCCGCCACTGGTTTGATCTGTAGGAGATCTAATTTAAAACAATGGGGGAATAAATATCTTATTTCCTGGGCCCAAATACTAGCAGCCTTATTAAATTGCGATTCGGTAAATTTAAAAGGGCTCTATATAAGCACACCGCATATTTTTTTTACAGAAGTTTTTAGTTGGTGAACTTCTATCCAAAAGCAAGGTCTTCACTAACTAAAAACTTCTGTAAAAAAAATATGCGGTGTGCTTATATAGAGCCCTTTTAAATTTACCGAATCGCAATTTAATAAGGCTGTAGATATTTATCCAAGTTACACTCAGGTGTCTTATAACAATTCCGAATACAGCTATTTAAATATAGGCATTGTTTTTTTTTATTAGAAAGAAACTAGAAAGATGTTAGTGTGTTTTCCAAAGTAGAAAAATTATCTCAAGATTATTGTATTAAACAAAACAAATAGATAAGTATTTCTGACTATTTAAGTTAGTGCTAGATTCAGTAGAAAGAAAGAGACACACTGAAGGAAGGAGACCATTTACATACACATTATAGGATAGGACTGAGAGAGAGGAGACTTTCAGGACAAATTAAAAGATAGATCTATTTTTGGATTTCCTCATATATATTAATCATTTCCCTATAATATCGATTTGGAAATAAAAGGATTGACATTCTATACTGAATTGGGTTTTTGTTACTAATATCTGGTAATGTATAGATTTAATTATATTTGTGTGATATAATTTATTAATTGTATGAAAGACAATTTATCTGTTTTAACTTCTAAACAAGAGATATAAAATAAACCTTATTGAAACCGTATTGATAATTGCAAAATTAACATTACAGAAAATGTATTTAGTCAATACAAAATATATTTTTACTTTAGTTCAAGATAGATAAATTGATCCTATTTATTTTATTGAACCAATTGTATTCCAAAAATACTATCATTACCTATTATTATATATTTTCTTTGTTATCATTACCAATGTACCTAAATATTGATCAAACTGTTATATCACCTATTAATATATATTTTCTTTGTTCTGATAGTATTTTGATATTTCCATAGGAGGTTATTACTAAAGTATTAGTTGTTAGATTACTATATAGTTTTACTGATGTATAAAAATAGGTTCTGCTAATATATTGTTGTGATTTGCTATATTGATAGTTTGATTTTTGTGTTGATTATGAACAGCTAAAAGGAGATATTAATTAATAATATTTCATTGTGATTTTAATATTATCCTAGAAGTGTTTTGTTGGTAGAGATGATAAGATGGTACATAATTCATAACATTTTATCATATTAATATTGCAATATATTTGATTGAGTTATTAACATCTGGGAATAATTATAATACTGTTTAAAGTTGTATTATATTATAATTTGATTCTGTTGGTGATAATAAACGCTATTTTGTTTAGCTATGTTTGTCTATGAATTGACGTTATACTTTAACAATAAATTATATTGATTATTTCTAATATCTAGACTATACATACCATGGGCCTCATTCTATTAGCGGCCGCAGCCGTTGCGGGGCCGCAAGGACCGGCCGCAAGCTATTCTGCTATTCTATTCCCTTACGGCCGGAGGCTCCGGCAGGCTTGCGGCCGGTGCCTTGCTATCTCTTGCGGCCGCTCGCGCCAGAGGAAAGCCTTTGATCTAAAACGGCCGCAAGAGTTTTGCAATTCAACTGCTCCGGGAAACCTCTCTGCAAGGCTAAAAGCGAGCCGCAGCTTACTTGCAGGAAAGAGGTCTCGCTAGCACCAATTAAGCACATAAAATAGCTCAAATAAAGCCATCCTGCACTTTGAGAAGACTATAAAGGGATTTTAGGTGTTAGAAAAAATAGCACATAATTATCCTGTACTCAAATCCGTAAAATATTTAATTTTTAATATACGTAAAATATCCATGTAAAAAGTCCCGAGTGCTTGGAGCACCTCAGACACACCCACGCCGCAGCCGGAAAATAAACAGTTAATTTGAACTTGGGTTTGGGCTGATGTGCAAGCTTGAGAGTGGGTTCCTTTTAATCCTCATGTCCCCCAATATGATCCCTAGCATTTACAGAGCTGTACAGTGCAGGCTTGAATTTATTTTGAGTTTTTATATTTCACAGATTACGGCCGGTTCCAAGATATGCGGCCGGCCGTAAAAGGAGATCCTTGCGGGGCCGTATAATAGAATCGCGAGTTAACTGAACCCCCGCAAGGAATCGCAGCCTTATGGCCGATTTACGGCCGCTAATAGAAGGGCCCATGACAATATTTATCAAAAAGATTGAATGGTAATTTGTACAACTCTCTGGATTTTTCCTTGTATTAGGATATTTTTTTTTTTTTAGCTTCTTATACATATTACGTAGACGATCACTTTCTCTGGAAAATATTTGATAGTATAATTGATCATAACCATCAATACAGGAGCTTTATTTTTCTTTCCAATTTATAACTTCAATTATTTCTGCGTTGCTAAAGTCCTCATTCAGTGTATTTAAATCCTCTGGTCTTATCTCAGGAAGTTTTATTTTATGTAAGACATTTTTAATCTCCTCTTTCTCTGGCTTAACGTATGATGGGTCCTGATACAAATTATATAGGGCTTTGTAAAACTCCATAAAGATTTTACCTATTTTATCCGGATGGGAATATATATTGTTATCTGGCCTTTAAGCCTCAAAATTATATTTTGTTTTTGTTGTTTTTTTAATTTATTGGTCAGGAATTTTCCCATTTTGTTACCCAAAATAAATTTAGATTTCTGGTATTTCCATAAATGTCTGTCTGCTTGAATTTGTAATATTTTTTTTTATCTGTAGATTTATACCATTGATTAGTTTTTTTATTCTCTTTATTTGGTAAAATCTTGCTTTGAGATTGATGTTTCTTAATTTTTTCTTAACTTAAATCGCAGGTATCCTTAAGTTCCTAAAACACTGTTTCTCTGAATTTCTGCCTGATATTACTATCTTAGTTCCATAAATAATTAATTTAACAATTCACCATTCTGGTGATTTTAGAGCCAAATCATTCTTTTTTTTAAACTAAACAACAGTATTCCCCAATTTTAGTTTCTAGCTCTGCAACAAAGAAAGACCATCCTGAACTGTATTAACTGTATGCCATACTGAGTCTTTCCAGATCATGAGGCCACTTGTAAATTTCTATTTATATTTGATTTATTCCTGCCTCAGATATTGTGTAATTGTGGTATATTATTTTCTCTTAGTTAAGGTATATGCCAAAATATCAGAGAAAATTTTAATTTTGTCATATGGATTGTTCAGGATTTTAGTGCTATAGCTTGCCTTAATTATAGCCTCCTTAAAGGGTAGAAAATGTAATCTTATATTATTGTACCTTGTTGTTGAATTTTCCAGATTCCTTGGGAGTGGCAAACTGTGTATAGCATCCATTTTTCTATTCTCTTTCGGAAATTCAGGAACTAGACTCCTCAGCATATTGATTTAGGTATCTGCCCTGTATGATTTCACGGATACCCCTGACACAAAGGTTATATTTTCTAGAGCAAAATTCTAGATACTTTTTTGCTTAGTTCCCTTAATTTTTGTTTCCAATATTGAAGAATATTTCAATAATGCATTATTATCTGTAATTAGTTTGTCACATTTACTCTCTAAGCATTCAATTTTAGAATTTACTTCAGTGATAGAGTTTGTGTTAGATGCTATTTGCTTGGATATCTCTGATGTAAAATTAATTTGGAATTCATACAAAAGTTCTTTCATTTTGGAACAAGTTAATACTTCATCTTCTTGAGGTGATATAGTTCTCTCAAAAGAGAACTTGGAGAACTTTTCCAAGGATTGATTGGCTGTTTTGTCTGATAGTAGGGATTAGCCTTGAGAGGCATTTAAAAACCCATGATTTATTTTTAGGGGGAAAAAAATTTGATTTTTTAGTTCCATAATTTTTCATATCTTTTGTCTTAAGATTTGGCTGGCAGATTTCACTTCTTGTTAGATATGTTGATGGTCCTCAATATAGATAGATCCTTTAATTATATAAATTAGGACCTTCTTTTGGCAATATGTATAGTACGTATTACTGCAACTGCAAGAATTCATATGCTATCAATAATAGTCCATTAATGTTGAATAATCTTTATATCTTCAGAGAATGAAAAACTGATAGTCCTATATAAGCTATCTATGATAGCCTAGTGATGTCAAGCAACCTTTTTATTTTCTGTAGAAATAAAGAGAAATGATCTGATAGTCCTTCTGTGCTATCTGTAACAGCCTAATGGTGAGGAACAGTCACCATGTTGATTGTATATATACCAGCCCATTTTTTATATCTTCTTAATATGGTAACTGTCTTTGACTTAATTAAACTAATAGTCTCCATAATTATATTATGTCTAACAGTCCTTAACTGTCTTCTTTATATAATAGCTGAGCTCTATTGCCCAGTTTTAACTTGTCTTGGCTTGAACTTTATAATGGCAATCTTAAAGGCTTCATTTGCCCTTTCTCCTTCAGAACTCCCCCTTAAGTTGTGGCTTATATCTTTAGGTAATTGTTGATAGGCAAACTGTTCATTCTCACCATTTAATGGGTGTAAATATGGCATGGGTATATGTGTAGCAGAGAGAAAAACAAGGGAAACAAAAAAAGTACTAATTTTATTGACAGACAAGTCTATCTCTCTTCCTTTTCTCCTCTGCAGCTTAAATTAATCTTGCTGGCACGAGGGTAATCTGGGGAGTTTGCTTCAGTTCTAAGCATAACCACCTTTGGCCCAGTTGTCTCCCAAGATGGTGATCCGATTTGATTTGTTTCCGATAGGGTAGTGTGCTTCTCTAACAAGTCCACCAAGCAGGCCCTATCCTGTGCAGCTTGTCGGCTCCCCAACACCCGGTGTGCCTCTCAGAACCACGCCAAGTCCTTCCCAATGTTGCTCCAACTTCGAGCCCCACAGCTAAACCGCCGACTTGGCGTTTCCTCTGCCTTCACTGGCAAACTGCAGCAAGCTCCTATAAGTTTGCTCCAACTCAAAAAATATCCTGGGGCATGGAGGACAAATATAGGGCCTGGAACGCCATTACTCAAAACCTCCCAACCATCCTAGCATCAGAGACTATGATGATTAGCTCATTTCTGGTTCAGCCCCCACAGCTTAAAAGCCACCATTAGCAATACTAATAAGAAATACTGAGCAAGTTGAAGGTTTTGAGACCAGAAATATGATTACTAAAGTAACAATGTTTGCAGATGCTGTGTGGTGACCATTGCTGATACACTTAAATCTCCGAAATACTTATTTGAATGTATAAATTAATACAGTAAAATGTTATTACAAATTAAACTCATTTAAAACAGGGGTATTATGAATTAATATAGATTTCAAAAATAGATCTTGTTTCAGGGAGAATTATCCTTTTAATTGGCAACAAAATGGGTTTAACCACCTTAACATAGAAATATCCTCTGATTTTTGCCAATAAATTAGAGACAATTATGATAAAGTATACAAACAAATTGGGGATATACTGAAAGATAGGTCACAATTACATTTGTCATGGTCTGGTAGAATATCTGCAAAAAAAAATTCAATACTACCCAAAATTACTTACTTTCTTAGAAGCATTCCTTTGGAAATTCCTCAAAAAATATTGTCAAAATTCCAAACTCTAATAAACTATTTTTTGAATAACAACAAAAATCAAAGGATAAAATTGGACATACTACAAAGAATCTTTAAGAAAGGTGGTTTATCAGTTCCAAATATTCTGGAATATGCTGAAGCTGTAAGACTGACTCAAATTTTATCTTGGTGTAATACCAAAGACATGATAAAACAAAGATCTTACAGAATATTGAAAACTAGCTTACTTAATTTAGAGTAAAGATAAAGATAAAAAGGACGTTAATACTTGGTTCAAATATAATATTAAATGGTGATTAGTAAGGTTTCCCTCTTGCCTATAATAACCCTAAATGAAAGACCTTTTAAATTTAGTAAAATTAACTGGGAGACACGGAAGAGATTAGCAGACTTGTTCTCAAATGGGAAAATAAAATCACTTTCTCTAGAAAAAAGGCGTCTAAGAGGAGATATTATTACATTTATATAAATACATCCAGGGTCAATACAAGGCTTTGTCAAGTGAACTTTTTGTGATAAGATATTTTCAGCTGACAAGAGGTCATCCCTTGGGGTTAGAAGTAGAAGATTTCACCTTAAAGAAAGAAACAGGTTTTTCACAGAAAGGGTGGTTAAACTGTGGAATTATCTACCAAAGGAGGTCTGTGGCAGTGGATTCAATATATACATTTAAAAAGGGAATGGATATATTTTCTATTAAAAAAAGGGCATTCTTGGTTAATTAGATAGAAAGTATTGATCCAGGGAGGAATCGGATTGCCAGTATCTGGGGTCAGGAAGGAATTATTTTTTTACCTTTTGAGATGATTGGCTAAGTCTTACTTGAGTTATTTTCTGTTTGCTTTCCTCTTGATCAATTAACAACTAATCCACATATTGCAGATCAGAGGAGATCTTAAAAGGTTGAACTTGATGGACTAATAGCAATTTTTAAACCTCAATTACTAGGTAACTATAAGAAAAGGGATATGAGAATAATAACAAGAAAAGAGGCAAATTGAGAGAAAAGGTGGGATGATTATGATAGGGGCATAGAGACAGATAGTAAATTGAGAAGAAGGAAATGGATGGGGAGAGAGTGGAGAAGATAGAGCGAGAGAGAGATATTACACTGAAGAAATGTATTTCTCAAAATTACATCCCTGTTTATTTATTGAGCACCACTCAAAGGCCCTATTCCATTCCAAGCCCACAGTGGCCATTGTACAGCCTATCGGCCTTATTAAATTGCAATTTGGCAAATTGAAACGTTCTCTATTTAAGCACAGAGCATATTTTTTTCCAGAGGTTTTTAGTTAGTGAAGACCTTGCTTTTGGATAGAAGATCACTAACTAAAAACTTCTGTAAAAAAATTATGCTCTGTGCTTATATAAAGCACTATTCAATTTGTTGAATCACAATTTAATAAGGCTGTATATGTCTGCGAGCTTTAAATTTTCTGGAGTTGCAGAGAGATTAAAATAGAAAAGCCGGCAAGGAAATGGCTGGAATCAAAATTCGTAAACCACGCTTCAGCACGTAGCAAATTATTCAAACCCGGTTTTAGACGGAGCCAGTAGTAAAAGAGAATGTCATAATTTCATCACTAAAACATGGAGGTTACATTTCAATCACCTACGGTTTTGAAGTCTGAGTTACAATCGGACCCGCATTCCACAAATGATGCAATATGAAAAAATCAATAAATAAAATATTCTAGTCAATGCAAATTCTATTATATGTATTAACACATTGATTGCCAGGATCAATATAACACAGAAGTTAAACATAAAAAAAAAATGATTTCAGTTTTGCGAGCTTTCATCACTTCCCCTAAAATTTGAAATACAATAGTGTGTTTATATTTGCTCTTACAGTGCTACGAAAAGGAGTTTACCCCAACTGGGGGGTCCTCTATAGCGCCCTTACGATTTTTGGCTATATTTGCAGTTTAAATGTATAAAAACAGTTGCGGGCTTGAAGACTTGTAGCAATTTAATAGTGATTTGCAATTGTAACATTTACAGGATTGAAAGATCAAAGGCTTAGCTGGGTAGGTGCTCAGTTTTTGACAGCCCGTAGGGTTTTTCCATCTGTAACCCGCAGGTCATTTGCAGGTAGCTAAAAGAAGCCAATTTAATCACCATAACTTTTGCGGGCTCCTTTACGGGCTTCTTGAACTGCAATTTGGTGAATATATTAGGGCTCAAAGACTCTGAATGGTTCCTTTCACAGGAGAGAAAGCTCTTACTTTACTGAATATAGGTCAGCCATTGATATTAATGAAGATGCAATGAAAAGAGCTTCATTCAAAGTGAAATAGATATAATTCAGGTTATTCTATCACATATATAGTTGTGAGCATGTGGGTTGTTGCTAACGCTGCAGGCTCGCGTATCGAGCCTGCGGCCCTCTCAAAGCGATGGCTGCAGTTGCTGGCAAGGAGCGCCAAAGGTGCTCCTTGCCAGCAACTGCAGACTTTAGGCCCGCAAATGCGGACCCTCGCGAAGCTCCCACTTCGAAGCTCCCACTTCGACCGCAAAATTTACGGACTTACCATCCACAAATACGAGCCGCAGGACTTACAAAAAACCCATTACGAGCTCGCAAAAATACGACCTTAGCGCCCGAAATACGCACACACGGAAACACAATAAATTAAAAACACAATAAATACACACAACAAACACATAAAAAGCACCCGAAATCCCCTAAGCGAGAGAAAAAATTGCAGCCAAAAAAAACGATAACGAAGCTACAGGACCCTAAACACACAAAACACCACCAAACACATACAGATTTTCCGAAAAAGCCGGACGAGGTCCAAGAACAAGAACGCAAAATCTGCCACAGCTGCATACCACACACATTAGGCGCCATTTTACAAAACTAACTTACACAATGCAGGAGTACACAGCTACCCTAACGGATTTTTCTTGCACACGCAGCCTATTTACACTACACACTGCACACATTGCTGACACTTACACAGCAGCTCCACAGCAGTGAAAACACACATTGTATGCTGCAGCAACATGAAAACAGATTGTCAGCTCTTCAACACAATGCTTCCTACATATATTACTTCAAAATAGGTAAAGTATATTCATTTATTATTTCATTAATTATTTCATTGGCATACAAAAAAAAAACGCCAATGCTGCTTATAGCATACAAACAACCAAGAGCCTCGCAATGATCACCGAAGGATCTTGGAACACCAACAAAATTAATGTCATTACATTACATGCCTTACAATCTTATTGCCATCATTTTTTGACGGGCAAGTCGCTAGTTAGATATAGTTATGTGAGTAAGGACAGAGTAAAGTGATCAACTGATAGAGATCTAGAGAAAAAACAAAAAAGTTATTAGAAGTGAATAGTAAGAGAAGGGAGACGGGAGGATACATCCGAGGATGATGCCAAGAGAGTTAATGTCGTCTGACCAGACAAACATTTGGATCTTTAGTTAATCATTCGATTTTTTGTGGGTCTTTAATTAGTTAAGAACATATTTATATTTAGACTTTCACAGTGGCAAAATAAAAAACACAGAATAATGGAGCATGTTTGAAAAATATAAATGTATATTTGTGTAGAAAGAATTGTGAACAGGAAAGAAAGAAATATATAAATATTCAAATATATAAGATGTTAAATAAAGTTTAGGAGGGGATTGTTTATCAGATGAAGAGAAATACTAAAAGGAAATGATTTGAAGAATATTCAGAAGTAATTTGCAAATGCAGTAACTTTTAGAACTAGGTGGTGATACTCAGAATGGCCTTGCAATATAATTAGTAAAGACAAATATACCAAACCATACATGCAAATATTCTGAAAATGCATTAAGCCAGAGTGTTTAGGTGGATAAGAGAATGGTCAAACTAAATGGGATAAACCCTTTAAGCATCACAGTCTGTTCCCATAAATGTCCTAAATAAAACTAGCATAAAATCCAGCCCATTTCCAGTGTTTAACATATGCACTTGGGTAGGTAATGAAGCCGGACTCACCTTAAAGAAGTAAACCTTCTCATTCCTCACTATACTACAGCAGCCAGCCCTAGTACAGAGGTATTTGTATGGAGTGAGGAGGAATCTGAGCACATTCCCTACAGGTCACTAACGAGCTGTAAATCACAACAGACCGAGCTGTTAGTCAAATGACCATAAATGCAATGATCGATTTAATATTATTATCCTTAACACTTTGTGACCTGCAGGGTCAGTGCCCTGTTAAAACCAATTATTGACATAGACGTATGCAGAGGAGTTTTTTAATACTTTTCACAGCATATAAAATAAACAAAGTAAAGTAAAGCCTATCTTCTTTGAAGCACTGACTGACACTTGTGGTAGTATCTCAAACAAATAAACAGTCCAAACACTTAATCTCCTTAATGCTTTATACTGGCCTTTCTCCTCCAGTATTTCCACTTCAGGTAATTTAACTTGCTTATAGTCCCAAGCCTTTCATTAAAGGCATATCTACATTTCCTTGATTAGGAATGCATATTAATAGAGGAGAATCAGTAGTGTGTGCAAATATTTTTTTTGCAAGAAGAAATACCAAAATAAATATTTACAAACTCACCCTGATGTTTGCTAAATATTTTCAGTTTGCAAGCTAAGGCTTTTGTTAGTTGACACCCTTGAAAATTCCTGCTAAGAATACAATTCATAATATGCTTTGGCCAGGAGAAATCAGAGGTTAGCTGATACATTTGTATCATACTCTGGGATATGCAGTCTATTTCTCTTTATAATCCATGTGTTCTGATTCACTTATGACCCCACCCAGCCATGTGATTCCATCCTGCATCAAGTACTTCCTTTGAAAGGTTAGACTCTGTATCTAAATGCTTTCCTGTGTGTACTTGGTTATGTAAGCTCCCTGTGGGTGTGCAAAGCTGGATTTTACTTTCCTACCTATAACTTTGTAAGTACACTGAACGTATCTATATAACACATATTTTTCTGATAATTACGGCCTGTTTCTTACCAAACATTTAAAACCCAGGAAAGTTATATATACCTTTAATATTATCACTTCTGTGGCCCCATTAAACAACGGATCCCTTACTGACTATTCACCTTCTGGGGTTCTGCAGCTCTCCTCATAAACACTGACGTTTGTAGACTTTCAGTCCCAGAGCCTCCTTTGCTCTTAGTTTCCAGCTCAGACCAGCCTTCATTGGGGTCTGTTTCTCTCAGGTACCTCTCAGCCTGCACTTCCCCTGTTAGGTCAGCAAGACCTAATAAAGGGACAACACCCATGTCTCTGTGTAAGACTTTTAAAGCTGAAGTTAACCCTCTCCTTGATGGTATTAAATCTGCTGCTCTTCCACACAGACATCTAGGGTCACAGTATGTAATGTTGATATTTCTGGCTTCTTTTATCAATCTTTGTAGATAGTTTGGTTAAACCAGATTCCTAGCAATAAATTATGTACACAATAGTGTATATCTCTATCACATATATAGTTGTGAGCGTACGAGTTGTTGCTAACGCTGCGGGCTCGCGTAGCGAGTCGCGGGCCTCGCGAAGCGAGGGCCGCGACTCGCGCAGCGAGTCGCGGGCCTCGCGTAGCGAGGGCACTGTGCCAGGTTCTCAGTTGCTGGCATGGAGCGCCGAAGGCGCTCCTTGCCAGCAACTGAGGACCCTCGCGAAGCGAGGGCCTCAGTTGCTGGCATGGAGCGCCGCAGGCGCTCCTTGCCAGCAACTGAGGACCCTCGCGAAGCGAGGGCCTCAGTTGCTGGCTTGGAGCGCCGCAGGCGCTCCTTGCCAGCAACTGAGGACCCTCGCGAAGCGAGGGCCTCAGTTGCTGGCTTGGAGCGCCGCAGGCGCTCCATGCCAGCACCTGAGGACCTCGCAAAGCGAGGTCTTCAGTTGCAGCAACTGCGACCCTTGAAAAAAAAAGTTTACGTCCAAACACATTACGACACTCGCAAACAACATACGACACACGTTGAAACACATTACGACACTCGCAAACAACATACGACACACGTTCACACACATTACGGCCTCGCAACACTCGGACGCAACTCGCGAACATTACAAAATTACAAACACAATACATACACACAGCACATACATAAAAACCTTACCTACACAAACAGGAGGCACCCAGGACCTCAAAAATGCAACTTAGAACTTAATTGCACTCAAAATAAAAGAGTTTCGACACTAAATACTTTGTTAAGCGACAAAAAAAATGGCCGACGAATAAAACGAAAACGAGGCTACACACGCAAACACCATGCTACACACGCAAACACCATACGAGACACGTTACCACACATTACGAGTTCGCAAACATCGGACGCAACACGCCGACATACAAACATTTAAAACTTAACAAAGACACACAACAAACACATAAAAAGCTTACCTACAGCAAGAGGAACCAGCCAGCACCTCAAAAAAACAAGTTACACCTACATTTAAATCAAAATAAACACTTTAGACACTAATACCATCGCTAAGCGAGAGAAAAAATGGCCGACGAACAAAACGAAAACGAGGCTTCAGACGTAACTACACTACACTTACTCGCAATAATGAAACACATACTATGCGGAACGTATCACAATCATATTAAACACCATTTTGAACAGTAATACGCCTAAAATGGCGGATGGAACGCAAATTGTAAGCTGGAACGCAAATAGCGCATGCGTATTGCGTTCTAACGGTCTCACTTTCCAGAACTTTCTACAAGTTTATAAATACTGCCTATTTCCAACTAAAAAATACATTTCTCCTCAGGTGATCAACGGAGTGACTTCTGAGATAACTGCTGCTTTTACTTGAGAAGACAATTCTTTACTAATTTACTACTTTACATTGTGCAAATTACAACTGACAGGTAAGCTATAATATATTACATTTTATTATCAGGTCAGGTCAAACAAATAAAAAAATAAACTAGGATTTATGTAGTCATCATGTATGGCACATTTATGTGTATAGGCTCCCAAACAAAATTAAACAGAGCTTTATGTATAGTGACATCTGACACGCACATATATGTCTATAATGTATAGTTACATGTGACACGCACATATATGTCTATAATGTATAGTGACATTTGACACACACATTTCTGTGTATTGCCCCTTCATAGTGACATGTGACACGCACGTATATGTGTATAATGTATAGTGACATGTGACACGCACATATATGTCTATAATGTATAGTTACATGTGACACGCACATATATGTCTATAATGTATAGTGACATTTGACACACACATTTCTGTGTATTGCCCCTTCATAGTGACATGTGACACGCACGTATATGTGTATAATGTATAGTGACATGTGACACGCACATATATGTCTATAATGTATAGTTACATGTGACACGCACATATATGTCTATAATGTATAGTGACATTTGACACACACATTTCTGTGTATTGCCCCTTCATAGTGACATGTGACACGCACGTATATGTGTATAATGTATAGTGACATGTGACACGCACATATATGTCTATAATGTATAGTGACATGTGACACGCACATTTATGTGTATTACCAATGCAACAAAATTAGCTTACAACAAAATCAGTAAACAACTACATTTTAATTACATTATATGTCATGTATACTGATATGTCACACGCACATATATGTGTATCATCTATAGTTACATCTCACACACACACATTTATGTGTGTTGGAAAAAATAAATATAATGTTAATTTAACCATTTAAATTTGACTCATGTATACTGATATGTCACACGTACACAAAATAATTACATTAAACTATGTAATGTGCTTCATATATGTCTATAATGTATAGTGACATTTGACACACACATTTCTGTGTATTGCCCCTTCATAGTGACATGTGACACGCACGTATATGTGTATAATGTATAGTGACATGTGACACGCACATATATGTCTATAATGTATAGTGACATGTGACACGCACATTTCTGTGTATTGCCCCTTCATAGTGACATCTGACACCGACATATATGTCTATAATGTATAGTGACATGTGACACGCACATTTATGTGTATTACCAATGCAACAAAATTAGCTTACAACAAAATCAGTAAACAACTACATTTTAATGACATTATATGTCATGTATACTGATATGTCACACGCACATATATGTGTATCATCTATAGTTACATCTCACACACACACATTTATGTGTGTAGGAAAAAATAAATATAATGTTAATTTAACCATTTAAATTTGACTCATGTATACTGATATGTCACACGTACACAAAATAATTACATTAAACTATGTAATGTGCTTCATGTATGTGAGATATGTGTGTAGCCCCCAACAAAAATTAAGGTTAATTGAATTAATTTACTGCAATTCAATACATCAGATAAAGCTGAATCTTTCTATTTCGTTTCATATTCAAACAGACTCTGCATCAACAGCGTCTCTCAACAATTTGCACCGTGCACTGTGAAGCACAATCCCTTTTAAAGAACACCAACAAATTTGAAGAGGTAAGATACAAGAACACATTACATGCTCAAAAGGACATGCTTTGCTAGATGACAAATTATAAATATACAAATAACTATTTCACTTTCTTTTTCAAACAGACACTAAAAGAAGACCGGCGGATTAAGATTGGCAGGAGGGGACCGTCTGTCATTCAAAACTTCTATCAAGGTAAAGTATTAAGTATAAACAAGAAATAACCATGAGCCTTATTCAATTGCAACTTCCTCATTTGAATAGGGCTCTATATAAGCACATAACACATTTTGGAAACAGAACTTTTTAGTTAATGAACTTCTAACCACAATCAAGGTTTTCAATAACTAAAAACTTTGCTCAATAAATATGTTATGTAATTATATAGAGCCCTCTTCAATTGGCTAAATTGCAATTCAATGAGGGACTAAATGTTTAACAACCTATAAGCCTTACAAATAACCAAAAATAAGAATAACAAAAGTGTTGTGCACCTAATAGCATTGTATAAAAAAGCACACAAACTCATAGCAAACTATATTAACATTCTTCTTTAATGTTTAACAAATTATAACCTGTACAATCAAGAAGAAATTAGTTTTGCACAAGTGATGTGCACCAAACAGGATTGTCAATAACTAACACAAACACATAGCAAACTACATTAATTATATTATTTCATGTTTCACTAACTATAACCATCCAAATAAAGGTTAAATAAGTATACCACAAGTGGTGCGCACAAAACAGGATTGTACAAAAACTAACATAAACACATAGCAAAATAAATTCATATTCTTATGTAATATATCACAACCCACAAGCCTTACTAAGAACCTTAAATAAGAATAACAAAAGTCTTGGGATTGTACAGAAAGTTAAAAAAAATTTTTTTAAAAAAAATAAACATAACTGATACAATACAGCAAAATTAATACATTTTTTACTTATTTAAAAGACATTTCACTCAAACAACATTTTCTATTTTACATTACAACAGATACTGCGTGAAGACAATCGGACGAGGACTTTTTCCACAGGACCGGACCGGACCATCGGACGAGGACTCGGACCAGACCAGCAGACGAGGAATTTCAACACAGGACCAGACCAGCAGACGAGGAATTTCAACACAGGACCACACCATCGGACGAGGACTTTCACCAACGGACAACAACATCGGACGAGGGATATCGCCACAGGACCACAATATCGGACAGGGGCTATCGCGACAGGACCACACCATCGGACGAGGACTTCCGACAGAGGACCACACCATTGGACAACGATTTTGAACCGAGGAGCAACAAACATTCGGATTTAAATCACACTTCAACCAAGGTAAACTATAATAACTACTAAAGAATAACACTAAAGAAACTGGTTTCAGTTGCATCCGTCTCAACAGAAAAATAAATTAATTAATTTACTATCTCACTTATTTTATTTAAATTGCTACTATGCAATACATAGCTCAATAACCACATCACTTTTTTTTTCAGCAAAGAAGTTTTGCAGTGGTAAATATCTATCCACAAACAAAGTTTTTAATAAATACAACCATTATTTTAAATAAATATGTTACATGCTTATTTACAGCAGTATTCCATTGGAAAAATTCTGAGCCACTGAAGACAGGAATTATAAATTTAACTAAATATCAATGATACATTCATGATTTGCCTTTTATTTCAACAATTGTGCACAATCATCTTTAACAGGAATTACAAATTTAAATATACACAATTACATTTATTTGTTTCCGTTTACAGATTAATATGGCTGATAACGAGACCAAAGAAGAGAAGAAAAGACGTCAAACTAGAGAAAGACAAGAGAGATGGGCCGCCCAGCAGACACCGGAGGAGAAAGAAATTAGAAGAGAAAAAGAACGCAAAAGACTTGCAAATAAAAGAATATCCGCTGCAAAAATGAAACATACAACCAAAATAAATAAACAAATAATAAAGCATTTACAAACTGTTCCTAAAACATCAGATGACATTTTACAACATACCAGTCAAGACAGACCAAAAAAAAAAAATACCAAAAAAAAGCATTTACAAACTCTTACTAAAAACTTACAGGAAATTTCAACCGAACAAGTCCAACATATACCAAGAAAATGTACGAAAAAAACTAAACATTTAGAACCTGTTGTTGAAACATTTCATGACTTTTCATCTGATGAATATCAAAGTCAACATCCAATATGCATTGCAAATTGTCCTTTAATGAAGTCTTTAGCAGTAGAGGTTCATAGTTGTGGGGACATGACTACTCAATGTCAATTTTGTGAGGCTTATTATTTTAAACAGGAGAGACCCCGAGATGGACAATTTATTAGTTGTTGTCAAAAAGGAAAGTTCAAACTTCCACAAAGGAAACAATTTCCAACCTATTTACTAAATATTATGACTGAACCTACTTTTCCAAATTACAAAAATTTTAAGACAAACATAAGATCCTACAATAGTGCCATATCATTTGCATCTATGGGGGCAACATTGGCTGCTAATGTACCAGGACATGGTCCTTACTGTTTTAAAGTCCAAGGACAAATTTATCATCGCACTTCCCATTTACATCCAGAGGAAGGAAATAAAAGAAAATTCGCTCAACTATATGTCCTAGATACAATGGAAGCTGTTGACCAACGTATGCAGATGGAAGAAAATAAAAAATGCTTACCCACTGTTTTCATAGAGCTAAATAACATTATGGACAACAATCCCTACAGTAAAGCTTATAAAAAATTGGCAGAAGTAGAAAATGAACAACTACTTCATTCACAAACACATCAATTACCAATGCCGAAGGTTAATATGGTGCTTAAAAGAGACAGACATACTGATAAACGTCGTTATAACTTGCCAACAACAAATGAGGTTGCAATGGTGTTTCACAATGATGAAGGAGAACCACCATTTCAAAGAGACATACGAATATATCCTAGAAATGAGGACCAACCGTTTATTAATATGAGTATCTTAAGTCCAAATTTAGATCCAATGACATATCCCATCTTTTTCCCACACGGAGAAGCAGGTTGGCAACCAAAATTAACTCTTCCCAGTTACCCAAATGCTAAAGCCAGAATCCGAAATAATGTTTCTATGCTTGAATTTAAAGTAGCTCAAATTGCCATTCGCAATGGATTTAATCCAATTTTATGTGGTGGGAAACTAACACAACAATGGATTATTGATTCATATTTGCAAGTTGAGGCAAATAATTTAAACTTTATCAAATATCAACAAGATAAACTCCGTGTAGAACAATATTCTGGACTCATGGACTATGTTGCTGACGTGGCTACAAGCAGAGACATGACAGCTGGCAAAGCCATCATTTTACCATTTTCCTTTCAAGGATCTCCTCGGAATATGAGAGAAAGATACAATGATGCTATGGCTATTGTGACAAAATTTGGCAAACCCGATTTATTTGTGACATTTACATGTAATCCACAATGGCCAGAAATTACACTAAATCTACTTCTTGGACAAACTGCTTCAGATCGACCAGATTTAGTAGCCAGAGTTTTTAAGATTAAATTAAATGAATTAATACGTGACTTCACTATAAATCAGTTATTTGGAAAATGTCTTGCTTATGTATATACCATTGAATTTCAAAAAAGAGGCCTTCCACATGCACATCTTCTAATAATACTTCAAGAAAAAGATAAATTAGATACTTCAGACAAAGTGGATGCAGTCATTGTTGCTGAACTACCAGATCCAGAACTATATGGTAGACTATATGAGATTGTTACTCATCGCATGATTCATGGACCCTGTGGTGACCTTAATCCACAATCACCATGTATGGAAAATAATAAATGTTCCAAAGAATTTCCCAAAGATTATAGAGACAAAACCTATGCCAATTGTGATGGATATCCACTTTATAAAAGAAGAGAAGGAGATAGTGCCATTATTCGTGGGAAAAAAGTGGACAATAGATATGTAGTACCCTACAATCCACATTTACTCATGAAGTACAACGCCCACATCAACGTAGAAGCCTGCACTTCCATCAAATCAATTAAATATGTCTATAAATATATTTACAAAGGTTACGATGCAGCTACTGTAGTCGTCAAAAGTGCAGACAACCCTGAAAGTAGTGAGTTAGTACATGATGAACTTGCATCTCATGTAGATGCTCGCTATGTCAGTGCGCCAGAAGCTATGTGGCGGCTTTTAAAATTTGAAATGCATGATAGATCACATGCAGTATATAGGTTAGCAGTACATTTGCCACAACGACATTTAGTCTATTTCCATGCTGGAAATGAAATGAATGCATTGGCCCAAAGTGAAGATCGTCACACTACACTAACTGCATGGTTTGCATTAAATTCCACTGATGCTGAAGCAACACAATACTTATATATTGAAATTCCATATCACTATGTTTTTGTGAATGGATTATGGAGACCAAGAAAAAGCAGAGGCAATAAAATTATTCCAAGAATTTACACAGTCAGTCCAAGAGATGTTGAACGTTTTTGCTTACGGATATTACTTTTAAATGTTCCTGGAGCACAAAGTTTTGAACACTTAAGAACTGTTAATGACATTGTATATGAATCCTTCCATTTAGCTGCAAGACATAGAAACTTACTCGCTGATGATACAGAGTGGGAAAGATGCTTAGAAGAAGCAGCACAATGTCAAATGCCGCGACAGATGAGAGAACAATTTGCTTTTATTTGTATCTTCTCAAATGCTCCAAATGCATTAGCTTTGTGGGAGACTTTTAAAAGTAATATGGCTGAAGACTTTATGCGACGATACAATGAACCCATTGCACACTTAAAAGCGTTAATGGAAATCCAAGAAGTCTTTTTAACTCATGGATTAAGTTGTGCAAGTTTTAATTTGCCTGATCCAGGTCTTATAGATGACATTAACTTTGAAGACTATGACATTCAACTACAAGCAGAAAGAACAGAAGAAAGACTTGCAACTTTAAATACACTACAATTGCAAGCATTTCATGCCATTAAAAATGCTATAGATGATGACATGGTGACAGAGCGTTATTTCTATCTTGATGGACCTGGCGGATCAGGAAAAACATATTTGTACAATTTATTAATGAGTTCAGTACGAGCACAAGGACAAATAGCAATGGCGTTTGCCACTACTGGAATTGCTGCACTTTTATTAGAAGGTGGAAGAACTGTTCATAGTGGATTTAAACTGCCAGTGCCTATTTTAGAAAATTCTGTGTCAGATATTCGCATGACATCCTTACAAGCAAAGAAATTGAAGAAATGTAAATTAATTATAATAGATGAGGCCACAATGATGTCATGCTATGCCCTCCAATGTATTGACCGTTTGCTTCGTGAAGTCATGGATAATAATTTTCCATTTGGTGGAAAGGTAATGTTGTTGGGTGGCGATTTTAGACAAACATTACCTGTTGTTGTACATGGAAATCGAACTGACATTATCGAAACATGTATAAAGTCAAGTACAGTATGGAAACATTTTACCCATCTTCAACTGCAACAAAATATGAGATCAGAAGGGCAAACTGATTTCAATGATTGGCTTATTAAAATTGGAGAAGGCAGAACAGAAAAAATACTACATTTACCTGACGACACTGTAGAGATCCCACCTCATATGATTTGTCAACAAGATATTATATCGGCTATATTTGAAGAGAGCATAAATAACGAAGAATATTCCGAGCTTGCCAACCAAGTCATCCTGACGTGTAAAAATAAAGATGCATTAATCCTCAATAATAAAATCTTAAAAAAAATTTATGCACCACAAAGAAATTATCACAGTGCTGATTCTGTACTTGCTGATGACAATGAAAGTCAGGCTAACTTTTCGACTGAATTCATAAACTCTTTAACTCCTTCTGGAATGCCACCACATATTTTGCAGCTAAAGAAAGGTGCAATTATCATGTTACTGCGAAATATGAATCCCAAAAAAGGCCTATGCAATGGCACAAGATTAATTGTTCAACAATTAAAGGACCATTTTATAGATGCTGAAATTTTAACTGGGACCCATAGAGGAGAGAGAGTTTTCATACCAAGAATAGATTTAGCACCAAGTGAAAGTAGTCTCCCTTTTATACTTCAAAGAAGACAATTTCCCATTATTATGGCATTTGCCATGACCATTAATAAATCACAAGGTCAAACTTTCAAATCTGTGGGTATTTTCTTGGAAGAACCAGTTTTTGCACATGGTCAATTGTACGTTGCGTTGTCAAGGTGCAAAAATCCACAGGCTATTAAAGTTTACATTGAAAACAATGAAAGTCAAGGTGATTTATTAGAAGATGGACGTATTTTTACTAAAAACATTGTCTACTATGAAGTACTATAACTTTGAAGGATACTAATTAAAGATGCCAAGATTTTTTAAAAGCATTGCAAAATACATAACAATTGGTTGTTTAATTCAGTCATAATTAATGGAAGTCATGTTTATGAATGATTCACCTCACAAAATACTTGCCTTGCATTGTTAGTAAAAATTATGTTAAAATGTTAAGTCACTATGTTAATGTTTCTAATGTTACAAGTTTAAAAAATATATTTTCAAGTTATTTCATTCAACATATTACAAAGTGGATGTTAAGAGGTGAAGCACCTTTTAAGTCACAATGTAAATATTGTCTGTTATCTTAACATTACTACCTACATTAATGTTTATCGCCAATTTATGTGCTCAGTAATAAATTAGTTTAATTACGTACGTTTTAAGAAGAGTTTGACTGTATGCCTTCCTCTACATTCAATGTATATTCAAGTTAACAATTATTGTGATAGAAATTGAATTTTAATACTGATTAATTTAAATGTCAATTGTTTTTACATTCAAATGTTAATACTTTTAATAAAAAATTACTTTACAAAATGTATTCACTATGTTCATGTTTATAATGTTCAAAATTATACCAATGTTTTGTCAACTTCTAAACTTACATAAAAAATAAAGTTCAAGTTTAAAAATATATACTTTGATGGTTATTGCTTACATATATTTTAAACTTCATCTTAAAATTTGCAACGTTTAAAAAAGGCTTTTTACTTTTGGCTTTCCTATTCATTCAATGTATATTCAAGTTAACAATTCTTCAGATACTAATTACATTTTAAAAAACCATTACATCAACATTTTACATAAATACACGTTCATATTAAAATACTTACAAGTGTCAAAAATATATGTTAATAACTAAACAACTTGACAAACATATACATAACATTGCCGTCATTTTTTGACGGGCAAGTCGCTAGTAAGTAATATTTTTGAAAAGTATTTAAATGCAGGCACCGTATCTGTTATAAAAGCATTTATAAAATGAGAGTAATATCCTTGATGGCCCTCCACCATGTCTTGAAGACTACTTCATCTGATGAACTCATGTCAAGACTGGTGCAGTGCATTGTATTACAACCGTATTGATGCTACCTCTCATGTAACCCACTGAGGAAATAACCAGATCATGCAAACGCCAATGTGCTTTGTGCTTACATTTCATTGTATTTAGGGTGGAAGGGAGAACTTGTTTGCACTTTTTTTGGAAACCTAACCATGATCCTCATTCAGTTGAGCAATTGTAAGTTACAGTAACTCGTAAGGGAAGCCGTAAGTTATATTGCTATTCAATTGTCATTTTTTGGGCAAGCCGCAAATGTCCTACATGTTACGGGCTTGGAATCCTTGCTGTTCTTAAAACCAGAACTTACAGCCCATTGAAGATTTTATCTTTTATGTCTGCAAGACTTCCGATCGCTAAAAATGCAAATCGGTATTCAATTGCTATAATCTCTCAAGACCTCAAATGTAATCAAGCCCTCAAATGGCAAATTTCGGCACAAACCTTGCAGGTTCAAAATAGGACTTGCAAAGGGTTTTCAGACTAGTTTGTAACACTACAAAACACAATAAAACTTTAAAATATGGCCAAAACAACAACTCCCAACTATCAAATAGCTTAATATATATATATATATATATATATATATATATATATATATATATACATATATATATATATATATTCAGATAGTAATTCATATGCCAATATGAAAAGTCATGCTGCAAGATGCCTCAAGACACACTACCTCATTAAATTTTAAAAAAAATACATGAAAATGGCTGCCATATTAAGCCCTTCTCAATCATAGAGGCTCTAATGTGGACCCTAAAAATACAAAGATCTTATATACATCTCACTTATTACATCTACATTGGGACAACAAATAGTGCCCAAATTATACCGCCACATCAAGTACCAATGGGAATATTTGAAATTAGATTTTTCAGTCCATCAGTTGTGTTCGAATCTTTGTGACCCTATGGACTTCAGCACATTTAGCTATTTCTCTGCCTGTGCTTTTCCACAAGGTTTACTTGTCAAAAATACTGGAGTGGGTTCCCAGTTCCTTCTCTAGTAGACTGTGATTTGTCTGACGTCTCTGCTATGACCTGCCCATCTACAGTGGCCCTACATGGTATAGCTCACAGCTTCATTGAGGTACACATGCCCCTTAACCAATACAAGTCACCGCCGTCAGGGATAATCTCTGCTACGCCCATCCTGGAATGTCCCATGCCATCCTGGAATGTCCCATGCCATGTGCCAATCATTTGGTGACATCCCATTATTTGTTTTGTTATCAATCAATTTACAGTATCACCAATCATATTGTTATTAGGCCTTCAGGGGAATGTTGATACTCCACACTATCACAAATTGGACTTTGCATGTGTATTTACTCTTTATTATGATATATTATATATTATATGATATATTATTATTATTATTGTTATTATATGTATTATTCTTTTGCATGATAACTAGGGCTCATTAGTTTACCGATTATAGGAATGTAATACAAATGTGATGTATGTGGATGTCCCAAAACCATTGAAAATACACTGATACAGTGAGAATGTTATAACAAAGCTTTATTTCATACACAGAGCACAATCTGAAACGTATAAGACTGTGCATTAATATCATGGGTGTGGTATAGGCGGATCCTGGGAGTGCAAGAAGCTTGTTTTTTGAAAAAAGTGGATACATAAAGGGGGTAATGTGATAGTCTAGAATAAGCATGATGCATAGCACCTACCAGGGTCACATGTGATCACTACACCACTGCAACCGGAATCTGATGAAAAAAAGGATTATCAGTAGAGATGTCCCGAATAGTTCCCCCCGACCCTGCATGTCACAGTGAGCAGACACATTCCAGCCAATCAGCATCATACACTCCCTTCCAGAGCCTTCTAACTCATGGACAGCAGCCATTTTGGAATCATAACTAACTTGCAGTCTTACTGAGAGGAAGCTGAGTGTAGATGATACTGCATCAATAGGGAAAACCATAGCTAGGCTACCGTACACAGTGTGCAATACAGTCCTGAAGGACTCTTTTGATCTCTGCTGCAAGGACACCCCTGTGTCTCTTCCCCCCCTTATCATCATCCTCCCCTCACCTTAGCACCCAACCCTAACACCCCTCACACTTATCCATAACACACATCAACCTAACACCTAACCTTAACACCCCTCACACTTATCCCTAACACCCCCGCACCCTAACCCTAACACCCCTCACACTTATCCCTAACACCCCTCACCCTAACCCTAACACCCCTCACACTTATCCCTAACACCCCTCACCCTAACACCTAACCCTAACACCCCTCACCCTAACCCTAACACCCCTCACACTTATCCCTAACACCCAACCCTAACACCTAACCCTAACACCCCTCACACTTATCCCTAACACCCCTCACCCTAACACCTATCCCTAACACCCCTCACCCTAACCCTAACACCCCTCACACTTATCCCTAACACCTAACCCTAACACCCCTCACACTTATCCCTAACACCCCTCACCCTAACACCTATCCCTAACACCCCTCACCCTAACCTTAACACCCCTCACACTTATCCCTAACACCCCTCACCCTAACCCTAACACCCCTCACGCTTATCCCTAACACCTAACCCTAACACCTAACCCTAACACCCCTCACACTTATCGCTAACACCCCTCACCTTAACACCTATCCCTAACACCCCTAACCCTAACACCCCTCACACTTATCCATAACACACATCAACCTAACACCTAACCCTAACACCCCTCACACTTATCCCTAACACCCCTCACCCTAACACCTATCGCTAACACCCTTCACCCTTAGCCTAACACCACTCACACTTATCCCTAACACCCCTCACCCTAACCCTAACACCCCTCACACTTATCCCTAACACCCCTCACCCTAACACCTAACCCTAACACCCCTCACCCTAACCCTAACACCCCTCACACTTATCCCTAACACCTAACCCTAACACCTAACCCTAACACCCCTCACACTTATCCCTAACACCCCTCACCCTAACACCTATCCCTAACACCCCTCACCCTAACCCTAACACCCCTCACACTTATCCCTAACACCCCTCACCATAACCCTAACACCCCTCACACTTATCCCTAACACCTAACCCTAACACCTAACCCTAACACCCTCAAACTTATCCCTAACACCACTCACCTTAACACCTATCCCTAACACACCTAACCCTAACACCCCTTACACTTATCCCTAACACCCCTCACCCTAACCCTAACACCCCTCACACTTATCCCTAACACCCCTCACCCTAACACCTAACCCTAACACCCCTCACCCTAACCCTAACACCCCTCACACTTATCCCTAACACCTAACCCTAACACCTAACTCTAACACCCCTCACACTTATCCCTAACACCCCTTACCCTAACACCTATCCCTAACACCCCTCACCCTAACCCTAACACCCCTCACACTTATCCCTCACCCTAACCCTAACACCACTCACACTTATCCCTAACATCCCTCACCCTAACACCTAACCCTAACACCCCTCACACTTATCCCTAACACCCCTCACCCTAACACCTATCCCTAACACCCCTCACCCTAACCCTAACACCCCTCACACTTATCCCTCACCCTAACCCTAACACCCCCCACACTTATCCCTAACATCCCTCACCCTAACACCTAACCCTAGCACCCCTCACACTTATCTCTAACACCCCTAACCCTATCACCCCTCACCCTAACCCTAACACCATTCACACTTATCCCTAACACCTAACCCTAACACCCCTCACACTTATCCCTAACACCCCTCACCCTAACACCCCTCAAACTTAGCCCTAACACCCTCACCCTAACACCTAACCCCCTCACCCTTATCCCTAACACCCCTTACCCCAACACCCCTCACACTTATCCATGTGTCTCTTGCCCCCCTTATAATCAAGGGAGGGGGGAGGATGATTAGGAAGGGAGGAAGACACACAGGGGAGGATGATGAGGGAGGGGGGAAACAGACACAGGGGAGGATGATGAGGGAGGGGGTAAAGAGATACAGGGGAGGATGATGTGGGAGGTGGGAGGATGATGAGGGAGGGGGAATGAGACACAGGGGAGGGTGATGAGGAAGGGGGCAAAGAGACACAGGGCAGGATGATGAGGGAGGGGGGAAGAGACAAAGGGGAAGATGATGAGGGAGGGGGAAAAGAGACACAGGGGAGGATGATGAGGGAGGGGGGAAGAGACACAGGGGAGGGTGATGAGGGAGGGGGAAAGAGAAACAGGGGAGGATGATGAGGAAGGGGGGAAGAGACACAGGGGAAGATGATGAAAGAGGGGGGAAGAGACACAGGGGAGGATGATGAGGGAGGGGGTAAAGAGATACAGGGAGGATGATGTGGGAGGTGGGAGGATGATGAGGGAGGGGGGATGAAACACAGGGGAGTGTGATGAGGAAGGGGGCAAAGAGACACAGGGGAGGATGATGAGGGAGGGGGGGAATAAACAAAGGGGAAGATGATGAGGGAGGGGGAAAAGAGACACAGGGGAGGATGATGATGGAGGTGTGAAAGAGACACAGGTGAGGATGATGAGGGAGGGGGGAAAGAGACACAGGGGAAGATGATGAAGGAGGGGGAAGAGACACAGGGGAGGATGATAAGGGAGGGGGGAAAGAGATACAGGGGAGGATGATGAGGGAGGTGGGAGGATAATGAGGGAGGGGGGATGAGACACAGGGGAGGGTGATGAGGAAGGGGGGAAAGAGACACAGGGGAGGATGATGAGGAAGGGGGGAAGAGACACAGGGGAGGATGATGAGGGAGGGGGTAAAGAGATACAGGGGAGGATGATGAGGATGATATAACTTCTGCAAGTGCACAGTGCCACTCATATCTGTTGTCACAGTAGCTTGCACTCAGAGTACCAATCTGTCAAAACCTGTAATGATGAATGAGGTCTAGAGTAGCCTGGTTCCCTTATCCTCTAAGGGTTGAGACCTAATGTTTGGATGACTCCAGACCAACACATGAGTACAAGCAGCACACAAATTCAAAGCCGCAATCCTCCTCCTTGTCCAGCATCATCAGCCACATCAACCACTGCTGTCCTTCTTGCCCCCTCTCAACCATCCGCCACTCCGTCTCTCGCCTTGAGCAGTTCCTGCTCATCTGCCCATAGTCAGGTGCCTGTAAAGGACATGTTTGAGCGTAAGAAGCTAATGTCACAAAGTGCCCCAAATTTGAAGTGATACGACCAACCAAGCATCTTTTTCCATCTCCCGGTTCCAAAAATCCAGGCCTTATACACGCCCCCTGATAGGTGACATAACAAGTATTAAACTGATAAGAGTAGTACTTACAAACACGCCACTCCTATCTGGTGGCACCTTTGATTGCACGTGCCGTGCCCCAAAATTGAAGTGATACGACCAACAAAGCATCTTTTTCCATCTCCTGGTTCTAAAAATCCAGGCCTTATACACACCCCCTGATAGGTGCTGTAACAGGTATTAAACTGATAAGAGTAGTACTTACAAACACGCCACTCCTATCTGGTGGCACCTTTGATTGCACGTGCCGTGCCCCAAAATTTAAGTGATACGACCAACAAAGCATCTTTTTCCATCTCCTGGTTCTAAAAATCCAGGCCTTATACACGCCCCCTGATAGGTGCTGTAACAGGTATTAAACTGATAAGAGTAGTACTTACAAACACGCCACTCCTATCTGGTGGCACCTTAGATTGCACGCGCCGTGCCCCAAATTTGAAGTGATACGACCAACCAAGCATCTTTTTCCATCTCCCGGCTAGTTGCAATAGTCAAGACGAGAAATGATGAGAGAGTGTATTAGAATCTTAGTAGTGTCTTGTGTATGGTAATGACGAATTTTGAATATGTTTTTTAGATGGAAAAGACAGGATTTGATTAGTGACTGTATGTGTGGGATGAAAGAGAGGGCAGGGTCCAGTAGAACCCCGAGACAACGGGCTTGGGAGGTGGGAGTGATGATGGCATTGTTGACAGAGAGAGAGAGATGTGAGGAATTGAAGCTGTAGTAGAGGGTGGGAAGATTAAGTGTTCAGTCTTAGACATGTTGAGTTTCAGATGGTGGGCAGACATCCAAGAGGATATACTAGAGAGGCAGTCGGAGACGTGTGCTAGAAGAGAGGGGGATAGATCTGGTGCTAAGAGATAGATTTGGGTGTCATCTGCATAGAGATGGTACTGGAACCCAAAAGAGTTTGGAAGCCAGGGGAAGTAGAGAGATAGGGCGATAGTTAGATGCAACGTCAGAATCGGATGAGGGTTTCTTGAGAGTGGGTGTAATTATAGCATGTTTTAGAGTTGATGGAAAAGTGCCAGTGTTTAGCGAAAGGTTGAAGATGTGTGTGAGAGCTGGGATTAGTGTAGTAGAGATGGGAGGGATCAGCTGAGATAAAATAGGATCTGAAGGACAGGTGGTGAGGTGAGAGGATGATATTAAGATGGTGACTTCATCTTCTGTTGCAGGGGTAAAGTAGTTGTGGCTGTGGGAATGGTGGGGGGTAGATTGGGTGTTGTTGGTTAGTTGAGTTAGTTGAGAGAGTGAAGTGTGTGAGCCACGGTGAGAGGAGAGTTCATTGTGGATAGATTGAATTTTATGTGTAAAATGGTTGGCAAAGTCTTCAGCCGTGAGATAGGAAGAGATGGGGGAGGTGGTGGGCGGAGGAGAGTATTGAAAGTGGCAAAAATACATTTTGGGTTAGAAGACAGAGTTGATATTAGTGATGTAAAGTACTACTGTTTGGCCAGGTTGAGGGCAGAGGAGTAGGAACGTAGCATAAACTTGTAGTGAAGGAAATCTGCCGCGGAGCGTGATTTCCTCCATAGTCGTTTAGCAGTGCGGGAGCACTTCTGAATGCAACGTGTGTGTGTAGTGTGCTATGGTTGTGGATGAGATTAAGGGCGTCTGCGTGTAGTTATGGGGGCAAGGGTGTCAAGGGTGGAAGAGAGAGTAGAGTTGTAGTGTGAGGTAGCAGTAGTGCTGAGATGAAGAGGTTGGAGTACAGTGGAGAGTTATGTAGGGTCGAGTTCTAGCAGGTTTCTGTGGGTTATTGTGGCTGGGGTTGAAGAAGAGTGATGGGAGGAAGATTTGGTGTGGTGAGGTTGAAGGTAAGGAGGTGATGGTCAGATAGAGGGAGAGGGTGGATGACTAGGTTGGAGGTATGGGTAATATTGGTAAAAATAAGGTCAAGAGAGTGTCCAGCATGGTGAGTTGAAGAATCTGTAAGTTGTGAGAGGCCGAGGGAAGAGGTCAGTGTAAGTAGTTTGGCGGCTGCTGAGGAGGTGGGGGTGTCAATGGCAATGTTGAAGTCACCAAGTATCAGTGTGGGGATGTTGGAGGAAAGAAAGTTTGGGAGCCAGGCGGAAAAGTGATCGAGAAATTGAGAGGGAGTACCTGGGGGCGATAGATTACAGCAACAGGTAGAGAGATAGGAGAGAAGAGGCGGATAGTATGAGCTTCAAAAGACAAAAATTGGAGGGATGGGACAGGGGGTATGAGGTTAGGAGATAGCTCCTTCAAAGGTTCAGATTGGAGGCATATAGGCATCTCAGAGGCATTTTCATGTCTTTACATGGAGATTAAGTTACCTGTAGGCTCCATGACTGTCTCAATCTGTGGCGATGTCACTAGGGGCAGCAAATGTATAGTGACATCAGAAGGAGTCTGTAAGGGGCAATTCAAGTCACACTCAGAGAGTTTAACCGGTGACTTCAAATTCATATGGAGTGGGCAGTCTCTCATGTATGGATGCTTACATAGATTATTTTTAACTACTTAAATCCCAAATAACATTTTAATAAATGCTTTAATTCAATTTTTGTCTTTACTTGCAATATCCGTGTACTCACAAAAACCTATATAAACATCCTGGTTAACTTGTATCCATACATTTAACCTCATAAAACATATATTATATACAGATAATCCAAGAAAAAGAAAACATATTCACATACACATTCCCTTATAAATAAAAATATAAATATTACAAAATAAAGTACAATTTCTTAAAGGAAGTTATCAAATAAAAAATGACCACAAGATGTCTCCAACACTCCATAAATCAGACATTCATGAATATAATTCTAGTTTCACATACTTTTATAAAATATACACATAGAAATACTAAAAACAGCTTGAAAAAGATGAATATTTCTTGAAGGTGTTACTACATTTTTTATATTTCTATTAAATAAATACCTGACATTTTTTACCACCTACAACAATTATTTATTTCATTTAATATTTTGATGCCTGTTTCTTTTCTTTTGTTTGCATATTTATTTATAGATTAACGACTTGCCATCAAAAATTATGGTGTGATAGAGTTTTATAAATTGTGTCTCCCCCACCCCCAGTATCTCTCCCCCTTTCCCTGTGTCTCTCCCCCTCCTCTCCCCTCCTGGGTCTCTCCCCCCTCCCTCTCCTGTGTCTCCTTCCCCCTCTCTATCCCTTGTCTCCTTTCCCCTCTCCCTGTCCTGTGCCTCCTTTCCCCCTATCCCTCTCCTTTCCCCATCCCCTGTTTCTCTTCCCCCTCTCCCATCCCTGCATCTATTCCCCCTCCCCCTGTGTACCTTCCCCCCTTTCCATCCCCTGTGTCTCTTTTCCCTACCCTGTGTCTCTTCCGCCTCTCCCTCCTCTGTGTCTCTCCCCCTCCCCTGTGTCTCTCCCCGTCTCCCTACCGTCTCCTTCCCCTGTGTCTCATCCCCCTCTCCCTCCCATGTGTCTGTTACAGCCCTCTCCCTCCCGTGTCTTATCCCCCATCTCCCTCCTGTGTCTCTCCCCCTACCCTGTGTCTCTCCCCACTCTCCCTCCCCGTGTCTCTTCCCCCTCTCATTCCCCTGTGTCTCTTCCCCCTCTCACTCCCATATATCTGTTTCCCCCCTCTCTCTTCCCCTGTGTCTCTTCCCCTTCTCCCTCCCATGTGTCTGTTTCAGCCCTCTCCCTCCCGTGTCTCTTCCCCATCTCCCTCCTGTGTCTCTCCCCCCTCCCCCGTGTCTCTCCCCACTCTCTCTCCCCGTGTCTCTTCCCCCTCTCATTCCCCTGTGTCTCTTTCATCTCTCCCTCCCATGTGTCTGTTTCCCCCCTCTCCCTTCCCCTGTGACTCTATCTACCTCTTTATCTACCAGTCACTTATAGATCTCTTGTGATCAATCCCAAATATGCAAATTCTTAGTATTTGGGACATGAAGCTTCTGGAAGAAACCAATTCTTCCTATTCTTTTTCCTGTATTCATGTCTACTCGGAAATATCATTGGATTGTGATATCCATTTGTAATCATTGCTTGACAACAACATAAACTATTTTTATCACAATTAGATGTTGAGCCGAATTTACTCTTTGTATAGTTTTGTTGTTTTGTATTGCTGTATTGTTTATGTTTTTCATGTTTTTCTTTCATCTTTACATTGATTAGGTTCTAAAAAAGTACTTTAGCAACAATTAACATTTTACGAAACCATGAGAATGGATTAATCCAAATATTTGTAGTTGTGGGTAGACCACCTTATATATTTAAATAACCATTTGAGTGACCGTATAAAGGGCTCTCAAATTTTGTATGTAGGACGTGATAAAATAAAAACTTTATACCTTCCATACTGACATGAGTCTGCTTTGGATAAAATTATCTGAATTTTTATGTGTATTAACATTTCTGGAGTGTGGGTTATTATGGAGAGTGTAATGTGGATTTTAAATTAAATATATCAGGGACAGTAGATGGCTGAGAAAAAAAAAAATCTGTGATATCTGATTTTCCCCATCTTAAAAAAGGGATTCTGTAGCTATTTTAGATTTCTCATTTGAGTGATTATTTATTTAATTCATAATAAAGTTGGTGCTGACCAGACATTCTGTATAAATAGAAATAACAAGCCGATTTGCATTGAAATATTCAGATAATTTGGAAAACTATTTTGCTTATAATATTTTAATACTAAATATGCTCATATTACTAGAATTACCATCTGGATTGCTAGCTTATCATGGTGAAAGTGCTTATATACTTCAATGAAGCTGTGAGCTACACCATGCAGGATCAACTAAGATGGGCATGTCATAAAAGAGAGGTCTGACAAATTGTGGTCCACTGGAGAAGAAACTGGCAGCCCACTCCAGTGTCTTTGCCATGAAAACCTTATGGATAAGCAAAACCAGATACAAGATGTGTTTGGCGTGCTGAGATCCACAGAGTCACAGAAAGTCAGACATGACTGAAAAACTGAACAAATTACTAGAATGCACCTGAAGAAGAGATCTCTGGGGCTTGGAAAGCTTTTGTATCTCATTAAGAAATCATTTTCTGGCGTGTTAAGAAACATATTTTTACATCATAAAAAATCTAAAGAAGACATACAATAAGCACTCCTCAAGACAGCGATCACTAATAAATATTAATAAGACACACACTATAGGGAGAATTTACTAAGTATCTGAAGTGCATTTAATGTTATCTCTTGATTTACTATGCACTATTTCCTATGGGGAACACGTCCTTCTCACCTCTTCTCAGCCCTTCTCTCCTTATCTCAGGTGAGAAGCTTAGTAAATTCTACCCAGTACGAGCTGAACATGATACAAATTTGTCATTATCACAAATCGTACCCGTGTGATATGTGTTTGTATTTATTGTAGCACATGGCGCATGTTCTGTAAAAATATGTATTAGTGTATTAGTTAGTTTGTTGTAGAGGACCCATCTTGTATTACAGGAGTCAATAGATTTACTATTTGATACAGTGCCACATGGAAGACTAGTGAGCAAACTAAGGGATACAGGAGTTGCAGTAAATATCTGCTTATTGATCGAGAGCTAGCTAAAAGACAGGAAGCAAAGGGTTGTTGTAAATGGAACATACTCCGATTGGTCTAATGTGATAAGTGAGGTTCCTCAAGGTTCAGTATTAGGTCCTCTCCTTTTTAACATATTTATTAATGATATAGAAGTAGGACTCGAAAGTAGTGTCTCCATTTTTGCTGATGACACTAAGTTGTGCAAGGTAATAAAATCAGATAATGATGTACTTTCCCTACAAAGGGATTTGCATAAATTAGAGAAATGGGCGGCTAAATGGCAGATGAGATTTATTACAGACAAATGTAAGGTTATGCATATGGGAAGGAACAATAGCCATGCAATCTATAATCTTAATGGAGCAAATCTTGGTGTATCAGATATTGAAAGGGATTTGGGAGTGCTTGTGGACAACCACCTAGGTAACAGCGCTCAAAGCCAAGCAGCGGCTTTAAAGGCAAATAAAATATTAGCATGTATTAAGAAGGGTATAGAAGCCAGGGAAGCAAATATAATTCTGCCACTATACAAATCCCTAGTACGCCCTCATTTGGAATATGGAGTACAATTTTGGGCACCACTATATAAAAAAGAAATTGTAGAGCTGGAAAAAGTACAGAGAAGGGCAACAAAACTAATAAGGGGAATGGAGGGGCTAAGTTATGAAGAAAGACTAACCAAAATAAACTTATTTTCGCAAAAATACGAGGGGATATGATTACCTTATTTAAATACATCCAGGGTCAATATAAGGCTTTGTCAAGTGAACTTTTTGTAGCAAGAGATTTTCAACTGACAAGAGGACATCCCTTGAGGTTAGAGGAAAAAAGATTTCACCTTAAACAAAGAAAAGGGTTCTTCACAGTTAGGGTGGTTAAACTGTGGAATTCTCTACCAAAGGAGGTGGTAACAGCGAATTCGATAGACAACTTCAAAAAGGGGTTAGATATATTTTTGAATAAAGAGGGCATTCAAGGCTATCCTAGATAACTAGCAAGGAATATTGATCCAGGGAGAAATTTGATCGCCAGTTTCTGGGGTCAGGAAGGAATTTAGCTTTTTTCCCTTATGAGACAATTGGCAAAGTTTCAATGGGTTTTTTTTTCTGTTTGCCTTCCTCTGGATCAATTAACAATTAATAATAAATAGTGCACATTAAAAAGATCAATAGAGATCTAAAAAGGTTGAACTTGAGGGACTAACTCTTTATTCATCCTCCAATACTATACTATTAATAATTATTTAATCAACAAATTAATTAATAACTAATCCGCATATTGCAGATCAGAGGAGATCTTAACAGGTTGAACTTGATGGACTGAAAGTCTTTTTTCCACCTAAATTACTATGTAACTATGTAACTATATATGTAATATTTTATCTAAGCTTTATTTTTAATAAAATACATTTTTTTTTATCTGCCCTTTCTAAAGTTGTTGCCCCCACCACTATACATCAGTAAATTCCTATTTATGTCCTAACAACTTTCTTTTCCAAAATATCCATAAGCTGGAAAAAAACAGTTAAAATGTATCTGCCAGTCATAAGACTCCACAACTGCAGGAAATTGAACCAGTTATAGGTAATAAAGTCAGACTCACCTCTCCTTGTCCCACAGCAGCCTGTTCTAGCGCAGAGGTATTTATACGGGTAAGAAACAATATAGCAAATTAAATGAACATAAAAATATGTAGTTCAATGATTTACAAATAAATAACCTCTCATATCAATTAGAGATATTTATAAGTGATGGTAATCAGGGATACGTAAGCAGGGATAATGGGAATTTAAATATTACCATAAATGTGTAAACTTAGTAAAAAAAAATTGCAATCTATTTATCATGTGGTGATAAACTTTACGTTTGATACATCGCCCCTATAAAAACATAGGAAATCGGGAGATTTAACTTTTTCAATGCTTTTATTCCTACTTGATAATATTCCCTATTTTGTTGAAACCATTGGTAGAGCCTTGTGTTCATATGTTTGTAGTATTGGACAAATGAATACACTTTGGGACATGATTTATAGGGCATATTTTGGGCAAAATATTTTAAGAAAGCTAAAAAATCTAAAATAAAACTGTAATTTATTGTTTGTAGCTATAAACATTGGAGAGCTCTACTATTAACAAGACTCGACCAAGTTTTACCCTCCTACGAACAAATATAAATGAAATGTCACTGTTACAGGATGTGTAGAGATTTCCTCATATAAGAACAACGTGTATTTAGGTGAAGCTTCCCTTTCAATACACAATCCCATCACAGGCCATGGGAGATAAATGGAGATGGTAAGGAAATCATATAATAGTATAGTATAAAAATGGATTAAAGGTTATTTTGAATTTTAAAGAGGGGGTAATGAGACCAACCGTTCGAGGAAGGGGAGCGGGTTCTTGAGAACCTTTGGAGATCATTATCTGGCCCATGTTATACAAGAGTCTACTAGAAATGAGGCCATCTTGGATTTAGTCATCACAAATAATATTGACATAGTGTCAAATGTTGAAATAGGGCAACCGTTGGGAGTGATCACAACACAGTCTCATTTGAGATTGAATAAAATAAAAAGAGGGGTAACAAAAAAGTAATTTTAAAAGGTTGGATTTTAACGGCAGAAATACAAAGTATTGACTGGGATAAAGAATGTGGAAATAAAAGTAAAGCAGACATTTAAATTAGACAAACACGAGGGGACAGAGACTGCTTTACATGAGTACAAATAAAATCAACAAGTCAGCAAAAGAGCTATTAGACTAACTAAAAAAGAAAATGAAAAATGAGTTGCAAAATGAGTACTCCAGAGGGGAAGGGGGAATGAGGGGGAGGCAAAGAGATGGAGGGGACAGGGAGAGGGAAGGGGAGAGAGTGGAGGGTTAGAGAGAAGGAGGGAGAGAGGGAAGAAGAGAGAGGGCATAAGGGAGAGAGACAGGTGTAGAGCGAGAGAGGGGAGGAGAGGGAGACAGAAAGGGAGGGAGAGAAAGAGAGGGAGGAAAAGTGATAAAGGGAGGGGGAGAGAGAGGGAGGGAGAGTGTGGCGGATGGAGGGAGAGAGAGAGATTAGGCAGAGAGACAGAGGAAGGGAGAGAGTGACAAAGAGAGATACACAGGGAGAGGAAAGGGGAGAGAGTGGAGGGTTCGAGAGAAGGAGGGAGAGAGGGCCTAAGGGAGAGAGACAGGAGTAGATCAAGATGGAGGAGAAGAGGGAGACAGAGAGGGAGGGAGAGAGACAAAGAGAGGGAGGAAAAGTGATAAAGGGAGGGGGAGAGAGAGGGAGGGAGAGTGGGGTGGATGGAGGGAGAGAGAGAGAGGAGGCAGAGAGACAGAGGAAGGGAGAGAGTGACAGAGAGAGAGAGAGACACAGAGGGGGAAGAGAGAAGGAGGGGAGGGAGAGAGGGCACAGAGAGACAGCACACTGAGAGAGTGGGCACAGAGAGAGAGAGATAGAGGGCAGAGAGAGAGCGCACACACAAAGAGAGGATGCACAGCGAGAGTGAGAGAAACAGTGCACAGAGAGAGAAACAGCACAGAGAGTGCTGAATTCAAGACAAGCCACAATGATCTAAAAATATGCACCAACCGTGAATGCTGAAGATGCTTAAGTTGTCCAATTCTAAGAAGATATTAAACACTTCTTAGATATCATGACAAGAAAAGCATGCTACTCTTATCACAGGAGATAGGAATGCCAAAGCAGGGAACCAAAAGATAGCCGGGATAATGTGAAAGTTTGGCCTTGGAGTACAAAATGAAGCAGGTCAGTGATTAGTAGAATTCTTTCTATACTGTGTAGCCAAAGACGGAGAAGCTCTATATAGTCAGAAAAAAACATGAGCACAGACTAAGCTGAAATGAAAAAATAATATTCCTTGTAAATAGGCAATGGAAACTATATATGGAAGATAGAATGCCTGAAGTACTTTGTGACATAGTCCAGAAAACAGAAACAAAGAATAACCGAAAAAAGAAAGAAAACTAAGAAGTGATATTAGACTTATAAGTAGCCAAGGAAAAAGGAATGTGAAAGGCTGTGGGCATAGGAAAATATTGGTCCAATTGAAAGCAGAATTCCAATATATAGCATGAAGAGTCAAGGAGAAATTCTATAATCAGCCCTTTAATGAGATAGAGGAAGATAACAAAATGGTGAAGTCAATAGGCATCCCAATAGAGCCTTCCAGGCCAGAGTGGGCAGGAAAAAAGACAAAAAGATAAAGACCTTAAAGAAGAAGGTAACCTAAAGAAGAGGTGGTGGGAATAGCCAATATTATTTAATGTATATAGGAAGGATCATAACAACATTAATATCCTCAAGCACCAAATGTTGGAAAACGTAACAATGTTCATTAGACTGGAAAAAGTCAGCCTATATTTGAATTCCAAAAAAAGGCAGAGTCAAAAAGTCCTCCAATTATTGAACAAGTGCAGTTATTTCACATGCCAGCAAGGCAATGCTTAAAATTCTGCCGCTTGGCTTCAACAATATATGGACCAAAACTACCAGATGTACAAGGGTTTCACAGAGCCAGATCAAATTGCCAATTTCCACTCAACAATAGAAAAGCAACATCATTCCAGACATACATTTACCTCTAAGTCATAGACTATATTAAAGTCTTTGACTATGTGTATTATAATAAAATGTGGCAAGTTCTTAAAGAGAAGGGGCTACCAGACCATCTCATCTGCATCCTGAGGAATCTGTATGTGGACCAGGAAGCCAATGTCGAAAACGAACATGTTACAATCAAAATTTCACGATCAGAAAAGGAGTGCTACAGTGTTATATATTGTATCACCTTGTTTATTCAAATTATACATGGAATAGATCCTCAGATACTAAAAATATACAAAACAGTCCACAAGTGGACCCTGAAAAGGTTTTGTTATCACCATTACATATAAAGTTGGGACCTATGGATAATGTTGTAAAGATGATGAATCAAGCTTGACTGGCTTTGAGAGAACATTCCTAAGACTGAGTGAGGATAAAATAAAGTACAGGGTTTCTGTTGACCTGCAGATATGTGTATTATTCATAGATACAAACTTTGAGCAGATCTTCAGTAGTCATGAGAAAACATCTTGGGAATTATTCAGAGTTATATCTGAGAACTTTTGGGGAAACTGCAGAGCAGATAACTATAAAAACTTGTGAGAAACTTCTCTTCGCCTACCAGTAATAAAGATGCACAATGCCATTGAAGATCTAAGGCCATATTCAATTCCAAGACCACAACTCAATCGCAGATGGCCGGATGTCTGCAAGTGTGTTGTGGGCTCCTGTTTATCTCCAAATACAATGAAATTCAATTGCTCAACGCCGCAACTTGTGGTTCCAAAAGCCGAAACCGTAAACCATGTTTCGTAGCAGTTCAGGGGGCGGAAACATGATCAGTTCAGCAAGCCCGTAACTTCCCATTGCCAATCAGCCAATAGAGAATGAGACTGTCATTATTACAGAAGTATAATATAGAGGTTACATGTCAATTAATTAGATTTTGGGGGTCCAATATGCGATCAGACTTGCAAAACCGCAAAATAAGGAATTATGAAAATGATGCCAATACTGTTCTAGTCCATGTGGAGGGCCTGATATGTATTAACTCATTGATACCGGAGATTGATTAAATCCTGAAAAGAAACATAATACATTTAATTTCTCGCCAATTTGCGAGCTTGAGACTGTTGTGCAATTAATTCTAATGTCTATCATCGCTTTCCCCATTATTTACAGGGCAGTATTGATTTTTTATTTGCATTTACAGTGCTACGAATAGGTGTTTAATCCCCTTGTGGGTCCTCTCTTGCACTCGTAGGAATTTCTCCATCAGATGACATTTACTGGTGTAAAAACATTTGCGGGCTTGGGGAAATCGAGCAATTGAATAGCGATTTGCCATTTTAGCCTTGTGAAAGATCAAAGGCTTCTGGGGGCTGTAAGTTACGAGTTTAACTACCGACATTTTTTCAAGGCCATTACTTTCTAAGCCAATCGGATCCTGCAAAATAGCAAATTAGCTTGCGACCATACTTATGGGCTAGTGAATGTCCCGAAACCTCAATTCAATTTGGCCCCTATTTTCTACCTTCTTTTTTGGATTTTTTCCCTGATAATTATCGTACAGTTAGAAAAAAAACATGGTGAATGTTTTCACTAGGACATCTTAGCGACAGAAAGCAGGTATCAAGGAATATGGAGTTGTACTATGTTGGCAGACCACTACTAGAATGGGGTGAGAGAAAATGAGTACCAGCTTCAGGCAAAGAAAAAGCTATCTGTCTAATGAAATATGGGGAAGTATTTATTTGTTATAGAAATACTTAATTAAGTGATATTTTTGATTTAATTAATATTTTCATAAAAATTCTAGTAAAGTTCATCTTCAAAAATAACTTTACTTAACTATTAAACTTATTTTCAGTAATTGCATTTTTTTTACTATTATTGCAATGACACCACTTAAAAAAAATCATCATAAAAGAAACAAGAAATTTGTGAAATTTGGTGACCACTGTAATAGTGCTCTTTTGATATAAATAGGTTTATTTTAAGCTAGTGTACTTTGTTCTAATTGTAAAATAAAGTATTTGTGAAGTGATTAATGTATTCGTCCTACACAGAGAAATCTAAATAGTTAATAATATGGATGTTGCAAACACTGTGAAATCCAATATACTGAAAATACTTGATAATATTCGTTCCTAAAAAACTGGCTGAATAAAATAATCATGTCTGTATATGTAATATATGTAAAACAAGCATTGTATTATTTTTATTATGGTAATACATACAAATCACTCACTATTATATTCATATTTTGCTTATAAGAAAGACACTGTTTAGTGATTTTTTTTATAATTTTAATATACAATTATATATAATATTGTATCTGGACAATGGATCTTTATTTAATGCTTTGTGAAACAATTTCATATACATTAAATATAATATAATCTTTGCATCTCTTTTAAATCAACATATAACAGGGAATATTCCGTTGGTAAGATATTATATTTCATTTATTAATATATTATAGCTTCCCAATTACATGCTCCTTGGTGTTCTGCTCTGGTTTGCAAAGAATAATGTAGCACTTGGGAATAAATATACAGCTGAGCGGTCCTGCACTGGAAGCCAAGATGGCAAATATCTCCACAGCCACCATGTATTTACCCTTAGTGCTCAGATAGGCTGGGAAGAAGGAGACCCAAACACTACAGAACACCAGCATACTGAATGTAATCAGCTGGGACTCATTGAAACTGGCAGGTAACTTCCTAACCAGGAAAGCAACAATAAAACTAAACAATGTCAAGAATCCCATGTAACCAATCACAATGTAGAATGCGGTGACAGACCCCTCATTACATTTTAATATCATCTTCCCAATATGGGACTGTGTGTCATGGTCTGGGTATGGTGGGTAATGGACCAGCCACATCGTGCATATCACAACCTGCACCAGTGAGCATACAATGACCAGATATCCTGATACTCGGGACCCCACCCACTTCTTTATCTTGCTACCAGGTTTGGTGGCATTGAAGGCGATGACAACAGTGACTGATTTTGCAAAGAACACAAGAGACAGATACTGTAAAAATGATCCCGAAGGCAGCTTGTCTGAGCAGGCAGGTCACCTTCATAGGATGTCCAATGAATAACAAGGAGCAAAGGAAGGACAACATTATTGGCTTTCACTATTGGGGTCTCATTATATGTGATAAAGATACCAAGAACTGGTAAAGAAATGATGCAGAATTTTAATTATATAAAAAATGAAAATATACCTAGAATATCCTTATATGAGAGGAATTCCTGAGCTCTTGGCATGCACATGTGATTCTTGTCATTGGACCATTTATTTTAAGAACCTTTCCCACATTTTTTAGCATCTGCATCATTTAAACATACATAGTTGACAAATCTTTTTTTTTTTTTGTGCGGAAGAGTTTCATCTGAGGTGCCCATAGGCAATGAATCCTCAGATGCAGATAAACAGACATATATTTCTTAAAATAGTAAAGGTTTTAGACATTATCACAAAAAAAAACTAAATAAGAGAGGCAGGCAACTATGTATTAGCAGTGAATTGCAATGGATATATATATATATATATATGTATATATACATATATATATATATATATGTATCACATATATAGTTCTCAGCAATACGGGTTGTGGCTAAAACTTTCAGGATCGCACAGCGAGCCCGCTGCAGTTGCTGGCAAGGAGCGCCGATGGTGCTCCTTGCGCTGGCGGAGATGAGCGCCATCCCTACAACCCCTACGACTTTCAGACCGGAAATGCGTACCCTCGCAAAGCGAGTGGCTGTTTTTGCGGAGGTGGAGGCTCTACGGCGCCTCACAACCGCTTACAAACGCCCACAGAAGCAGCACTTTAAAAAAAAAAAAACAGCAAACACGCAATAACGACTCACGGGACTTAGAAAAAATCCATTACAGACTCGCAAAAATACGACTTTAACGGACAACCCGCACACAGCGGAAAACATTAAAAAAACACAAAATAAACACAAACAGTTACACACAGCACGGGGGGACACCCAGGACGTCTGTAAGTTAGGTTACACCTCCATTTCACTACAATTTTACTAGTCTACACACTCGAAAATCCCCTAAGCAAGAGAAAAAATGCCCGCCGAAAAAAACGAATACGAGGCTTAGGACATAAATTTACAACACGTACTCACAAAACTGAACCAACGCTCAACAACACTTCATGCGGCACGTAACACACATTATGCGGGACGTACCACACACAAAATCTCCACCATTTCACATGCGACAAGTAACTACCGTATATACTCCCCCCGTGCCTCTCTTTCCCCCCGTGTCTCCTTTCCCCCGTGTCTCTTTCCCTCCCCCCTCCCTTATCATCCTCAACCCCCCCATCCTCATCCTCAACCCCCCATCCTCATCCTAAACCCCCCTCCTCACTTTAGCCCCCTTATTACCACCCTCTCTCCCTTTCCCCTCACTTACCTTACATCTGCAGCAGCCGCTCCTCCGCGCTCCTTCCGGCTGCGTCTTGACCCGGCCAATGACGTGTGACATCACATCATTAACATATGCCGGGTGCTCAACCATCCTCCTCAAACATTTCAAACACAGATATATGTGTATGTGCCCTAAAATAATCTTAATTTAAAATAAATAAATAAAAAAATAACATAGCTTTTATTCATATCTATTTTAAAACATAATTTATGCTTTTACCAAAAAAATATAGACACATATATATTTATGCTGCATTTCAATATTTCACTTTTTTCACATTTCCAACAGACTCTGCCTCAGCAACATCACTGAATAATTTGCAGCGCCACGTGGTTTCACACCGACCATCAAATCTGCAGAATTTTACACACGACAAAGAAAGAACAACATGAAATATACAAAAATGCATTTGCTTCACAAAAATAATATGCTCTGACAAAAAAAAATATATATAAAATACAACCAAAAACACATTTCTTTGTCTCTTTTTCAACAGATACTGCCTGAAGACTGTCGCAGGAAGATTGGCAGTAGGGGACCCTCTGTCATTTATACACAACTAAGAATTCAACAAAGGTACAGTATAACAAATAAAAAAATAAACTATCCTGTTTGCTGTGTGCCAATATCAAAATGAAAAAATATATGTACAGGATAGTACAAAAAATATTGTTAACACATACAAAAATGAAGAATAAATCCTGTTTTGTGTGCCCTAACCTATAAGCCTAAATCCACAACCTAAACCTCTAATAACAAAAGTGGTGAACACCAAACAGGATAGTACAACAAATATTGTTCACACATACAAAATGCAAGAATAAATCCTGTTTTGTGTGCCCTAACCTAAAAGCCTAAACCCACAACCTAAACCTCTAATGACAAAAGTGGTGTACACAAAACAGGATAGTACTACAAATATTGTTAATACATACAAAAAGGAATTACAAATCAGGTTTGGTGTGCCCTAACCTATAACCCTAACACCAGGACCTAAACATATCATGTCAACAGTGGCGTACACAAAACAGGTTAGTACAACAAATATTGGTAACACATACAAAATTGAACAATAAATCCTTTTTTGTGTGCCCTAACCTATAAGCTTAAACCCAGAACCTAAACCTCTAATGACAACACTGGCGTACACAAAAGAGGATAGTACAACAAATTATGTTAACACATATAAAATGCAATAATAAATCCTTTTTTGTGTGCCCTAACCTATAAGCCTAAGCAAAGAACCTAAACTTTTAATGACAACAGTGGTGTACACAAAAAAGGATAGTACAAAAATTATTGTTAACACATACAAAATGGAATTATAAATCAGGTTTGCTGTGCCCTAACTTATAAAACATCAGAACCTAAACATATTATGTCAACAGTGGCGTACACAAAAGAGGATAGTACAAAAATATTCTTATCACATAAAAATTGAAGAATAAATTCTGTTTTGTGTGCCCCAACCTATAAACCTAAGCCCACATCCTAAACCTCTAATGACAACAGTGGTGTACACCAAGCAGGATAGTACAACACATATTGTTAACACATACAACATATAAGAGGAAATCATGTTTTCTGTGCCATAACCTATAGGCCTAAACACATAACCTAAACCACTAATGCAAACACTGGCGTACACAAAACAAGATACTACAACAACTGTTCTTAAAACATAACACATGCAACCATCTATCCTCCTAAATATGCACCACTCTCTAAGCCTAACCCCATAACCTAAACCTCTCTGAATACATACAAAACCAAACTATATATTCTGTTTTACATGCTTAATGTACAAAAAAAAACAAAAAAAACATTTTAATGCAACATTTACATCTCTCTCTTTCATTCACAACAGACACTGCCGGAAGACTTTGTGCATTGCTACAGAAATTTCCACACAACAGATTTCAAGGAAAGAGGTATAGTATTACACGTTTAACAAAAAATAAAATACTGCTATTCACACATATCAAATAGAAGGACCTATCCTGTTTTTTTGTCTTTTGTTTTTTGTGGAAACGTACTACAACCTAACTAACAATATAAGTGTAACCCCATAACCGGAAACCCCTAATAACATTTCCTCATGCAAAACAGGAGAGCAACAACAAAACAACAAAAAAAATACCCTTATGCCAACAGTGTTGCACACAAAATACAAAAACAAAAGGATGTTAACATATACACCATTTAAAGATATATACGCTTTTTTATGCACAAACGCTTAGGCCCAACTCCATACCCTAAACACGTAATGACAACAATAGTGCACAAAAAATAATATAAAACACATAGGGCCTCATTCAATTGTGATGCGGCCAATTGAATAGGGCTCTATTTAAGCACAAAGCATATTTTTTTACTGAAGTTTTTAGTCAGTGAACTTCTATCCAAAAGCTAGGTCTTCACTAACTAAAAACTTCTGTAAAAAAATATGCTTTGTGCTTAAATAGAGCCCTATTCAATTGGCTAAATCACATTTGAATGAGGCCCATAGAAAATACAAGGAACTATCATCTTTCATGTGCCACTTTCACAAAATACACTGCAACCTAACTAAGGGTTTCATTCAATTGCAATTCGGCCAATTGAATAGAGATTTATATAAGCACATACTATATTTATTTTACAGAACTTTGTAGTTACTGAACTTCTATCCAAAAGTAAGGTCTTCGCTAGCTAAAAACTTCAAGAAAAAATATATACTCGATGCTTATATAGATCCTTATTCAATTCCAAAATTTGCTATTGAATGAAGCCTTACATTGCTAACTCAAACCTAACCTAAATCAAACCTCATAATGGAAACAGTGCCGCACACAAAACAGGATAGTAGAAAAAAAAATATGCAGTTCAAAAAAATAAATAAGGAGAAAAAACACTAATATAATAGTTTTATTTACAGATTAATATGGCAGATACTGACAAGAAACAGGAAAAGAAACAACGTCAAACTAGAGAACGTCAAAAAACATGAGAAGAGCATCAGAGGAGAAGGACATTTGACGACAAAAAGAACGCAAGAAACTCACAAGCAAAAAATAATCAGATGACAAACTAACATCCAACCCAAAGAAGGCAACTAAAAAACAAAAGCATTTAGAAAATGTTCCTGAACAATCAGATAAGAATTCAAATGATGATTTACACAGTCACATTGATATATCTTCTCACAATTGTCCTTTACTTAAATCTTTACCAATAAAGGTTCATAATTGTGGTGACATGAATATTCTCTGTCAGTTTTGTGGGGCTTATCATTTCAAACACTAAAGACCCAGAGATGGCGAGTTCGTGAGTTGCTGTCAAAAAGGCAAGGTAAGACTTCCACAAAGACAATAATTCCCAACATATTTACAAAGCATTATGACTGAGCCTACTTTCCCTAACTACCAAAATTTAAAAACAAACATAAGATCATACATTAGTGCTATATCCTTTGCAACTATGGGTGAAACATTAGCTGCTAATGTGCCAGGACATGGCCCTTACTGCTTTAAAGTTACATAGTAATTAAGGTTGAAAAAAGACTTTCAGTCCATCTCCTCTGATCTGCAATATGCGGGTTTGTTATTAATTAATTAGTTGTTAATTAATTATTAATAGTATAGTATTTGAGGATGAATAAAGGGTTAGTCCATCAAGTTCAACCTTTTTAGATCTCTTTTGAACTTTTAAATAGGTGGACTATTTGTTATTAATTGATCCAGAGGAAGGCAAACAGAAAAAAAAAAAAACATTGAAACTTTGCCAATTGTCTCATAAGGGGAAAAAAAGTAAAATTCCTTCAGGACCCCAGAAGCTGACAATCAAATTTCTCCCTGGATCAATATTTCTTAGCTAGTTATCTAGGATAACCTTGAATGCCCTCTTTATTAAAAAAATATATCTAACTCCTTTTTGAAGTTATCTATCGAATTCGCTGTCACCACCTCCTTTGGTAGAGAACTCCACAGTTTAACCACCCTAACTGTGAAGAACCCTTTTCTTTATTAAAGGTGAAATCTTTTTTCCTCTAACCTCAAGGGATGTCCTCTTGTCAGTTGAAAATCTCTTGCTACAAAAAGTTCACTCAAGCCTTATATTGACCCTGGATGTATTTAAACAAGGTAATCGTATCCCCTCTTAGACGCTTTTTTTCTAGAGGAAATAATTTTAATAAATTTATTTTTACTTCCCAAATGCATAACCTTACATTTATTTGTATTAAATCTAATCTGCCATTTAGCCGCCCATTTCTCTAATTTATGCAAATCCCTCTGTAGGGAAAGTACATCATTATCTTGAGGACCGTAATAGCACTTATGGTTAATGTTAGGGTTTTAACAGCCCCATATATAAAGAGGCTTATGGGGGTCTGTATTGACCCCCATGAGTTATAGGGTTAATTAAGGGCTTATGTTGGTCTATATTGGCCACCATGAGTTATAGGGTTGATTATTGGCTTATGGGGGTCTGTATTGACCCCCATGAGTGACAGGGGACGCAGCGGGAAATTTAAAACTTTTAGATGCAGCGGGGGCCCCCGCTGCAAGGGGTTAATGTGGGGGGGGGGGGCTGCAGGTGTCTTGATAGGACCCCTGCATCATGGGGATTTGTTTAGGGAGCAGGGGCAGCATCACACGACTGTCTTGGGCTTCTCCGAGGCAGCGCGTATGTGATTTGGGATCCCTTGCTAGCACTTTTTTGTGCTCATAGGGATTCTTCGGAGGTGCGAGATTCACCTCATAGATTGAAGGCTGCATGTGACTCCGTAGCTCTCTCGGAGCTTATTCTCGGCCATTTTTTGAAATCATCTCGCAAAGCAGGCTGCGAGGCATTCGGTCCTCGCAAACAGCAAAATACTGCCTTTTACGAGGACCGAGAGAACTACGAGGGCTAATTTAATAAAGCCCTTAGTGTATTTCCATGTTGGAAATGAAACCAATGCTTTGGGACAAAGTGAGAATCGCCAAACTACACTAACTGCGTGGTTTCAATTAAATTGTACTGACTTGGAGCGAAGAAAATTGTTATATATTGACATTCCATACCATTATGTTTTTGCTAATGGATTATAGCGAAAACGAAAAAGTTGTGGAAATAAAATAATCGCAAGAATTTACACTGTAAGTGCAAGAGACCTTGTACTTTTCTGCTTACTATTACTAAATGTTCCTGGTGCACCAAATTTTGAACAGTTAAGAACTGTTAATGACATATTTTATGAATCATTTCATTTAGCTGCGCAACACAGAAACTTCCTGGCTGATGATACAGAATGGGAAAGATTTAAAACAAATATGTCTGAAGACTTCTTGCAACGATAAAATGAGGCAATTGTACAATTAAAAGCATTAATTAAAATTTAAGAGGTCTTTCTTTCTAATGGATAAAGTTTTAATCTGCCAGATCCAGGACTTATAGACGACATAAACTTTGAAGATTATGATACTCAGCTGCAAAGAGAAAGAACAGAAAAAAAACTTGGAGGGAGACACAGGGGAGTTAGAGGAGGGGGGATAGACACAGGGGAGTGAGAGGGGGGAGAGACAAAAAGGAATGAGAGGAGGTGTAAGAGACAGAGAGGAGGAGGGGGAGACACACATGGGGAGGGAGGGGAGGGGAAGATACAAAGGGGAGGGGGAGACACATAGGGGTGGGAGAGGAGGGGGTAGACAAACAGGGGAGGGAGAGAAGGGAAAGACACAGAGGAGGGAGAGGAAGGGGGAGAGAAACAGGGGAGGGAAATGGGGTGAACAGAAACGAGGGAGGGGAAAAAAAAGGAGAAAGAGACATGGGGGAAAGATACACAGGGGAGGGAGAGGGACAAGAGACACAGGGGAGGGAGAGGGGGCAAGAGACACATAGGAGGGAGAGTGGGGCAAGAGACACAGGGGAGGGAGAGGGGGGCAAGAGAAACAGGGTAAGGAGAGGTGGAGAAAGAGACAAAGTGGGACAGGGTGGAAAAACACGGGGGAGAAGGGGTAAAAACACAGGGGGGGGAAGGAGACAAAACGGAGGGACAGGAGGGGGGAAATGAGACACAAGGGAGGAAGTAGACAAAGGGAGAGACTCGCAATGAGTGCCGAAGGCACTCATTGCAAGGCCCTTGATGAGCGCTGAAGGCGCTCATCGCTAGGCAAGTAAAGTAGAGGAGGAGAGGCTCCCATTGTGTGTCAAACAGCATTGCCAGTATTCACATTTTGTTGCCGTCATTTTTGACGGGCAAGTTGCTAGTATATATATATATATATATATATCTATATATATATATATATATTACAAAACCTTTCATTATTATTTTGCAAAAAATAACATTCCAAATATCAGCTAACACACCTCAATATTTCACTTTTCGTATACCACATTGAAATATCAATTGTTCATCTATTTTGTATGTGTTCACTTTAAAATAGTAACTTCTTTTCCCCTCCTCCTCTCCTTACCCTGTGTCTCTCTTCCCCTCCTCCTCTCCTTACCCTGTGTCTCTCTTACCCTCCTTCTCTCCCTACCCTGTGTCTTTCATCCCCTCCATCAACAACAACAAATTAATATATTCTAATTATATGGAAGTGGCCTTTTAGCATGATTAGCCCCACAAAACACTTTGCTTGCATTTTATAACAATTACAGTTTAAATGTTACTTCATTAAGTTACTGTATCTAATGTTACTATTTGTGGAAAAAATTAAGCAAAGTTGTTTCATTGCATATATTTGAAAGTTCATGTGAAGAGGAGGAGCAGCTTTTGTTGTACAATTTAAATGTATAATTTAATGAAGAGTTTTAATCCAGGGAGTAAACCAAACAACAGTTAATTGGGTCAGGAAGGAATTATTTTTCCCCCCCTTTGATACAATTGGCTAAGTTTCAATGGGGGTTTTACTGTTTGCCTTCCTCTGGATTCAATGTAGGAATGAGCAAATCCTGGAAGTGCGTACTGGATGACGTATCAAATAAAGGTAGAAGTTTCCCCCTTTTTTTGCACTGGATCCCACCATTTACAAGCCCTTTTACTGCTTAAGTAACTGATCTGTGAATATCAAATTCAGAAAAAGGCAATACTAGAAAAACCTGTTTAGCTTCTTATTGAACAGTAAAAGTACGTTACCAAAGGGACCTGTAGGTCACATACACACTCATCGTTGTCCTGCAGCAGATACTGTTACCTGGGCTCTGTGGATGGATTCATAAACAGGAATACTTTTACTCATCATTTAGATCATGAAGATAGTTTTGTTGTGGTCCTTTCTAATCTGCAACTTGCTGTGTATAATAGGACTAAGTATGATTTTTCTTTCTTATTTTGTGAAGCATTTAACACCTCAAAGGAAGTAATTCCAGTGTAAGTTAAGGAGTCTGTAGAGTGACGTGTTCTACATTATTATATCACCAAAAGTATCTCCTGAAGTTTATGGGAATGTTAAATCTGTCCCATTGAAGCAACTTTACAATGTACATGGAAAATATATCACTTTAGTAATACCCTCACGCTACAAGACTCTGATGTCACAAATCTGTGGTCATGTTTATAACTGAGCAGGTTTTAGACAATCTAAATATTTTTTTGTTTGCATGACAGATGAGTGATATAAAGGTGAAAATATATGTCCGTCCTTGTACAGATTTGAGAATGGATTTGTTTGGCTGTACCATAATCAGCCACTAGAGTTGGTTTCTCCAAACCATTCCATAACCACTCGACTAGTGTACTGACTTTGTTTGCCTAGGGATCAAAATAAATTAATTAAACTCATTGTTTATGCAAATAAAACATTTGTAGTATTAAAATCCTGCTACTTGTAATGCTTTAAAATACTTTGTATTACTTAAGTGTGCGTTTAAACACTTGACAAGCAATCTTATCACAATGTAAGCACTAGAAAAATATAAGATTACATATTCCCAATTTATAAGCTACCTCCTGCAACCATGAGAGCTCTAGATAGCGGTGGATAGATGGTGTGATATGGATAGGATACTCAGCTTGCGTATAATCCAACCTTGGCTTTGCATTAAAGCTGTGTAATACAGCATGCATAAGCTTAAAGAAAGCCATGTTTGATTATGGTTACGAATTGAATAGTGAGGCACATTTGCATGTCCCAGCTCAACTTCCCAGAATGCAGTGTAATAACTGTTTTTCTGGGAACTCTGAGCTAGAAGCAGATTTATTAAGTTGCTTTAGACATTCAAATGTGAACACAGACGTACTTTTTATCACTTATAATAGTTGTCAAACTGCAATTAGTCGTCACGTTTGCGTCAAATCGCAGCATTGCGCAAACGGTCTGGACGAGTCCACCGTGTGGCGGTTGGCAGCGCAGGTGCATTGCGCGCCAAAGTGGACGGGAGATACACAGGGAAGGAAGGGGAAGACAGAGGAGAGGGGGGAGAGACACGGAGGAGGGAGGGGAGACACAGTGGAATGAGAGGGGGGAGAGACACAGAGGAGAGGGGAGAGACACAAGGAGTGAGAAAAGGAGGGAAGGAGAGACACAAAGGAGTGAGAGGAGCGGGGAGAGCCACAAAGGAGTGAGAGGAGTGGGAGAGAGACACAGGGGAGTGAGAGGAGAGGCGGAGAGACACATGGGAGTGAGAGGAGGGGGGAGAGACACAAAGGAGTGAGGGGGAGAGACAAAGATAAGGGAGACAAGGGGTGAAGGGTCACAAGGGCGGGAGAGACACAGAGGAGGTGGAGAGAAACAGTGAATGAGAGGGGGGAGAGACACAGAGGAGGGGGCCGAGAAACAGGGGAGTAAGGGGTGGTGGAGAGACACATAAATGAGAGGGAGAAAGACATAGGGGGGGGGGGGAGTGACACAAATTAATGAGAGGTTGGAGAGACACAGAGAAGGGGGGAGAGACACAGGGAAGTGAGAGGAGGGGGGAAGAGACACAGGGGAGTGAGAGGAGGGGGGACACAGTGGAGTGAGAAGAGGGGGGGAGACACAGGGGAGGGAGAGGAGGGGGGAAGAGACACAGGGGAGAGTGGAGACACAGAGGTAGGAGAGGAGGGGTAGACACATAGGGGAGAGAGAGAAGGGGGGCGAGAGAAAGAAGAAGGATAGGGGAGAGACACAGAGGAGGGGGAGACACAGGGGAGTGAGAGGTGGGTGGACACACAGGGGAGTGAGAGGATAGAGGAGAGACCATGGGGAATGAGAGGGGGAGAGACACAGAGAAGGCGAGAGACACAGGGGAATAAGTATGGTGAGAGACACAGAGGAGGAAATAGACACAGGGGAGTGAGAGGAGAAGCAGAGGAGAGTCACAAAGGAGTGAGAGGAGTGAGGGGGAGAGATACAAAGGAGTGAGGGGGAGAGACACAGGGAAGGAAGACAAAGGGGGAAGAGACACAGGGGAGGTGGAGACACACAGGATTGGGAGAGGATGGGGTAGATACACAGGGGAGGGAGAGACACAGAGGAGGGGGAAGAGACACAGGGGAATGAGAGGGGGAGAGACACAGAGGAGTAGGGAGAGACACAGGGGAGTGAGGGACGGGGGAAGAGACACGGGAATGAGAGGGGGAGAGACACAGGGGGGTGGAGAGACACATGGGAATGAGAGGTGGGAGAGACACAGAGAAGGGGGTAGAGACAGAGGGGGAGTGAGAGGAGGAGGAAGAGACACAAGGGAGTGAGAACAGGGGGCAGAGACACAAAGGAGTGAGTAGAGTTGGCAGATACACAGAGGAATAAGAGGAGGAGGGAGAGACACGGGGGAATGAGAGGGGGAGAGACACAGAGAAGAGGAGAGACACAGGGGAATGAGAGGGGGGAAAGACACAGAGGAGGAGGGGGAGACACAGGGGAGATTGAGAAGGGGGGAGGAGACACAGGGGAGTGAGAGGAGGAGGGAGAGACACAAAGGAGTGAGAAGAGGGGAAGAGACACAGGGAAGGGAGAGGAGGGGGGAAGAGACACAGGGGAGGGGGAGACACAGTAGTAGAAGAGGAGGGTGGTAGATACATAGAGGAGGGAGAGGAAGGTGGAGACACACATGGGAATGAGAGGGGGAGAGACACAGAGGAGGGGGGAGACACAAGGGAGTGAGAGGAGTGGCGGAGAGACTCATGGGAGTAAGAGGAGGGGGTGAGACACAAAGGAGTGAGGGGGAGAGACAAAGGGAAGGGAGACAAGGGGGGAAGGGTCACAAGGGAGGGGGAGACACAAAGGGGTGGGAGAGGATGGGGTAGAAACAGGGGAGGAAGGGAGAGACACAGGGGGGGGCAGAGAAACAGGGGAGAGAGGGGAGGGGGGAGAGACACGGGAATGAGAGGGGAGAAAGACACAGAGGGGGGAGTGACACAGGTGAATGAGAGGGGGGTGAGACAAAAAGAAGGGGGGAGAGACACAGGGAAGTGAGAGGATGGGGGAAGAGACACAGGGGAGTGAGAGGAGGTGGAGACACAGTGGAGTAAGAGTAGAGAAAGACACGGGGGGGAGTGACACAGGTGAATATGAGGTGGGGAGACACAGAGAAGGGGGGAGAGACACAGGGAAGTGAGAGGAGGGGGGAAAAGACACAGGGGAGTGAGAGGAGGGGGAGACACAGTGGAGTGAGAAGAGGGGGGAGAGACACAGGGGAGGGAGAGGAGGGTGGAAGAGACACAGGGGGGAGTGGAGACACAGAGGTAAGAGAGGAGGGGTTAGACACATAGGGGAAGGAGAGAAGGGGGCGAGACAAAGGGGAATGATAGGGGAGAGACACAGAGGAGGGGGAGACACAGGGGAGTGAGAGGTGGGGTGGACACACAGGGGAGTGAGAGTATGGGGTAGAGACACAGGGGAATGAGAGGGGTGAGAGACACAGAAGAGGGGAGAGACCCAGGGGAGTGAGAGGAGAAGCAGAGGAGATTCACAAAGGAGTGAGAGGAGTGAGGGGGAGAGATACAAAGAGTGAGGGGGAGAGACACAGGGAAGGAAGACAAAGGGGGAAGAGACACACGGGAGGGGGAGACACAAAGGGGTGGGAGAGGTTGGGGTAGAAACAGGGGAGGAAGGGAGAGACACAGAGGGGGGGGCAGAGAAACAGGGGAGAGAGGGGAGGGGGGAGAGACACGGGAATGAGAGGGGAGAAAGACACAGAGGGGGGAGTGACACAGGTGAATGAGAGGGGGGTGAGACAAAAAGAAGGGGGGAGAGACACAGGGAAGTGAGAGGAGGGGGGAAGAGACACAGGGGAGTGAGAGGAGGTGGAGACACAGTGGAGTAAGAGTAGAGAAAGACACGGGGGGGAGTGACACAGGTGAATATGAGGTGGGGAGACACAGAGAAGGGGGGAGAGACACAGGGAAGTGAGAGGAGGGGGGAAAAGACACAGGGGAGTGAGAGGAGGGGGAGACACAGTGGAGTGAGAAGAGGGGGGAGAGACACAGGGGAAGGAGAGGAGGGTGGAAGTGACACAGGGGGGAGTGGAGACACAGAGGTAAGAGAGGAGGGGTTAGACACATAGGGGAAGGAGAGAAGGGGGCGAGACAAAGGGGAATGATAGGGGAGAGACACAGAGGAGGGGGAGACACAAGGGAGTGAGAGGTGGGGTGGACACACAGGGGAGTGAGAGTATGGGGTAGAGACACAGGGGAATGAGAGGGGTGAGAGACACAGAAGAGGGGAGAGACCCAGGGGAGTGAGAGGAGAAGCAGAGGAGATTCACAAAGGAGTGAGAGGAGTGAGGGGGAGAGATACAAAGAGTGAGGGGGAGAGACACAGGGAAGGAAGACAAAGGGGGAAGAGACACACGGGAGGGGGAGACACACAGGGGTGGGAGAGGTTGGCGTAGATGCACAGGGGAGAGAGGGAGAGACACAGAGGAGGGGGAAGTGACACAGGGGAATGAGAGGGGGAGAGACACAGAGGAGTATGCATAGACACAGGGGAGTGAGGGAAGGAGGGAGATACACAGGAATGAGAGGTGGGGGAAACATAGAGAATGGGGGAGAGAGGAGGGGGAAGAGACACAAGGGAGTGAGAGGAGGGAGAGACACAGGGGAGTGAGAACAGGGGGCAGAGACACAAAGGAGTGATTAGAGGGGGGAGAGACACAGAGTAATAAGAGGAGGGGGAAGAGACACAGGGTAATGAGAGGGGGAGAGACACAGAGAAGGGGTGAGACACAGGGGAACGAGAGGGGGTAAAGACACTGAGGAGGAGGGGGAGAAACAGGGGAGTGAGAGGAGGGGAGAGGAGACACAGGGGATTGAGAGGAAGGGGAGAGACACAAAGGAGTGAGAAGAGGGGAGAGACACAGGGTAGGGAGAGGAGGGGGGAAGAGACACAGGGGAGGGGGAGACACAGTAGTAGAAGAGGAGGGAGGTAGATACATAGAGGAGGGAGAGGAGGGTGGAGACAAACATGGGAATGAGAGGGGGAGAGACACAGAGGAGCGGGGAGACACAAGGGAGTGAGAGGAGTGGCGGAGAGACTCATGGGATTGAGAGGGGGAGAGACACAGAGAAGAGGAGAGACACAGGGGAATGAGAGGGGAGAAAGACACAGAGGAGGAGGGGAGAAACAGGGGAGTGAGAGGAGGGGAGAGGAGACACAGAGGAGTGAGACGAGGGGGAGAGACACAAAGGAGTGAGAATAGGGGGAGAGACACAGGGTAGGTAGAGGAGGGGGAAGAGACACAGGGGAGGGGGGAGACAAAGTAGTAGAAGAGGAGGGAGGTAGACACATAGAGGAGGGAGAGGAGGGTGGAGACACACATGGGAATGAGAGGGGAGAGACACAGAGGAGATTGGAGATACAAGGGAGTGAGAGGAGTGGTGGAGAGACACATGGAAGTTAGAGGAGGGGGTGAGACACAAAGGAGTGAGGGGGAGAGACAAATGGAAGGGAGACAAGAGGGGAAGGGTCACCATGGAGGGGGGAGACACACAGGGGTGGGAGAGGATGAGGTAGAAACACAGGGGAGGAAGGGAGAGACACAGAGCAGGGGGGAGGGAAAGAGGGGAATAAGAGGAGGGGGGAAGAGACACAGGGGAGTGAGAGGAGGGGGAAGAGACACAGGGGAGAGTGGAGACACAGAGGTAGGAGAGGAGGGGTTAGACACATAGGGGAAGGAGAGAAGGGGGTGAGACAAAGGGGAATGATAGGGGAGAGACACATAGGAGGGTGGAGACACAGGGGAGTGAGAGGTTAGGGGGACACACAGGGGAGTGAGAGAATGGGGGAGAGACCCAGGGGAATGAGAGGGGGAGAGACAAAGAGAAGGGGAGAGACACAGGGGAATGAGAGGGGTGAGAGACATAGAAGAGGGGAGAGACCCGGGTGAGTGAGAGGAGAAGCAGAGGAGATTCACAAAGGAGTGAGAGGAGTGAGGGGGAGAGATACAAAGGAGTGAGGGGGAGAGCCACAGGGAAGGAAGACAAAGGGGGAAGAGACACATGGGAGGGGGAGACACACAGGGTTGGGAGAGGATGGGGTAGATACACAGGGGAGGGAGGGAGAGACACAGAGGAGGGGGAAGAGACACAGGTGAATGATAGGGGGAGAGACAGAGAGGAGTGGGGAGAGACACAGGGGAGTGAGGGAAGGGGGGGAGAGACATGAGAATGAGAGGGGGGAGAGACACAGAGGGGGGAGAGACACGGGGGAATGAGAGGTGGGAGAGACATAGAGAATGGGGAAGAGACACAGGGGCATGAGAGGAGGGGGAAGAGACACAAGGGAGTGAGAGGAGGGGGAGACACAGGGGAGTGAGAACAGGGGGCAGAGACACAAAGGAGTGAGTAGAGGGGGAGAGATACAGAGGAGTAAGAGGAGGGGGGAGAGACACAGGGGAATGAGATGGGGAGAGAAGGGGAGAGACACAGGGGAATGAGAGGGGGGAAGACACAGAGGAGGAGGGGGAGAAACAGGGGAGTGAGAGGAGGGGGGAGGAGACACAGGGGGTGAGAGGAGGGGGAGAGACACAAAGGAGTGAGAAGAGGGGGGAAAGACACAGGGTAGGGAGAGGAGGGTGGAATAGACACAGGGGAGGGTGGAGACACAGTAGTAGTAGTAGAGGATGGTGGTAGACACATAGGGGAGGGATAGGAGGGTGGAGACACACAGGGGAATGAGAGGGGGAGAGACACAGAGGAGGAGGGAGACACAGGGGAGTGAGAGGAGGGGGGACAGACACAGGGGAGTGAGAGGGGGAGAGACAAAAAGGAATGAGAGGAGGTGTAAGAGACAGAGAGGAGGAGGGGGAGACACACATGGGGAGGGAGAGGAGGGGAAGATACAAAGGGGAGGGGGAAACACATAGGGGTGGAAGAGGAGGGGGTAGACAAACAGGGGAGAGAGAGAAGGGGGAGACACAGAGGAGGGAGAGGAAGGGGGAGAGAAACAGGGCAGGGAAATGGGGTGAACAGAAACGAGGAGAGGGGAAAAAAAAGAGACATTGGGGAAAGATACACAGGGGAGGGAGAGGGACAAGAGACACAGGGGAGGGAGAGGGGGGCAAGAGACACATAGGAGGGAGAGTGGGGCAAGAGACACAGGGGAGGGAGAGGGGGGCAAGAGAAACAGGGCAAGGAGAGGTGGAGAAAGAGACAAAATGGGACAGGGTGGAAAGACACGGGGTGGAAGGGGTAAAAACACAGGGGGGGAAGGAGACACAAGAGAGGGACAGGAGGAGGGAAATAAGACACAAGGGAGGAAGTAGACAGAGGGAGAGACTCGCAATGAGTGCCGAAGGCACTCATTGCAAGGCCCGTGATGAGCGCTGAAGGCGCTCATCGCTAGGCCAGTAAAGTAGAGGAGGAGAGGCTCCCATTGTGTGTCAAACAGCATTGCCAGTATTCACATTTTCTTGCCGTCCTTTTTGATGGGCAAGTTGCTATTATATATATATATATATATATATATATATATATATGTTACAAAACCTTTCATCATTATTTTGCAAAAAAATAACATTCCAAATATCAGCTAACACACCTCAATATTTCACTTTTCGTATATCACATTGAAATATCAATTGTTTATCTATTTTGTATGTGTTCACTTTAAAATAGTATACATGTCCCCACCAACTTCTTTTCCCCACCTCCTCTCCTTACCCTGTGTCTCTCTTCCCATCCTCCTCTCCTTACACTGTGTCTCTCTTCCCCTCCTCCTCTCCTTACCCTGTGTCTCTCTTCCCCTCCTCCTCTCCTTACCCTGTGTCTCTCATCCCCTCCTCCTCTCCTTACCCTGTGTCTCTCTTACCCTCCTTCTCTCCTTACCCTGTGTCTTTCATCCCCTCCATCAACAACAACAAATTAATATATTCTAATAATATGGAATTGGCCTTTTAGCATGATTAGCCCCACAAAACACTTTGCTTGCATTTTATAACAATTACAGTTAAAATGTTACTTCATTAACTTACTGTTTCTAATGTTACTATTAGTGGAAAAAAATATGCAAAGTTGTTTCATTGCATATATTTGAAAGTTCATGTGAAGAGGAGGAGGAGCTTTTGTTGTACAATTTAAATGTATAATTTAATGAAGAGTTTTAATCCAGGGAGTAAACCAAACAACAGTTAATTGGGTCAGGAAGGAATTATTTGTTTCACCCTTTGATACAATTGGCTAAGTTTCATCAGGGGTTTTACTGTTTGCCTTCCTCTGGATTCAATGTATATTTACTTTACCAGTTGTTTATGTACAAGTTGCATGTTAAAAAACATTATGTCATGTTTACAATTCTCATTAATACAATGTTGACCTGTTCTTACATTAAAATGTTACTACTCTTAAAAAAGATGATTTAACAGTTGGTCACCTACATGTTGCATGTTAAAAAAATAAACATGTTTCTTATAATAATTGTACTTCTTTATAGATAAGAAAAAGGGTAAAAGTGTCAACTACGCATATTACCTGCAAAACAGAATTCAAAACATTCACATTTAATTTCCGCCATTTTTTGACGGGCAAGTCGCTAGTATATATATATATATATATAAATATATATATATATATATATATATATATATATATATATATATATATGAGCGATCTGTGTATTCCAGAAGTAAATAATATATAAACCATAGACTGAATAAAGAAAGCAGATCAATAACAATTTTGCAAATTGGGGGTAGAATTTGCTGGGAGACTAGTGTAAAGAGATGTAATAAACTTGGTAAAACTATGGCATTGCATAAGTATGTATGTTAGGAATGAGCAAATCCTGGAAGTGCGTACTGGATGACGTATCAAACAAAGGTAGAAGTTTCCCCTTTTTTTTGCACTGGAGCCCACCATTTACAAGCTCTTTTACTGCTTAAATAACTGATCTGTGAATATCGAATTCAGAAAAAGGCAATTCTAGAAAAACCTGTTTATCTTCTTATTGAACAGTAAAAGTACGTTACCAAAGGGACCTGTAGGTCACATACACACTCATCGTTGTCCTGCAGCAGATACTGTTACCTGGGCTCTGTGGATGGATTCATAAACAGGAATACTTTTACTCATCATTTAGATCATGAAGATAGTTTTGTTGTGGTCCTTTCTACTCTGCAACATGCTGTGTATAATAGGAATAAGTGTGATTTTTCTTTCTTATTTTGTAAAGCATTTAACACCTCTAAGGAAGTAATTCCAGTGTAAGTTAAGGAGTCTGTAGAGTGACGTGTTCTACATTATTATATCACCAAAAGTATCTCCTGAAGTTTATGGGAATTTAAAATCTGGTACATTGAAGCAACTTTACAATGTACATGGAAAATATATCACTTTATTAATACCCTCATGCTACAAGACTCTGATGTCACAAATCTGTGGTCATGTATATAACTGAGCAGGTTTTAGACAATCTAAATATGTTTTTCTTTGCATGACAGATGAGTGATATAAAGGTGAAAATATATGTCCGTCCTTGTGCAGATTTGAGAATGGATTTGTTTGGCTGTACCATAATCAGCCACTAGAGTTGGTTTCTCCAAACCATTCCATAACCACTCGACTAGTGTACTGACTTTGTTTGCCTAGGGATCAAAATAAATTAATTAAACTCACTGTTTATGCAAATAAAACATTTGTAGTATTAAAATCCTGCTACTTGTAATGCTTTAAAATACATTGTATTACTTCAGTGTGCGTTTAAACACTTGACAAGCAATCTTATCACAATGTAAGCACTACAAAAATATAAGATTAGATATTCCCAATTTATAAGCTACCTCCTGCAACCATGAGAGCTCTAGATAGTGGTAGATAGATGGTGTGATATGGATAGGATAGTCAGCTTGCATATAATCCAACCTTGGCTTTGCATTAAAGCTGTGTAATACAGCATGCATAAGCTTAAAGGAAGCCATGTTTGATAATGGTTACGAATTGAATAGTGAGGCACATTTGCATGTCCCAGCTCAAATTCCCAGAATGCAGTGTAATAACTGTTTTTCTGGGAACTCTGAGCTAGAAGCAGATTTATTAAGTTGCTTTAGACATTGAAATGTGAACACAGACGTACTTTTTATCACTAATAATAGTTGTCAAACTGCAATTAGTCGTCACGTTTGCGTCAATTCGCAGCATTGCGCAAATGGTCTGGACGAGTCCACTGTGTGGCGGTTGCCAGCGCAGGTGCATTGCGAGCCAAAGTGGAGGGGAGATACACAGGGAAGGAAGGGGAAGACAGAGGAGAGGGGGGAGAGACACAGAGGAGGGAGGGGAGACACAGTGGAATGAGAGGGGGGAGAGACACAGAGGAGAGGGGAGAGACACAAGGAGTGAGAGGAGGAGGGAAGGAGAGACACAAAGGAGTGAGGGGAGCGGCGAGAGCCACAAAGGAGTGAGACGAGTGGGAGAGAGACACAGGGGAGTGAGAGGAGAGGCGGAGAGACACATGGGAGTGAGAGGAGGGGGGAGAGACACAAAGGAGTGAGGGGGAGAGACAAAGGGAAGGGAGACAAGGGGTGAAGGGTCACAAGGGTGGGAGAGACACAGAGGAGGTGGAGAGACACAGAGAAGGGGGGAGAGACACAGGGAAGTGAGAGGAGGGGGGAAGAGACATAGGGGAGTGAGAGGAGGGGGGACACAGTGGAGTGAAAAGAGGGGGGAGAGACACAGGGGAGAGAGAGGAGGGGGGAAGAGACACAGGGGAGAGTGGAGACACAGAGGTAGGAGGGGAGGGGTAGACACATAGGGGAGAGAGAGAAGGGGGGTGAGAGAAAGGGGAATGATAGGGGAGAGACACAGAGGAGGGGGAGACACAGGGGAGTGAGATGTGGGTGGACACACAGGGGAGTGAAAGGATAGAGGAGAGACCAAGGGGAAAGAGAGGGGGAGAGACACAGAGAAGGCGAGAGACACAGGGGAATAAGTATGGTGAGAGACACAGAGGAGGAAATAGACACAGGGGAGTGAGAGGACAAGCAGAGGAGAGTCACAAAGGAGTGAGAGGAGTGAGGGGGAGAGATACAAAGGAGTGAGGGGGAGAGACACAGGTAAGGAAGACAAAGGGGGAAGAGACACAGGGGAGGGGGAGACACACAGGATTGGGAGAGGATGGGGGTAGATACACAGGGGAGGGAGAGACACAGAGGAGGGGGAAGAGACACAGGGGAATGAGAGGGGGAGAGACACAGAGGAGTAGGGAGAGACACAGGGGAGTGAGGGACGGGGGAAGAGACACGGGAATGAGAGGGGGAGAGACACAGAGGGGTGGAGAGACACAGGGGAATGAGAGGTGGGAGAGACACAGAGAAGGGGGTAGAGACTGAGGGGGAGTGAGAGGAGGAGGAAGAGACACAAGGGAGTGAGAACAGGGGGCAGAGACACAAAGGAGGGAGTAGAGTTGGGAGATACACAGAGGAATAAGAGGAGGAGGGAGAGACACAGAGAAGAGGAGAGACACAGGGGAATGAGAGGGGGGAAAGACACAGAGGAGGAGGGGGAGACACAGGGGAGAGTGAGAAGGGGGGAGGAGACACAGGGGAGTGAGAGGAAGGGGGAGAGACACAAAGGAGTGAGAAGAGGGGAAGAGACACAGGGAAGGGAGAGGAGGGGGGAAGAGACACAGGGGAGGTGGAGACACAGTAGTAGAAGAGGAGGGTGGTAGATACATAGAGGAGGGAGAGGAAGGTGGAGACACACATGGGAATGAGAGGGGGAGAGACACAGAGGAGGGGGAGACACAAGGGAGTGAGAGGAGTGGCGGAGAGACTCATGGGAGTGAGAGGAGGGGGTGAGACACAAAGGAGTGAGGGGGAGAGACAAAGGGAAGGGAGACAAGGGGGGAAGGGTCACAAGGGAGGGGGAGACACACAGGGGTGGGAGAGGATGGGGTAGAAACAGGGGAGGAAGGGAGAGACACAGAGGGGGGGGGCAGAGAAACAGGGGAGAGAGGGGAGGGGGGAGAGACACAGGAATGAGAGGGGAGAAAGACACAGAGGGGGGAGTGACACAGGTGAATGAGAGGGGGGTGAGACAAAAAGAAGGGGGGAGAGACACAGGGAAGTGAGAGGAGGGGGGAAGAGACACAGGGGAGGGAGAGGAGGTGGAGACACAGTGGAGTAAGAGTAGAGAAAGACACAGGGGGAGAGTGAAACAGGTGAATATGAGGGGGGGAAACACAGAAAAGGGGGGAGAGAAAGAAAGAAAGTGAAAGGAGGGGGGAAGAGACACAGGGGAGTGAGAGGAGGGGGAGACACAGTGGAGTGAGAAGAGGGGAGAGAGACACAGGGGAGGGAGAGGAGGGTGGAAGAGACACAGGGGGGAGTGAAGACACAGAGGTAAGAGAGGAGGGGTTAGACACATAGGGGAAGGAGAGAAGGGGGTGAGACAAAGGGGAATGATAGGGGAGAGACACAGAGGAGGGGGAGACACAGGGGAGTGAGAGGTGGGGTGGACACACAGGGGAGTGAGAGTATGGGGTAGAGACACAGGGGAATGAGAGGGGTGAGAGACACAGAAGAGGGGAGAGACCCAGGGGAGTGAGAGGAGAAGCAGAGGAGATTCACAAAGGAGTGAGAGGAGTGAGGGGGAGAGATACAAAGAGTGAGGGGGAGAGACACAGGGAAGGAAGACAAAGGGGGAAGAGACACATGGGAGGGGGAGACACACAGGGGTGGGAGAGGTTGGCGTAGATGCACAGGGGAGAGAGGGAGAGACACAGAGGAGGGGGAAGTGACACAGGGGAATGAGAGGGGGAGAGACACAGAGGAGTATGGATAGACACAGGGGAGTGAGGGAAGGGGGGAGAGACACAGGAATGAGAGGTGGGGGAAACATAGAGAATGGGGGAGAGAGGAGGGGGAAGAGACACAAGGGAGTGAGAGGAGGGAGAGACACAGAGGAGTGAGAACAGAGGGCAGAGACACAAAGGAGTGAGTAGAGGGGGGAGAGACACAGAGTAATAAGAAGAGGGGGAAGAGACACAGGGTAATGAGAGGGGAAGAGACACAGAGAAGGGGTGAGACACAGGGGAACGAGAGGGGGTAAAGACACTGAGGAGGAGGGGGAGAAACAGGGGAGTGAGAGGAAGGGAGAGGAGACACAGGGGATTGAGAGGAAGGGGAGAGACACAAAGGAGTGAGAAGAGGGGAGAGACACAGGGTAGGGAGAGGAGGGGGGAAGAGACACAGGGGAGGGGGAGACACAGTAGTAAAGAGGAGGGAGGTAGATACATAGAGGAGGGAGAGGAGGGTGGAGACACACATGGGAATGAGAGAGGGAGAGACAAAGAGGAGGGGGGAGACACAAGGGAGTGAGAGGAGTGGCAGAGAGAATCATGGGAGTGAGAGGAGGGGGTGAGACACAAAGGAGTGAGGGGGAGAGACAAAGGGAAGGGAGACAAGGGGGGAAGGGTCACAAGGGAGGGGGAGACACACAGGGGTGGGAGAGGATGGGGTAGAAACAGGGGAGGAAGGGAGAGACACAGAGGGGGGGGCAGAGAAACAGGGGAGAGAGGGGAGGGGGGAGAGACACGGGAATGAGAGGGGAGAAAGACACAGAGGGGGGGGAGACACAAGGGAGTGAGAGGAGTGGCGGAGAGACTCATGGGAGTGAGAGGGGGAGAGACACAGAGAAGAGGAGAGACACAGGGGAATGAGAGGGGAGAAAGACACAGAGGAGGAGGGGAGAAACAGGGGAGTTAGAGGAGGGGAGAGGAGACACAGAGGAGTGAGAGGAGGGGGAGAGACACAAAGGAGTGAGAATAGGGGGAGAGACATAGGGTAGGGAGAGGAGGGGGAAGAGACACAGGGGAGGGGGAGACACAGTAGTAGAAGAGGAGGGAGGTAGACACATAGAGGAGGGAGAGGAGGGTGGAGACACACATGGGAATGAGAGGGGGAGAGACACAGAGGAGGGGGGAGACACAAGGGAGTGAGAGGAGTGGTGGAGAGACACATGGAAGTTAGAGGAGGGGGTGAGACACAAAGGAGTGAGGGGGAGAGACAAATGGAAGGGAGACAAGGGGGGAAGGGTCACCATGGAGGGGGGAGACACACAGGGGTGGGAGAGGATGGGGTAGAAACACAGGGGAGGAATGGAGAGACACAGAGCAGGGGGGAGGGAAAGAGGGGAATAAGAGGAGGGGGGAAGAGACACAGGGGAGTGAGAGGAGGGGGAAGAGACACAGGGGAGAGTGGAGACAAAGAGGTAGGAGAGGATGGGTTAGACACATAGGGGAAGGAGAGAAGGGGGTGAGACAAAGGGGAATGATAGGGGAGAGACACATAGGAGGGTGGAGACACAGGGGAGTGAGAGGTGAGGGGGAGAGACAAAGAAGAGGGGAGAGACCCGGGTGAGTGAGAGGAGAAGCAGAGGAGATTCACAAAGGAGTGAGAGGAGTGAGGGGGAGAGATACAAAGGAGTGAGGGGGAGAGCCACAGGGAAGGAAGACAAAGGGGGAAGAGACACATGGGAGGGGGAGAAACAGGGTTGGGAGAGGATGGGGTAGATACACAGGGGAGGGAGGGAGAGACACAGAGGAGGGGGAAGAGACACAGGGGAATGAGAGGGGGAGAGACACAGAGGAGTGGGGAGAGACACAGGGGAGTGAGGGAAGGGGAGAGAGACATGGGAATGAGAGGGGGGAGAGACACAGAGGGGGGAGAGACATGGGGGAATGAGAGGTAGGAGAGACATAGAGAATGGGGAAGAGACACAGGGGCATGAGAGGAGGGGGAGACACAGGGTAGTGAGAACAGGAGGCAGAGACACAAAGGAGTGAGTAGAGGGGGAGAGACACAGAGTAGTAAGAGAAGGGGGGAGAGACACAGGGGAATGAGAGGGGGAGAGACATAGAGAAGGGGAGAGACACAGGGAATGAGAGGGGGAAGACACAGAGGAGGAGGTGGAGAAACAGGGGAGTGAGAGGAGGGGGAGGAGACACAGGGGGTGAGAGGAGGGGGAGAGACACAAAGGAGTGAGAAGAGGGGAGAAAGACATAGGGTAGGGAGAGGAGGGTGGAATAGACACAGGGGAGGGTGGAGACACAGTAGTAGTAGAGGATGGTGGTAGACACAAGGGGAGGGATAGGAGGGTGGAGACACACAGGGGAATGAGAGGGGGAGAGAGACAGAGGAGGAGGGAGACACAGGGGAGTGAGAGGAGGGGGGACAGACACAGAGGAGTGAGAGGGGGAGAGACAAAAAGGAATGAGAGGAGGTGTAAGAGACAGAGAGGAGGAGGGGGAGACACACATGGGGAGGGAGGGGAGGGGAAGATACATAGGGGAGGGGGAAACACATAGGGGTGGAAGAGGAGAGGGTAGACAAACAGGGGAGAGAGAGAAGGGGGAGACACAGAGGAGGGAGAGGAAGGGGGAGAGAAACAGGGCAGGGAAATGGGGTGAACAGAAACGAGGAGAGGGGGGAAAAAAAGAGACATTGGGGAAAGATACACAGGGGAGGGAGGGGGACAAGAGACACAGGGGAGGGAGAGGAGGGGCAAGAGAAACATAGGAGGGAGAGTGGGGCAAGAGACACAGGGGAGGGAGAGGGGGGCAAGAGAAACATGGTAAGGAGAGGTGGAGAAAGAGACAAAGTGGGACAGGGTGGAAAGACACTGGAAAGGGGTAAAAACACAGGGGGGGGAAGGAGACACAACGGAGGGACAGGAGGAGGGAAATAAGACACAAGGGAGGAAGTAGACAGAGGGAGAGACTTGCAATGAGTGCCGAAGGCACTCATTGCAAGGCCCGTGATGAGCGCTGAAGGCGCTCATCACTAGGCCAGTAAAGTAGAGGAGGAGAGGCTCCCATTGTGTGGCAAACAGCATTGACAGTATTCAGATTTTGTTGCCGTCATTTTTGATGGGCAAGTTGCTATTATATATATATATATATATATATATATATATATATATGTTACAAAACCTTTCATCATTATTTTGCAAAAAAATAACATTCCAAATATCAGCTAACACACCTCAATATTTCACTTTTCGTATACCACATTGAAATATCAATTGTTTATCTATTTTGTATGTGTTCACTTTAAAATAGTATACATGTCCCCACCAACTTCTTTTCCCCTCCTCCTCTCCTTACCCTATGTCTCTCTTCCCCTCCTCCTCTCCTTACCCTGTGTCTCTCTTCCCCTCCTCCTCTCCTTACCCTGTGTCTCTCTTACCCTCCTTCTCTCCTTACCCTGTGTCTTTCATCCCCTCCATCAACAACAACAAATTAATATATTCTAATTATATGGAAGTGGCCTTTTAGCATGATTAGCCCCACAAAACACTTTGCATGCATTTTATAACAATTACAGTTTAAATGTTACTTCATTAACTTACTGTTTCTAATGTTACTATTTGTGGAAAAAAATATGCTAAGTTGTTTCTTTGCATATATTTGAAAGTTCATGTGAAGAGGAGGAGGAGCTTTTGTTGTACAATTTAAATGTATAATTTAATGAAGAGTGTTAATCCAGGGAGTAAACCAAACAACAGTTTATTGGGTCAGGAAGGAATTATTTGTTTTCCCCTTTGATACAATTGGCTAAGTTTCAATGGGGGTTTTACTGTTTGCCTTCCTCTGGATTCAATGTATATTTACTTTACCAGTTGTTTATCTGCAAGTTGCATGTTACAAAACATTATGTCATGTTTACAATTCTCATTAATACAATGTTGACCTGTTCTTACATTAAAATGTTACTACTCTTAAAAAAGATGATTTAACAGTTGGTCACCTACACGTTGCATGTTAAAAAAATAAACATGTTTCTTATAATAATTGTACTTCTTTATAGATAAGAAAAAGGGTAAAAGTGTCAACTACACATATTACCTGCAAAACAGAATTCAAAACATACACATTTCATTTCCGCCATTTTTTGACGGGCAAGTCGCTAGTATATATATATATATATATATATATATATATATATATATATATATATATATATATATATATATATATATATATATATGATCGATCTGTGTATTCCAGAAGTAAATATTAGATAAACCATAGACTGAATAAAGAAAGCAGATCAATAACAATTTAGCAGATTGGGGGTAGAATTTGCTGGGAGACTAGTGTAAAGAGACTTAATAAACTTGGTAATACTATGGTATTGCATAAGTATGTATGTTAGGAATGAGCAAATCCTGGAAGTGCGTACTGGATGACGTATCAAACAAAGGTAGAAGTTTCCCCCTTTTTTTGCACTGGATCCCACCATTTACAAGCTCTTTTACTGCTTAAATAACTGATCTGTGAATATCGAATTCAGAAAAAGTCAATTCTAGAAAAACCTGTTTAGCTTCTTATTGAACAGTAAAAGTACGTTACCAAAGGGACCTGTAGGTCACATACACACTCATCGTTGTCCTGCAGCAGATACTGTTACCTGGGCTCTGTGGATGGATTCATAAACAGGAATACTTTTACTCATCATTTAGATCATGAAGATAGTTTTGTTGTGGTCCTTTCTACTCTGCAACCTGCTGTGTATAATAGGAATAAGTGTGATTTTTCTTTCTTATTTTGTGAAGCATTTAACACCTCTAAGGAAGTAATTCCAGTGTAGGTTAAGGAGCCTGTAGAGTGACGTGTTCTACATTATTATATCACCAAAAGTATCTCCTGAAGTTTATGGGAATGTTAAATCTGTCCCATTGAAGCAACTTTACAATGTACCATAGAAAATATATGTAATACCCTCACGCTACAAGACCCTGAAGTCACAAATCTGTGGTCATGTATATAACTGAGCTGGTTTTAGACAATCTATATATTTTTTTCTTTGCATGACAGATGAGTGATATAAAGGTGAAAATATATGTCCGTCCTTGTACAGATTTGAGAATGGATTTGTTTGGCTGTACCATAATCAGCCACTAGAGTTGGTTTCTCCAAACCATTCCATAACCACTCGACTAGTGTACTGACTTTGTTTGCCTAGGGATCAAAATAAATTAATTAAACTGTTTGTTTAAGCAAATAAAACACTTGCAGTATTAAAATGGGGGAAGAGACAAAGGGGAGGGGGAGACACAAAGGGGTGGGAGAGGAGGGGAGTAGACACACAGGGGAGGGAAATTGGGGGAACAGAAACAAGGGAGAGGGGAAAAGACATGGGCGAACAGATACACCAGGGGAGCGAGAGGGACAAGAGACACAGGGGAGGAAGAGTGGGGAAATAGACAGAGGGGAGGGAGAGGGGGCAAGAGAAACAGGGGGGGAGATGGCGTGATAAGGATTGGATACTTAGCTTGTGTATAATCCAACCTTGGCTTTGCATTAAATCTGTGTAATACAGCATGCATAAGCTTAAAGAAAGCCATGTTTGATAATGGCTACGGATTGAAGAGCGAGGCATTTGTTGGCACATTTGCTTGTCCCAGCTCAACTTCCCAGAAGGCAGTGTAATAACTGTTTTTCTGGGAACTCTGAGCTAGAAGCAGATTTTTTAAGTTGCTTTAGACATTCAAATGTGAACACAGACATACTTTTTATCACTTATAATAGTTGTCAAACTTCAATTCGTTGTCATGTTTGCAACAAATCGCAGTTTGACAACTGCACATCGCGAAATGGGTCGCTCATGCGCACTGTGCACCAGCCCGTGCATGAGCATTGCATGCGCATAGCACAGCGTAAGACGTCCATGCGCATTGCACAAACGGTCTGCGCGAGCGCACTGCGTGGCGGTTGCCAGCGCAGGTGCATTGCATGCCAAAGAGCAAGGGAGACACACAAGGAAGGAAGGGGAAGAGAGAGGAGAGGGGGGAGAGACACAGGGCAGGGGGAGGAGGGGGGAAGAGACAAAGAGTAGGGGGGAGAGACACAAGGGAAAGAGCGGGGGGAGAAACACAGAGGAGGGGGGAGAGACGCAGGAGAGTGAGAGGAGAGGGGAGGAGAGACACAAAGGAGTGAGAGGAGTGGGGGAGAGACACAAAGAAGTGAGAGGAGTGGGGAAGAGACTCAGGGGAGTGAGAGGAGGGGTGGAGAGACACAGGGGAGTGAGAGGAGGGGAGAGAGACACAAAGGAGTGAGGGGGAGAGACACAGGGAAGGGAGACAAGGGGGAAGAGACACAGGGGAGGGGGGAGACACACAGGGGTGGGAGTAGATGGGGAAGATACACAGGGGAGGGAGGGAGAGACACAGAGGAGGGGGAGAGACACAGGGGAATAAGAGGGGGGAGAAACACAGGGGAGTGAGGGGAGGGGGAGAGACATGGGAATGAGAGGGGAGAGAGAAGCAGAGGGGTGAGTGACACAGGGGAATATGAGGGGGCAGAGACACAGAGAAGAGTGGAGAGACACAGGGAAGTGAGAGAAGGAGGGAAGAGACACAGGGGAGTGAGAGGAGTGGGGAGACACAGTGAAGGGAGAGGAGGTGGAAGAGACACAGGGGAGTGAGAGGAGGGGGGCAGAGATACAAAGGAGCGAGAAAAGTGGGGGAGAGACACAGGGGAGGAAGGAGACACAGAGATGGGAGAGGAGGGGGAAGACACATAGGGGAGGGAGAGGAGGGGAGAGAGGCACATGGGGATGATAGGGGGAGAGACACTGAGGAGGGGGAGACACAGGGGAGTGAGAGGAGGGGGAGAGACAAAGGTGAATGAGAGGGGGAGAAACATAGTGAAGGGGAGAGACACAGGGGAATGAGAGGGGTGAGAGACGCAGATGAGTGGGAGAGACACAGGGGAGTGAGAGGAGGAGGGGAGGAGAGACACAAAGGAGTGAGAGGAGTGGGGGAGAGACACAGGGGAGTAAGAGGAGGGGGAAAGACACAAAGGAGTGAGGGGAGAGACACAGGGAAGGGAGACAAGGGGGAAGAAACACAGGGTGGGGGGAGACACAGGGGAGAGGATAGGGGTAGATATACAGGGGAGGGAGGGAGAGACATAGAGGAGGGGAAGAGACACAGGGGAATGAGGGGAGGGGGAGAGACACGGGAATGAGAGGGGAGAGAGACACAGAGGGGGAGAGACACAGGGGAATTAGAGGGGGAAAGACACAGAGAAGGGGAGAACACAGGTGAGTGAGAGGAGGGTGGAATACACACAAGGGAGTGAGAGGAGGGGGAGACACAGGGGAATGAGAGGAGGGTGGAAGACACACAAGGGAGTGAGAGGAGGGGGAGACACAGGGGAATGAGAGGAGGGGGGAAGAGACACAGGGGAGTGAGAGGAGGGGGCAGAGACACAAAGGAGTGAGAAGAGGGGGAGAGACACAGGGGAGGGACAGGAGGGGGAGACACATAGGGGAATGAGGGGGGAAGACACAGAGGAGGAGGTGGGAGACACAGGGGAGTGAGAGGTAGGGGAGGAGACATAGGGGAGTGAGATGAGGAGGGGGGATACAGGGAAGTGAGAGGAGGGGGAAGAGACACAGGGGAGTGAGAGGAGGGGGAGAAACTCAGGGGAGTGAGGGGAGGGGGAGAGACACAGGGGAGTGAGAGGAGGGGGAAGAGACACAGGGGAGTTAGAGGAGGGGGGATAGACACAAAGGAATGAGAAGAGGGGGAGAGACACAGGGGAGGGAGAGGAGGGGGGAAGAGACACAGGGAAATGAGGGGGGGGGAGAGACACAGAGGGGGGAGACACATGCAAGTGAGAGGAGGGGTTGTTAGAAACATGGGGGAATGAGAGGGGGAGAGACAAAAAGGAGTGAGAGGTGGTGTAAGAGACAAAGAGGAGGAGGGGGAGACACACAGGGGAGGGAGAGGAGGGGGAAGAGACAAAGGGAATGGGTGAGACTCATAGGGGTGGGAGAGGAGGGGGTAGACACACAGGGGATGGAGAGGAGGGAGGGAGACACAGGGTAGGGAGAGGAAGGGGGAGAGTAACAGAAGAGGATAATGGGGAGTACAGAAACGAGGGAGAGGGGAAATGACATGGGGAAAGAGACGTTGGGGAAAAGAGACACAGGGGAGGGAGAGGGACAAGAGACACAGGGGACAGTGGGGAAAGACACAGGGGGAAAAGGTGTAAAAACACAGGGGTTGAAGGAGACACAAGGGAGGGATAGGAGGGGAGAAATGAGACACAAGGGAGGAAGTAGACAGAGGGAGAGACTCACAATGAGTGCCGAAGGCGCTCATTGCACGGCCCGTGATGAGCGCTGAAGGCGCTCATTGCTAGGCCAGTAAATTAGAGGAGGAGAGGGTCCCATTGTGTGGCAAACAGCATTGCCAGGATTCACATTTTATTGCCGTCATTTTTGACGGGCAAGTTGCTAGTATATATATATATATATTACAAAACCTTTCATCATTATTTTGCAAAAAAATAACAGTCCAACTATCAGCTAACACACCTTAATATTTCACTTTTCTTATACTACATTTAAATATTAATTGTTCATCTATTTTGTATGTGTTCACTTTAAAATAGTATACATGTCAGTAAAGCGAAAACTTCTTCTTGATGTTCAAATACTGTGCTTTAACCATGGTAGGGGTGACCAGGATCTCGATTCCATGACAAGTAGAAGCCAATACAAGCCTGACAGTGACAGCTGATGCAGACTTTGCATCATATATAATAGTTGTCAAACTGCGAGTGGTTGTCATGCTTTGCGAGCTAGCGAAGCAAGTTTGCAGAACCGCGTCCCTTGTGAAGCGATGGATGCAGTTCTGCCTGCAAATGCAAACCTCGTGAAGCAAAGGCTCATTGCAGGCTGCAAATGCGGACCATCACAAAATGAGGGGCTGCAATTGCAGAGGTGAGGCTCTACGGTACCTCATTCGCGGTACAAAACAACTGAGAAAAGCGGGACTTTGAAAACAAAAACCACGCTGCGGAACTTAAAAAAAAAAAAAAACGACCAACGGGACTTTTCCAAAAAAAATAATAATGTGGAATGAGGAATGACGGATTTACACAAAAAACAATAAGGTGGAATAAGGAAAACCTGTGGCCCTCGCGAAGCCTTTGGTGCTCCTTGTGCTGGTGGAGATGAGCGCCTTATGCCCTTATCCCTACAAACCCGTACGACTTAGACAGGGAGCGCCGAAGGTGCTCACTGCACTGGTGGAGATGAGTGCCGTAGGTGCTTATCACTATGACCCCACACAACTTATTTTCTCCTCCTTCTCTCCTTATTCTGTGTCTCTCTTCCCCTCCTCCTCCCCTTACCCTGTGTCTTTCATCCCCTCCTCCTCTCCTTACCCTGTGTCTCCCTTCCCCTCCTCCTCTCCTTACCCTGTGTCTCCCTTCCCCTCCTCCTCTCCTTACCCTGTGTCTTTCTGTCCTCCTCCTCACCTTACCCTGTGTCTCTCTTCCCCTTTCTCTCCTTACCCTGTGTCTCCCTTCCCCTCCTCCTCTCCTTACCCTGTGTCTCTCTTCCCCTCATCCTCTCCTTACCCTGTGTCTTTCTGTCCTCCTCCTCACCTTACCCTGTGTCTCTCTTCCCCTCTTCTCCTTACCCTGTGTCTCTCTACCCCTTGTCCAATCCTTACCCTGTGGCTTTCTTCCCCTCCTCCTCTCCTTACCCTGTGTCTCTTTTCCCGTCCTCTTCTCCCTCATTACCTGCAACCCAAAATTACAACCTGGGGACTTAGAAAAAAAAAAGCCATGCGACCCAAAATTACGACCCGTGGGACTTAGAAAAAAATATATACAAGGTCATAAAAGAACGCAGTAACTGCGCAAACTGAAAAACACAATAATAAAAGAAAAATACTTACACACAGCACGGGGGGACAGTCAAGACGTTTGGAAGTGTGGCTGCATGGTAATTTTACCCGCCTTTTTTTCCCCAGTTTCGGCACGAATATCGCCTAAGCGAGAAAATAATGGCGGTCAAAAAAATTAAAACAAAGCTCCACGACACAGCACCGCAATAAACACTGCTGGCCACCTACAACTTGGCCCCCACATTAAAAGATCTGACATAAGCTCGGGGCTCCACATTAACCCCTTGCAGCGGGGGTCTGATCGGACACCCGAAGTGTGCCCACATTAAGCTCATGCTAGGGGTCCCCATGGACTGTAAGTACACCCACCGGAACCTAAAATTGATCCCCCAATACAGAACCCCATAAGACACTAATTTACCACATCAGTCCAATAAGGGTTTATATAGACCCCTATATGACACTAATTAACCCATGTAATAACGCTATAAATGCCACAAGGGTCATCCAGGGCCCTCAGAACACAAAGGGTAAGCACTACACTATTAACTCTAACTATACCCCATTAACTAAACCCTGGGCCTATTTAATCCTAACAGTACACATTTAACCCTACTAGTACCTATCTAACAACAATGTAGGCCCATTTAACCCTAACTGGGCCTATCTCACCCCATCTAAGCCTATTTAACCCTGTCTCTTATGGGGGGTCTATACAGAGACAGAGACAGAGAGAGCACAGAGATCAACACACAGAGAGGGAAGTGTACAGAGAGAAGGTGCACACAGACATAGAGATCACACAAAGAGACAGAGAGTGCTCAGAGAGAGAGAGAGAGACACAGAGACAGTTCAGAGAGAGAGAGAGCACACACACAAAGAGCATACAGAGAACAACACAGAGAGGGAGGGATACAAAGAATGAGAGTGCAAACAGACAGCACAATAACAAAAACAGAGAGTGCACAGCGGAGACAGAGAGCGCACAGTGTGAGAGAGAGCGAACAGAAAGAGAGAATGCACAGAGATTGACACAGAGAGAGAAGGGTACAGAGTGAGACAGTGCACACAGACAGAGAGAGCACACAGAGAGCATACAGAGAGAGATAGAGCGGACCAGGAGCGAGAGAGATAGGTAAGAGAGAAAGAAATGAGAGTGAGACACACAAGACAGAGAGAGAGAGACAAGGCCCATACGTGAGGGCCATACATGACTGGATTGGCGGGGATGCAATGAGCAACGAAGGCAGGGCCATACGTGACTGGTCATACGTGTATGGCTTGAGGGGGGAAATGCTCAAAATGGCTTACAAATTACAGGCTTCAAAAATATTATGGATTTAACGGGCGCCATTTTTTTCAATCCCAAAACTCAGAAGCCATTGAGAAACCACCAAAAGACTCCAATTAATTAAAAAAAATAATGTACAATCTCACACACAGCACAGGGAGAGAGGCAGGGAGCCTGTAAGTGAGGTTGCAATATAATTTGATATTTATCTGGTTGAATTTCCCAAGTTTGCAAATGGTTTCACACCAGGAGAAAGAGGGAGGAGAAAGGGAGATGGGGTAGAGGATGGAAAGAGACATAGGATAGGGAGTGGAGGGGAAGAGACACAGGGGTGAGAGAGGGGGGTAGAGGGTGTAAAGAGACACAGGGGAGGGAGTGAGGTGGTAAGAGACACATGGGAGGGAGATAAGGGGGCGAAAAACAGGGGAGGGAGAGTGGGCAAAGAGACAAGGTAGGGAGAGAGTGGGGAGAGGTGCTAATTGTGAGGCCCGAAAGTTGTAGGTTTCCCAAAGCCTGCAATGAGAGGCAAAACCACTCATTGTGGGGCTCATGATGAGCAACAAAGATGCTCATCGCGAGGCCTGGAAAGTAGAGGGGGGAGAGGCTCACAATGAGCGCCAAAGGCGTTCATTGCAGGGCACGAAAGTTGTGGCTTGGCTGAGGCCTGCAATGAGTGGCGAAGGCACCCATCGTGAGGCCCGTAAAGTAGAGGGGGAAGAGACCCTTGATGAGCGGTGAAGTTAGAGGGTTGAGAACCTCGAATTGTGTGGCAAACAACATTGCCAGGCTTCAAATTTTATTGCTGCCATTTCTGACGGGCAAGTCGCCAGTATAATATAATATATAGAAACTAAGTTGAGTCTCATTGTGCACAGCACTATCTTTACTCTAGGTAACACAAAACATAACTACTTGACATAGCTCAACACTAAAACATGTAAGCCCTTTTAAACTAATGTCCATCACTTCTAAAATTAGTAAACAATTAAACAGAAACATTTTCAGGCAACGTTTTTCATTACTGTAATATTTTCATACGTGCTATATCAGTAAGATGTTTTGGCACCCTTAATTGATTCAATAAAGTCTATTCAACAACAACAACAACAAATACTAAGAAACTGACAAGAGGAGTTAAGTGCTGGATGGGTAAGATCTTCTCCTCAGCAGGAGATGATTTTCTATGGTATTGGAACTAGGGATTTTCTGGAATGAGGTCTGCTTTAAGACTTCAAATGAGAAGCAACTGTAAAGCTCTGCAACTACTCAACTACTGCTTATACTCTGGTGGTCTATCACTGACCATTGGAAGTCTTTGTGGCCGGGTGCTTGGGAGGTGATGTCACTCCCAGCTATGCAGCACTGTCCTGTCTATTCTTTGTTAGTAGGTTTCTGAACTCATATTTGCTCTCTGCTCAAAAACAGTACTAGTCTCATGCAAACCGCAAAAGTTATTTTTACATCTTTTACTTTTAACCTGCAGCATCATATTCTTCACCTCAAAATTCACAATCGAAAGCAACAACATTTTAAGGGGCCAACAAAAACTCTTAATTTTAAAAGGGCAGATTTTAACGGTCTAAGGTCAGCAATACAAAGTATAGACTGGGACAGAGAACTGATAGGTAAAAAAAAAATGAACATAAATGGACAACATTTAAATCCTTACTAAATATACATACACATCGGCATATACCGTGTGGGAATAAAAGTAAAAGGAGTAAATCACAACCCATGTGGCTTAACACCGATTTAAAGATCAAGATACGGAGTAAAAAACAGGCATTTAAATTATACAAACAAGAGGGGACAGAGACTGCTTTATAGGAGTACAAGGAAATCAACAAGGCAGCAAAAGCGTGATTAGACTGGCTAAAATAGAAAATGAAAAATGAATTGCAAAAGAGAGTAAGACTAGCCCTAAAATATTTTTTAAGTATATTAATGGGAAGAAGGTGAGGAAGGAAGTTATAGGAACATTACAATGTGAAACAGGCTGTCTGAAAATTAGTGACCAGGAAAAGGCAGATGAGCTAAATAGGTTCTTTTCTTTGGTATACACAAGGGAGGTACCAGTGGTTGGGACACTGCAGCATAATGGGGCTACACTACCTTTGCCAAATAATTGGTTAACACAGGAAGTAATCCAAAAGAGGTTGGAAAAAATAAATGTTAATAAAGCCCCGGGTCCTGATGGAATACATCCAAGGGTACTGAGGGAGCTGGGTACTATAATAGCCAAACCATTATATTTAATTTTTCAAGATTCACTCAACACAGGGTCTCTACCAGATGCCTCTCCGCAGCCTCCTTTTGTGGGTGTTTTTTTAGTTCTTCATGTAGAGATTCAGGATTTCTAATACAGCTCTCACATCATTATGTTACTACCATACTTTTTACTATGCAGACCTATGTAGAAAATGTAATATGGGAGTCTGTATAGACCCCATGTTATGGGTTACCTTTTTAAATGCAATGGGAATTGTGTTATACCTCCGCAGCCAAGATTTATTATTTTGATGACTTGGAGGTCATTTCAAGACCTGCGTAGCATGGGTTAATTACTTTGGTGTGTGATGTCCATAAAAAACCCTAGGATCTGTGGTACTGCGTAAACTAACGGGACTTGGGTGGGATCCTTTTTTTATGTCACTACAAATGTTGGTGTGGGATAGCCATATTGTGTACTGTGGGATATCCAGGTCATGCCCTTAGAGAGCCAGCCCCCAACTTGTTCAGACACTCCATGTTTGACAGCTGTTGCTGGTACATCAAAGAACCCCTTCCCTTCTTTTGCAGATGACCTGTATCTAGGACGGGAATATATGGAGCATCATTCAATTCGGGGCTCGCCACCTGATCGAGTTGCATGCTCTATTAGGTCTACTTTTGGGATACTATTCAATTGCCAGGGCCCACAAGTTATGGTCCCATAGAGCAAAACGGAAGCTATCGTAAACAAAACCACAGACTTAACAAATTAACTTTTCACAAACTTACTGAATGAAGTTTGTATATAATGGATGTATTAATTTAATTCAGTATTTATTTATCTCATTCTTTATTTTTTGGGGGCTCATGGCAAACAATACGACATACAATTTATTTTTTAAAACTATAATTTTTCGTCTTCTCATTAATATTTTTAATTATCTTAGCCAAGTATTTAAGACTTTGGCCTGTATTTGTGGAAGATTATTACAGTTTAAAACCCCTCCTTTGCTCAGTTAGGCACGTCATTCACATCCCATTTTTTAGCAGGCACACTTTACAACATTAGATTTCAGCCGAAAGCTTTTATTCTTTACATCTCTCATTCATATAAATATTAATGTCCCTCCTTTTATGTTTTAGAAGAGGCTGTAGATTTGAGTACAATCTTAATATTTTTCAAATGGCTGTATGTAGATATATTCAGATTAAAAACTGTTATACTTAATAGTTTTTATGTTCTTGGTTTATAATACACAAATTCATATAATTTGCATGAAGGATAGTACAGTGTATTATTGTACTAAAGAAATGTCACAGGGTGGTATAACCTATATAGTTGTCCTACTGAGAGTTGTCATCACGGTTTGCGAGCCTCACATAGCTAGCTGACCCATTTACGGCCCATAGGGCCCACAAGCCATTTGCGGCCCATAGGGTGGACACGCGGGACTTAGCTGGCAACCATCCCGTGACACGTGGGGCCTCATCGCACGGCCACTGGACTTTGCGACGGACGTATGATGGACTGCGAGGCTCGCAAAAATACTGGAAAAGACAGCAAAAACACACAAATATGCCCAAATAAATTCACACAAACAGCACAGGTAAGAGCCAGGGACCTTGTGAGGTTGCAAGTTATTATAAAGCAGTAAAAATAATGGCGGCAGAAAAAACTTAAAATTCTGAAACAGGATGAAAACGAGGCTCAGCAAGTCCAGGGACGCAAAGCTTAGAAAATACACAACAGCGAAGACAGTAACACATACACGAACAAAGCCAGACACACAGGACTTTGAAATTAAAGCCAACGGCAGTCAGTGCACACCACACAAAGATTCAGCAGATACACAGAGGAGAAAGACACAGGGAAGGGACAGGGGGGAGATGGTGGAAAGAGACACATGGCATTCCCAAGCACAAAAGTTGCAGGTTGCCGAGGCCTGTAATGAGCGGTGAAGCCGCTCATTGCTTGGCTTGCGATGAGTGCCGAAGACGCTCATCGCGAAGACCGTAAAGTAGATTGGAGGAGAGGCTCATGATGAGCTCCGAAGGTGCTCAGAGGGGGCAGAACATCACATTGTGTGGCAAACAGCATTGCCAGGGTTCAAATTGTATTGCCGTTATTTTTGATGGGCAAGTCGCTTGTATGATTATAAACTCATGTAAGGATTTTCATTAGTAGCACTTTGTACTCACAATGTTTGTCCATATGGTGTATCAATGGGAGCCAGGGTAGAGCACCAAGCATAGGTGACATGCAGTCATTTGTTTTTTTCTGTTCATTAGCTTTCTGCATTCTGAACCAGGTGATTAGCTCTTACTATTAGTAAATGTCATTAGAGAACTTTACAAATCTTAACTAATATTTTATTTTAGTTTAATTACAGATTTATATGGATGAAATTCATCACTGGAGTGGACCATCGTGTTACTGTTGTAGGTGACTTATCATCAAACACTATTCCCGTGCCATCTTCTGTCACTCATGTGGACGAGGAGCTCCAGAATCTGCTGAAGTTAATTGAGTGGCCATTACCACCAGGCCCCATTACACTAGAATCTTCTACTGACCCCAAGTCATGTGTGTTTGTATTGCTGCATCCGCACTCCACTTATGTGGTGGGAGAGAAGCTGGAGGTCCTGATCACAGCCAGGGATCACAAAGGCCGGCCAAAGACTAACGGTGGAGATTTCTTCATGGCAAAGCTATACTCCAACAATCTGAGAGCTGGTGTGAGTGGCTCTATCACTGACCACTATAATGGTACATACAAAGCCACATTCCTGCTTATGTGGCCTGGAGAAACCAAGATCTCAGTTAAATTGGTTCATTCCAGTGAGGCCATCTCCATTCTACGTCATAAGAGGGACTCTCGACCAGACAAGGTAACTTTGAATATACAAATATTATTATGTTATTTATTATAGTGCATAGGATGAGCACAGTATTTATTTCAGCAAAATACAGATTTAGCACAACACACTAAAGAGGATTAGCCAAAAATATTGTAAAAAATCTGGTTAAACAAGCAAAAATGTAAAACAAATAAATGGAAGCTGTGAAGGCCATCAATGTTCTTACAGCCGCGTAAATACCTCATAACAAAAACATTTTTACAAAATGGAAGGTTCAACTTTGTGCTTTACCAGTTGTTTATAATGGAATAAAAGGTGCCGTATCATCAATCATGTGTCTGAATATTGTATTTGATTTTGCTTTAATGGCAGCAGGTTTATTACTTTTTGTTCCTAATAGGATCAGAATCCTGGGAGAGATGGAAGGGACTTTGGATTCAAACTAAATCTTTATTCAGTTATACTAAAAGACTAACTTTAAATAGTCACTTGGCAGTATAAGTATATAGAAGAGTAACCCCCAAGTTGGAGAGTTGGAATCCCCAGAACATAAGCAGAATCAGCTACATTTAATATTAAGTAACAAGGTCATTACTATGTATTACATCTAGAGCCACCATATCTATCCCCCTTTTTATTCATAAAGTGTATGAACATAGTTCTATCTTGTGATGCAGCCCGGTGTAACTAATAATAGAAATTATTAATAATATGTCGGGTTCCTATCCCAAAAATGGAACCCATTTTCATGGTCTAATGAGGTAAAGACAGTATTCTCCAATAACCCCCAAATTAACACAAGTAATGAACTGAATCTCAAATTGGAATTTTTGGAACTTAATAAAGTATATAAAAAACAATACCAGATATGGTGGGGGGTGGCTAGTCTGGAAAATTATCTAAAAAATAAGTTGATAACTAGAGGATTACGTATCAATCTCTTTCCCATAATAAGAAATCTGAAGATTTTATAAAGAAATGGGATTTAGTCTTATTAAAATGTTCACAAGAATTGATGAACCTCTTACTTGAATGGGAACAACAGCAATTACAAGAAACAGAGATATTATTAAAAACTAAAATTGATAAAATCAAGGAATATAAGACTAATAGTGAATTTTTTTCAGACTTAGAAAAACACTTGGAAAAAGACATTGAGAAATTTAGAAAAATGTTAATGGATAGAAAGCAAAATAAATTTCAAAGAGATCTTAATGATTTCCAGGTCAGGTAATATATTTAGAAGATCGAGACAATTTAAAATACCACAAAGTAAATCTGACACGGTATTGACATCAGAATCAGAATGGTCAGATCTTGAACAAAAAGATGATCAAGGTGTAAGCAAAGAAGGAAAGACATTCAAGAAAAATAATAGAGGTTTTTTAGATCAGGCTTCAAAACCAGTAGAGGTAAGAAAAGGCCCAAATCTCTTCAAACCTCACAAAAGATTCAAAAAACAATCCTTTACAGATCTTCAATCTATCACACCTTACATTGTCAGAAGACCATTTATCCTTATTATAGAAGGGACTACATTTCTCTCCAACAGAACATTTTAAAATCTTTGATTGGGTGAAGGATGTACATCTATTTGCTCGTAAGCTTGCCTTAAAAAAGTTTTTCTCAAGAAAGCCTGATAATAATCAACTCAATGTGACAGACAGACGGACATTGAATGATTTAAGAAAATGAATCAGATGAACTAAATGGACCATTTTCCAATTTCAAACCAAAGAGCAAATCTACTTCCCCCTTGTCTATTAGTGCTAACATAGAGCTATTTGTCCAAAATGTAGTGAGAGATTTGGAAGAACTACCCATAAAAGGATTTAACTCACTCAAACCTTTTAATAGGTGAAAGACAAGCTCTAAAGGATTTAAAAAATAATCAAGATATAATTATAAAAAATGCTGGCAAAGGAGGAAATTTAGTCATACTTAATAGAGATGTTCAAGAGAATATGAGACTTCTAAATAATAAAGAATGCTACAAGAAACTACCTAAAGATCCAACTACATTATTTCTGACTGAATTAAAAAGTATTTTAGATCAAGGTTTACTGACTAAAACCATATCCAAAGAGGAATGGGAATTTCTCAATGTTAAAAATCCCAAAAATCCCAAAATTTATTCTATTCCAAAGATCCACAAAAATCCCTCTAACCCACCAGGCAGACCAATAGTGTCTGGGATAGGATGCTCTAGTAAATATTTGGATTCCATACTAAGAGAGCATGTGGTGTCATTGACATCATATGTGAGAGACACTAAGGATGTGTTAAAGAAAATCAATGGATTGAATACAAACAAGAACACACTTTTAGTGTCACTAGATGTAGAATCTTTGTATACGAATATTCAACATAAGAGAGGCCTAGATGCAATTCAACATTTTCTACAGAAGAAAGGCACTCTATATGATAGACACAATTAATTCATAATGGAACTATTGAAGTATGTATTAACACATAATTACTGTGTTTTTACAAAATTTCTATCACCAGATACGAGGTACAGCTATGGGGACAGCTTGTGCCCCCACTTACGCAAACTTGTGCCTAGGATGGTGGGAAGAACAGATAGTATTCAATGAAAGCATGGATAACTATACAAAGGATGTGGACCTTTGGATCCGGTACATACATGATGTGCTAATCCTATGGAGTGGTACTCAGCAACATTTGCAAGAATTCATAAGTAAATTGAATAACAATGACATGGGTTTATATCTGACCTCAGAGGTTAATGATACATCCATAACCTTTCTGGATTTGACAATCTCTTAACAAGAAAGTGGGAAATTGGCAACTAATACATACAGGAAACCAACATCTACCAACAGCCTTTTACAAGCTACTAGCAGTCATCCTAAATCTTTAATTTCGGGAATCCCAGTTGGGCAATATCTGAGAATTAAAAGAAATTGCTCAGAAGAACAACAATTTGAAATAGAGGCCAAGGACCTACAAAATAGATTTCAAGAACGAGGATACAATAAAAAGACACTTAAGAAGGCCTATGGTAAAGCCAAGAATACCAATAGAGAATCTCTACTTGTGGATAAATCCCTGAATGAAGACAATACCATCAGATGTATAGGAACCTATAATGACAAATGGTTCGATATAAAAAATATATTCAACAGACATTGGCAGATATAAGGGATGATAAAGATCTAAAACCCTTCTTAAATGAACATACTCAAATAACAAGTAGAAGATCTACCAATTTGAAAGATATATTATCCAAAAGCCATCTGGAGATTCCTAAAAGGACTACATGGCTAAAAAAAATGAAAGGTTGTTTTAAAATACCAATCCTGTAAAGCTTGCCAGTTTATAAAACCAGCAACAACTTCTAAAGATGGAACACAGACATATCAAGTGAATTATCTTATAACATACAAAACAGAGAAAGTTATTTACTTAATATCTTGCAAATGTGGGATGAGATACGTAGGTAAAACCTATAGAGAATTTAGAAGAAGGATTCTGGAACACATCTATAGTATCAATAGGGAATATGATACACCAGTGGCTATTCATGTTAATACCAAACATAAAGGGGACGTTAAAAGGACTTTCTTTTATGGCCATAGATCACATTGAACCAACCATTAGAAAAGGTGACATAGATAAAGAGTTACTCAAAATGGAAGCAAAATGGATCTATCTGTTAAAGACTAGAAAACCTGAGGGCCTTAATGAAGGTTTCACTTTCTCCCCATATATATGAAGTCAAAAAACTAATACTTTTTGGTTGATATAAATTCTACAATATTGTGGACTTACACTTAAACTACTATATTATAAGAGACTTACTATAATGTTAACGAAATAACAATATAAATCTCCATTCACTCTAGGAAGTACAATTTATACCACACTTGTACCACAATAATCTCTAAATTGTAAAGATATAGTTATAATAAAATACAACTATATTTAATGGACTCTATTATCAAAGAATACTCTTTAATAAAACAGTAGGCAAATTAATGAGGGTATCTGAGTTGTATGAATTTCTATCTTTTCTTTAAGAGATAGTCATATCTGATAGGGGATAATATAAGGATTGAAATGTTTATCTAAATATAAATGTCATTAAATAAAACTATCAGATTAAGGTACTAAGATAGATGGTATTATTATAAAACTTTTTGTACATCAATAATTATATATATATTGGTATCTATGACTCCATAATTAAGTGTGGAGAGTGTTAGTAACATTATAAGAAATACATCTTTGAATTACTTGTTTCTACTATAGTACAAGTCCATAATTATGGTTATAAGTTGTAAGACAATCAGAGACTCTCTAAAGTCTTTTAAATATAGAAAACTTTGGTTTTAAAATTAAAAGTGGTTCCTATGACAACAGAGACTATAAACAGGGAAGTCCGAGAGTCATGGCGGTAACCCCTGAGGAAATTGAGAAACGTGCATCGGGAGAGACGTAGCAACGTGGGGCGCGTGTTAGTGACGTCATCGCGAGGCGTCCTAACCGCGAACTCCACGATGTAGAAGAGGCATAGAAGTGTCAGGGACATAGCGGCTGAATCCAAACAAGCCTAAAGAAACAATATTGCCCATGAATCACTGAGCCACTCTAAACAGGAGCAAAAAAAAAAGGGGAATTAAAAGGATTATTATAAGGGATATATTGAAACCAATAAGAGGCAACTTTAGTACTGCCGCAAGATAGCACTTTACTTTATTGGGTAAAAGCTTTAATAGACGGTCTTTTACTAACACCTTATATCAATTTATATTAACAGTGTATAACACTGACACACATTATAAGCACTATTAGATGTTAGGGTGAGAGATGTTAGGGTTAGGTGTTAGGGATAAGTGTGAGGGGTGTTGGGGTTAGGGTAAGGGGTGTTAGGGATAAGTGTGAGGGGTGTTAGGGTTAGGGTGAGGGGTCTAGGGATAAGTGTGAGGGATGTTAGGGTTAGGGTGAGGGATGTTAGGGTTAGGTGTTAGGGATAAATGTGAGGGGTGTTAGGGTTCGGGTAAGGGGTGTTAGGGATAAGTGTGAGGGGTGTTAGGGTTAGGTGTTAGGGTGAGGGGTGTTAAGGATAAGTGTAAGGGGTGTTAGGGTGAGGCATGTTAGGAATAAGTGTGAGGGGTGTTAGTACTTAGGGATAAGTTTGAGGGGTGTTAGGCTTAGGTGTTAGGTTGGTGGGTGTTATGGATAAGTGTGAGGGGTGTTAGGGTTGGGTGCTAAGGTGAGGGGAGGATGATGATAAGGGGGGTTAGATACACAGGGGTGTCCTTGCAGCAGAGATCAAAAGAGTCCTTCAGGACTGTATTGCACACTGTGTACAGTAGCCTAGCTATGATTTTCCCTATTGATGCAGTATCACTTACACTCAGCTTCCTCTCAGTAAGACTGCAAGTTAGCTATGATTCCAAAATGGCTGCTGTCCATTAGGTTAAAGGGTCTGGAAGGCAGGGTATGATGCTGATTGGCTGGAATGTGTCTGCTGACTGTGAGTTGCAGGGTCAAAGTTTGTTCAATGATAAAGTATAGGGGGCGGATCGAACATCGCATATGTTCGCAGTTCGCCGCAAACGCGAACATGCTATGTTCGCCGGGAACAGTCCGCCGGCTAACTATTCGCGACATCTCTAGCCCTAATACATAATATTGCAATATAAACCAATTGCAATCCATTATATGTAAGCACATGTTGTTTTCTGTTTTACAGATATATTTCTTTGGCTATTTTGAACGGGATGGTATCAGCGAGAGGGTGGAGTGTAATGTTGACATGCCAGGACAGAATGTCTGTAAATTTCATGATCCAAGCAGTGGTGAAACATGGGTATGTGTCCAGCCAAAGGAGCTCCCGTGCGACTCATACCGTGAGCACTCTCCTGGAGATAATAGACACATTTTAACTAGAGAAGAAGAAAAGTTCTTCCAAAGGTAAATATTCATAAAAATGTGTTATTACACTGCATTCATCAGTTCTATTTGTTTTACATTATCTAGTCATTTTAAAAATACTGTATTTGTTGACCTATAACATGCAGATTCATAAAATACACAGCAATCTTTTTAAATTAAAGATTTATTTGGAATTACTGTTGTAAATGCTAAGCTACACAACTAACAAAGGGCTCCATTAAATGTGTGCAGTTAGCTGTAACTGTAAAATATTTTTTGTTAGCTATTCAGTCATTCTATTGCTCAGTCAAAGAAAACCTGTAAAACTAACTGACACACAAGGAATGTTTAGCCATTGCCCACAGGAAACTTTGAGCCTGAAGGTCAATATATATAGCAATTCTGCATAATGGTAACCCCCTATGTGAAAACCCTAGACTAGCTCTAGCTGTAAACCCATTAAGAATAAAACCGAATGCATGTGGTTTATGACCCATCTGCCTTTGACCCACTTCCCTTTTGAGCCCAGGGATGCCCCAGGATTCCCCCTGCTCACTAGATCCCTATAGACCGCCATGGATTGGAAATGTAACCTCTATACCTTTAGGGGTCAGCATCATACCCCCATGATAACTATAATTAACACCTGTTACCCCTACCATGGGGGCCTCAACAAACCCCAATGGTATCACTAACTATAACAATGTGGGTTTTCAAGTACCCCCATGGCATCTAAATTTAAACCCTGTGTCATGGGTATAATCATGAACCCTTATGGCACATACTGTATCTGTAAATTCTGTATCATGGGGGTCCTCATGGGTTTACCCACCTGTAAACCCTATGCTCTATAACCTAACCCCAAATGCTAGTCCATAAAAACCCTCATAGGCTCTAACACTAAAATCCCAATAAAAAAAAGTGGTATAAAGAAAACAATACACCTGTAATGGGAGAAAATAATACTTCATATATCCTTTGAGGTCCTCCACTGCTGATCAGCAAAGTCCTGGTTTTCACCTAAAATGCCTGGTGCTCTAAAGAAATCTACTAATAATGGAGCTCTTACACCAACTAATGTTTTTTTTGGCAGAATTTCTTGCCTTAAACATAAATTGTAAGGATTCTGATTGGCTGAAATATGTATCAATCATATTTCAGCTAATACGAATCGAGTATTTGACATCACCTTGCTCAGTTTGTAAATGGTTAAATGTCTAATCAATCAGAATTCAGAGAATTCACAGAGTGAGGACCAATTCTCAAAAACTAAATTAAAACTTGATCTTTCAAGACACATATTAACTGATAGCACATAATATACATACACATAGAAAAGTCTGAGAGTTTTTAATCTTGCATGGTACTTTGGGGAAGGCTCTATGGACACTGGATTTTAAGCTTAAAGATATTGCCTCTATTATTTGTTGCTCCACAGTTTTCTCTTGGGCACCTTTTACTTTGGATTAAACCTGTTCTGTATTGAAGGGCCCTTGTGGGAATACAATTATGTACTGCTGCCCAAGCCAAATCTTGTTGTGTTTTAAATACATTTTTTGTTAGAAACTTTAGAAACATATTTTTTTACATATGTCTCTAGGAAAACGTTCTATAGTAAAATCTCTTTTCTTTTTTCTATTAAAATTGTCAATTTTCTCAATTTTTAAAGACAGTGGCATCCACTCATATCTATAAAAAATTCTCCCTACATAAAAAAAAAAAAAATGCAGTTTTGTCAGTATGCTAATTTTTTTTTACGCAATAAGATAAAATCTTAAACCATAAAAACGTATCAATATCTGGCATGTTTTTCCCCCCTAGTTTAAACTTCCTGCTTAGTTTATCTCTTGCCAGCTTTTCCATTCTTGAAGACCATAAAAAATAGATTTTTTTTTTAAACCATAAAACATTTGGCAGAGAGTTAAAACAATTAAAAAGTAAAAGAGTCAATAAAACTGCTTTGATTATTATTTTTTTCTTTTAAAGTAAAATTTCATAGATTCCAAAAACATATTTTCTCATATTTTTTTCAGAACTAAAACACAATTTCCAATGCAGATAAAGATTTATTAAAACAATTATTAACATTTTAAATGAGTTCTTGTGATGTCTAATGGAATTGTTACCTCCTCTTTCCAATTATTTAAAAGCATACATTTACTTTTGTTTATATTTAAAATTAAAGATGTGGCTTGTGAATAAATCTGTGCCCAGAAAATAATTCTACACATAGAGGCATTTGACGTACAGATTATGATTACATCATCCATGTAACCTATACATTTAACCCTTTTCCGTCCATTACTCGGGAACTAGTAAAAATTCTCTGTCTTCTTTACTTCAAACCATGTTAATTGAATTTAAAATATCAGTCTTGCAAGCACCATCTATCTTTTTTTATTTATATAAATTAGAATATAAATTGGAGGCCATATTTAAAATATCTTTTGACTTTGAATCCAATTTCCCAAATTTTTGAAAAATTTCTATATTGGATTTGTTAAAAGCTTTCTAACAAAAATATTGATTACATTTTTCTCCTATTTCAATATGTTTAGATAAAAAAATTATAATTTTTCCTTTTTCTTCTAAAATCATTTTAATTTTTTCTCTTAATTTCTTGATTTCTACATCAATCTGTACACCTAATTATTTTAATTTGAAGAGTCATGGTCTTCCTTTTTGTAAAATGTCATACTGTTCTTGTTTTCTTCTGGCCCACGTTTTCCCTTACTTAATAAAAAACGTTTTTGCATTCACTTTTCACCATTTCCCACCAAAATAAAATATTGTTTTAAAAACATTTGCTTTGCAGGGATTTATACAACTATCCAAAATGTTTTAAAATGTTTTCATTATCTAAAATAGATATTTTTAATTTCCATAATCCTTTACCTTTAGCTTCAAAGTCAGAACAATTAAAAGTAGCTTTTAACACATTATGGTCTGATATCATATGTAGTCTTAAATCTATACTAAAAGAATCTGGCACATTTGCATGAAGTTCTTTCCAATTCCTCTTTAGGGAAAAATCAGAGATCATGTTAATTAAATATTTTAAGGTTTTATCTAAAATATTTTCTTCTCTTTTTCTCTTTCTCCCACTTGAATCTAAAATACAGTTAAAATCCCCTAATAAATGTGTGGGTTCTCTACATGGTAAAACATCTTAATAATTTTTTTATCTGGTGGTGCATGAATATTAAAAATTCTCAGAGATAAACCACAGTACTCAAGGTCCAGTCCTAAAGAGGCTAGAGATGACCAGTAAGAGCCAGTTACTGGTCCAAGTAATAAAGAGTCAATAAAGAGGGCTCATTTGAGACTAACCTCTCTGGTGACTCATCCTTGGATGGTACAGAAAGGGTGCATGTGAAATCCAAGGCTGGTGACAGCATGCTCCCAGTCTCTGGGGTAATAGGAAGGAGTGGAAAAAAAAATGACAGTTTTATTGTTCCTCAGGGATCCAGGGGACCTTATGGATCCTCTGGTCCAAGGGATGGTGGTGCTGGGTGGACATCCCAGTACAGTGGGTGTAGCACCTAGCTATCCCTAAGACGTTCCAGCAGGTACCGGTTCAGAGGAAACAGGCAGAAGCAGTCGCCGGTCTCGAAGGCAGGGTTGGTTCCAGTCTTGCGGCTGTTCCAGCTGGGGTAGATCCTGAAAGTTCTGGAAAGATGCATAGTTCTCAGGGATCCCCAGCTGGAGTGGATCCAAGCAGCAAGCGAACATACAAACAGATGCTCTATAAGAGTATGCCTGCGAGGCGCCAAGTAGCCTCATCAAGTCCGTAAAGGTTGGTCCATTTTATACCTGTGGACCCACATCTCAGGACAAGATCCATGTCTGTTGTTACACTTTTTCCTTTCGAGAAACAACCCCAGGTCTATGTGGAACTGTTGCCCAGGCAGAGTCGGTTATTCATCTCGGAGTCAGCAACAGATCTCCAGAAGACTCAAAGGATAACAACTTAGATGCTCCAGGGATTCATGGAAAGAGGTGAATCAAAAACACAAAAAAGGAAAATTTGGAAAAAATGGACATTGACAAACTGAAAAAAATAAGTTCTTTAGGGAAAAGTGCAGGGGGGTGGACAGGCTAAAAGAAGGACGACTTTCTTTCGGCATGTCAGAGGCACATGTTGGCCCTGGAGACTCTAAATGGAGGTCTCAGTATCAGATCTGGCAGGTAATAACAAGTATGTTGCTCTTTCCTCAAAAGACAATGACTGATGCACTCTTTTGAATGCCTCTCCCTAAATGTAAGGGGAATCAAAACAAAGGCACGCAGGGTGGCCTGTTTTATTTATTTATTTATTTAAGTATGTTAAATTGTGACTCTTATTGTCTTCAAGAATGCTGGATTGAAAATGAGATATGAGCAGTTTAAGAAAAATTGGAATTGACCCTCTGTCTGGACTGGAGGGGCGGATAACCGGGTGGCATGTGTGGATGTCCTCTTCAGACCAGGATCGTCCATAACGTTTTTCAATGAAAACATTCTGGGAAGAGTTTTATTAATAAAAGCAAAATGTAACTTTTTATCTCTGAGAATTTTTAATATTTATGTACCAACAGATAAAAAAAACAGATATGATGTGTTTTAAATTATTAGTATGTTTTTATCAGGTATAGAACCCACAATTTTTTTAGGGGATTTTAACTGTATTTTTAGATTCAATTGGGAGGAAGAGAATAAATTATTTTAGCTAAAACCTCAAAATGTTTAGTTAACTTGAACTCTGATTTTTCTCTAAAAGATACTTAAAAGAACTTAATTCTAATGAGCCAGGGTATACATGGGGAAATCAGAAGGTTGAAGAATGTTCTAGGATGGATTACATTTTTAATTCTCCTGTTTTAGATGATTTTAGTATAGATGTAATGCCACATAAAATATCAGACCATAAAGCGTTAAAAGCTACTTTTAATTGTTCTGACATTGAAGCTAAAGGTAAAGGATTATGGAAAAAATATATCTATTTTAGAAAATGAAGACATTTTCAGACATTTTGGATGGTTTTATAAATACCTGCAAAGAAATTAAAAAAATAAAAAATAAACTTTTTTATTATGGGGAAAAAAGTTAGCCAGAAGAAAATGAGAACAGTATGAAATTTAAAAAAAATAGGATAATGGCTCTTTAAATTAAAATAACTAGGTGTAGATGTTGATTGAAAAATTAAGAAATTAAGAGAAGAATTTAAAATGATTTCTAAAGCGAAAGTTAAACATATTGAAAAAGGAGGAAAATGTAATTGATATTTTAAAAAAATGCTTTTAACAAATCCAATATAGAAGTTTTAGACAAAAGTGGGAAATTGTATTTCAAGTCAAGAGATATTTTAAATATAGCCTCCAATTTTTATTCTAATTTATATAAAGAAAAATGATAGATAAGACTTGCAAGACTGATATTTTAAATTCAATTAACATGGTTTTAAGTAAAGAAGATGGAGAAGTTTTATTAGATGATCTTAGTATGGAAGAGCTTTTTATGTGACACAAACAAAACCCCAAAAGATGATGAATTTTACCAAAAGTTTTGGGAATTTTTTAAAGATTACTTTTTATCTGTTTGTAAAATGTTCTTGAAGGCTGAAATGTTACAACCATCTATTAGGAGTGGTTCTGTTACTCTATTATATAAAAAAGGAGATCCAAAAGATATAATAAATTAGAGACCTATAACCCTTCTAAATTTTAATAATAAATGCATAACAAAAAAATTAGCTAATAGATATAAAAAAGTAAATAATTTAATTATAAATGATGATCAGTCATATGGAATCCTGGTGAGAAGTATTACAGATAGTTTATTTTTAATAAGAGATATATTTAAGCTACACAAAAGAGCGTGATATGCCAACTGTAGTGGTGAGTCTGGACTTCGAGAAGGCTTTCGATTCTGTGTCCCATTCCTTTCTTTTCCAAGTCCTGGAAAGGATGGGACTCCCTGAGGCCTTCCAGAGACAGATAGCCACTATATATAAAAATGTTTTTAGTAAACTCTCTGTAAATGGAAATATTGGAAACATTTTTAATATTAAGTCTTGTGTTAAACAGGATGTCCCTTATCATCTATCCTTTTTATATGTGCAATCAAACCTTTTTTGGGAAAAAATAGGGCAGATAATGTGATCAAGGGAATCCAAGTTCTGGGTGGAGGAGGGAAAATGGCTAAATGTATAGGTTACATGGATGATATAAGCGTAATCATCAAACGCCTCTATTTGTAGAATTATTTTTTGGGCACAGATTTATTTGCAAGCCTCAACTTTAATTTTAAATATAAACAAAAGTAAATGTATGCTTTTAAGTTATTGGAAAGAGGAGGTAACAATTCCATTTGACATCACAAGAACTCCTTTAAAAAATGTTAAGAATTGTTTTTAATAAATCTTTATCTGGCATTGGAAATTGGGTTTTATTTCAGAAACAATACGATAAAATATGTTTTTGGAATCTAAGAAATTTTACTTTGGAAGGAAACATTTTAATAATCAAAGCAGTTTTATTGACTGTCTTATTTTCGATTTGTTTTATATTTTAAAAAAATAAAAATATACATTTTCTATTTTTTTTATGGTCTTCAAGAATGGAAAAGCTGACCACAGATAAAATAAGCAGAAAGTGTGAACTAGGGGGAAAAAACATGCTGGATATTGATACGTTTTTATGGCGTAAGATTTTATCCTATTGCGTAAATAAAATTGAGCATACTGCTTCTAATCACATTTTATTTAATACACAATGAGATTTGGCTTGGTCAGCAGTACATAATTGTATTCTTACAAGGGCCTTTCAATACAGAAGAGGTTTAATCCTAAGTAAAAGGTGCTCAAGAGAAAACTGTGGAGCAGATGAAAATGTATATAATTTATTTTGGGGTTGTTCTTTTGCTAAAGATATATTGAAATAGATGACGCAAATTTTAACTAAATTATGTGATATTAATGAAACTTATGAATCAATTTTATATGGTTTATTTAAGTCAGCAGATTTTAAGAAAAATAAGATTGCATGGCAAATCATAAACACTATTAAAGACGTTTTATGGATATTAAGAAATCTTGTTTTATTCAAAAGAGAAATTGTATCTGTTAGTCAAGGCATAGGTATAAGACAAGAAAAAAGATAAAAATGCAAAGGTTTTATGGCAGCAAGAGAAATGGAACAAAATACTTGCACAGTAATTTTATATGCATTTTAGCTTTTCTTATCTGTTTTTTAAATGAATCATTTTTAAAGATGACACCAGGGACAACATGAGGGATAGAAGATGAAGGTAGAGTAGAAGCTTATTTCAGGGACTGCAGTGGGTGAAGGGAAAGGATAGCTTAGTGTGAAGGGATAGATAAAGGGAAAACTTTGTGAAAGTATGTGTTTTCAAACTGTTGCATGTATTTTTTGAATATGTAAATAAAAATGTGACTTTTTATCTTGGCTTTGCATAAAAGCTGTGTAATGCAGCGAACCTAAGCTTAAAGAAAGCCATGTTTAAAATGGTCATGGATTGAAGAAGGAAGCATAACTGTATAACGAAGCATAACTGTGTAACTGTATTTCTCAGAATTCTGAGCAGGATTTTTTTTTAACTTGTTTTAGACCTGTATATATAGAGATATTAGCCTCTGTGAGGGTTATGTATTATTTCTGAGGCAGTTACATGTTATTTGTTGCTATCTAGTGATATACTGTGTCTTTAACTGATTTAAGCAACTTTCAGTAACACTTTTAATTTTCTTATATGTATGACCAGTCCCACAAATGTTTGAAAATAACAATTTTTGACCATATATGTTTCTTGGAAACTGTTCTGCAATTAATTATAATATCTTTCCATGCTTTACCATTATTTTAAAGTACAGTGGTGTGTGTTTAATTGCTGCTACAACTATCATACATGTTTGAAAAACCCTTTGTGAGTCCTATTTACTACTTCTATTACTACTATTTTTTTTCAAAATTATTTACTTTTTCTAGTTGCTCATCTCACTTGATTTGCGAGCTAGAGCTAAGTTCTAATAAAATATGGATTTGGCTTAGTTTGAGTATTTTGCACTCGTAATGTTTGAGATGTTCAAAAATCAATGGAGAGGCTAGCCCTAAGTTGAGTCTTTGGCTTTACAACTTTGAGTATGTGCAAAATTATGATCTGCCAAATAGAATAGGGTCCTATGAACAACAAGCTATGTACAATGCATATTAATTTATATTAACGGCCCACTGTAGATTTGCAAAAAAAATCATATTTGTGAAGAATACAACAAACTAACATTATAATATAAATCAAGGGCCTATAATTATTTTCAGAGAAAAATCTTAATTTTAGCACAATCTGCTAGTGCATAAAAGCTTTTATTTACAATTTTTACTGTTGTACAGAAATTAGCAATAGTTTATTTTCTTATGAAGAACTCTTTAATATTTATTTCTAATCAGGGTGCTAAGATTTTGTGACTTATTTATTGATTCACAAATTTTTGAAGAGAATCACAATTTTTATCTCGCATTCATAAATATTAAAACATGACTTTCATTAGCTTTTCTTTTTCAAGAGTGGGTGTCGTGGAATATGTTTACTTGAAAAGACTATTCCATGCATAGGACATCCACTCTTAGTTGCTCAACAGAGATATATAAATTGGTGGGTAATTCTGTACATGATTTAAAAAATAATAATTAATGTGTACAAAGAGGGTAGTTTTGTAAAAATAAAAATTTCTACCTCTTTAGACAAAACAGTCCATTTTTTTAAATTATTTTTGTGTATGTAATTGCTTTAATGTTGTCAGAGTTTTAAAAGGAAATTTAATAAAAGTCAAATGCATAGAAGCTATTATGACAAACATACTACCGTTTCAAGGGGCTTACAGAGCAGGGCAATCATGGATAACAAGTATACGTGCAAGTTGCCTCTCTAAAATGATCTCAACCCACCAATAAGTCAACAAATCCCATTTTCTCATCCCTTCCTCCTCCTTACACGCTTGGACAGATAATACCAACAAGCATGACATACTAACCCAGTCTTCAAGTCAGTAGAAAGACATAAATCCTACACTAAAATATTTTTTGGTCTACAAATTTATGTCCACGGCATATAATGTTGTTTATTTGTTACAAGCTCCACAAACATCAGGCTTTTCCCACTGTACTGTGTCCTCTAATTGTTAAAGGTGTAATTATTCTCCACTCACAATTCAAGACCGTCCATTTTTCTATTTTTCTGTTTTAGGTCCCTGATGGACCAAACAATTTCATCAAAGCTTGAACCACTAAGTGTTTTACCTCTGAATGAAACCCACAAGAATGGTGAGATGTTTGTTCCCGAGAAACTGTATGAAACAAATTAATTTTATAAATGTAACAATTCTCCTGGGGTTCTAAATCCCCAGTGTAAAGGCTGCAGACTTGGCCTGGAAGATGGGCTATAGATATGTTCAAGATGTTGTTTTCTTTTGTGAACACTACAGTTATATACAGTGGTGGCTATCTTCTCTGTCGTATCCTGGGTACATAATATAGTGCTGGGTCTTGCTGTTACATCTGTAGAGAGATGGCTTGTTATTTGCGGCAAATCCTCAGGACACTATTCACACCAATGCCTCAAGCATATGTAGACAAAGCACAAAGGGAAGGGCAGAGAAAGGGCATGATCTCTGATGCAGGTCACCAAGGACACAAAAAACTACAAATAACATATATATGTGAGTGGAGTCTCACCTTGGTATACTTCAAAGTTATGAGGTATTTAATGCATGTTAGTCAGATACTCATCTAATCTGGAGTGGGCCAAAACTCTTTTGCTGATATTGTAGCTTTAATTTCTCTTCCAAAGATTATGTGCATAAGTTGGCAGGCATATTAAAACCAACTTAAAAGGTATCTATTTATCCCGCTGTTAACGTGATGAACTGTTGGTAGTAATTAATCACCCAACAGGATGTTTTTTTGTATATCATTCAAAATGTCTCACATATTTTTATATTATCCAATAAAAAACAAATTGGTGGATACAGTAGGAAATTATATCATACAATGTAGAGCAAATGTCTTAAGCCACAATACTACTCGGCTTCCTTATTGATACAGTCCTAAAACAAATAAACATTTCTACAAAAAATAAAATAAATATAATAAATGGAGGTGAGTACCTAAGAGACCGGGCAGAGATCTTAACTTAATTTAATTACTGGTCCCCAACACACATTTATTTTTATTTTATTTTTCACTACTGTTAAGTACACTTACAGATTGAGTGAAATATTATCTATCATTTATATTTTGAATAATTGAATCAGGAGCTAGTAGAATAAAATACTTCAAATCTGAATCATAGTATACTCATTCACTGATTTCCTATATCTATATTTATACATATGTACATGTGCAAAATTTCTTAAAGGAGTTAGCACTCATGACGTATTCCATCTATATGTTTTTATATTTTATTTTATTTTCATTTATTCTTGTGTTATTATGCTTTAGGACTTATTTCATTTATGTATTATTGATAGAATTAAATTGTGTTAAATATTTGGTATATCACATTATATTACTGATATACTGGTTCGCTCCCTTGTCGTGCTGAAGGGGCTTGTTTACTTCAATGAAGCTGTGAGCTATACCATGAAGGATCAGCCAAGATGGGCAGGTCATGGCAGAGAGGTCATACATATCACGGTACACTGGAGAAGGAACTGGCAACCCACTCTAGTATCTTTGCTAAGAAAACTTTATGGACAGGCACAACCAGAGACATAAGGATATGGCACAGGAAGATGAGCCCCTCGGGTCAGAAGGTGAATAACAAATTACCGAGGAAGAGCAAAGTGCAAGTGCAAGTAAAACCAGATCTAATTAAGTGGTTGGGCCAAAGCCAGAAGGACACCCAGCTGGGGATGTATCTGAAGGGCAAAGGAAAGTCCCCTGCTGCAAAAACCAATTCAGGATAGGAACCTGGAATGTTAGAATTATGAACCAAGGCAAACTAGATGTGGTCAAGAATGAGATGACAAGGCTAAACATTGATATCCTGGCAATTGGTGAACTTAAATTTATTAGAATCAGACATTTCACATCAGAGAACCACCAGATCTTCTATTATGGTCAAGAATCCTGCAGAAGAAATGGAGTGGCCATCCTAGTCAATCAAAGAGTGGCCAAAGCATTGCTTAGTTACAACCCAATAAATGACAGAAGGATTTCCATTCAAATTCAAGGCAAGCAATTTAATATCACAGTGATCCAAATCTATACTCCAACCATGGATCCCGAAGAGGCTGAAGTTGTCCAGTTCACTGAAGATATTCAACACGTCATAGATATAACACCAAGAAAATATGTTACTATCATCATAGGAGATTGGAAGCTAAAGTAGGGAACCAAATGACACCTGGAATAACTGGCAAATGTGTCCTTGGAGTACAAAATGAAGCAGGTCAGAGATTAGTAGAATTTTATCAAGATAATTCTCTGGTCATAGCAAACACCCTCTTCCAACAGCCTCCGAGATGACTCTACAAATGGAGATCACCTGATGGACAACATAGAAATGAGATTGACTATATACTTTGCAACCAAAGATGGAGGAGCTCTTTACAGTCAGAAACACAATAACTGAGCTGCAGCCCAGACCATGAGCCTCTTAATGCAAAGTTAAAAATTAAACTGAAGCAAAGAGGGGAAACCACCAGATCAAGTAGATATGAAATACATAATATCCCTTGTAAATGTGCAGTGGAAGTAACAAATAGATTCAAAGGACTAGACATGGAAGATAGAATGCCTAAAGAACTTTGGACTGAAGTTTGCAATATTATCCAGGCAACAAAGAATATCCCTAAAAGAAAGAAAAGAAAGAAATCAAGCTGACTATCTGATGATGCTTTGAAAGTAGCACAGGAAAGAAGAAAAGTGAAAGGTAGTGGAGATAGGAGAAAAATTATTTAACTGAATGCAGAATTCCAGAGGATAGTAAGAAGAGACAAGGAGACATTCTGCAATGAACAATTTAAAGATATTGAAGAAGATAACAGAATGGGTAAAACAATCCCAAGAAAATCGGGAACCTAAAAGGCACCTTTTATGACAAAGTGGGCGTGATAAAAGACAAACATGGTAGGTACTTAACAGAAGAAAATCAGATAAAGAAGAGATGGCAGGAATACACTGAAGATCTATACAGGAAGGATCTTAACAGCAGTGATGACCTCAGTAGTGAAGCGAAGGATGTCTTGCTGATAATAAGGCCGCAGGAGGTGATAGAATCCCAACTGAACTATTCAAAATTCTATAAACAACCTTAGTAAAAACAATCTAGATAATATTACTATTCAAATAAATAATATATTAAATGAATGGAAGAAGCTAAATCTATCATGGTTAGGCAGAATTGCCACAATAAAATAGCAATATTGCCTAAAATAACATATATACTGAGAAGTCTTCCAATTAAAATTCCAGAGAATAAATTAATGTATCTGCAAAAACTTATAGATCATTTTTTATATGGGGGAAAAAACTTGTATAAGAAAATATATAGTGACTAGAACCTTCCCAAGTGGAGGCTTAGGTGCCCCAGATATATCAGAATTTTTGAAAGCAATAAACTTAAGGCATCTCTTAAAATTCACCCAAAAATATATATATATTCCTACATTTTTAGAACTATAGAATGCATAATCAAAAGGCCTAAAATTAGAATTCGCCTATTGGGGGAATAACTTAGACAAGAATATAATTAAGAATTTATCATACATACCTAGTACTCTGTTAAAGTGGTGGTTAAAAATTTAAAAAATCAGCACAAATAATAAAGATCTCCTCTCCAGCAACAACCTTGCAAAAATATCATTAGACCCTGTATCTGAATATAAAATGGGAAGAATGTAAAGTTGAAAACTTTTGAAATATCGATGGATGAATATAATATCCCAAAGGAGAAATGGTTATTCTATCAACTATTATATCCTCAATAGGTATCTCCAAATATGACATAAAAAAAGGAAGAAAACTCACAAATCTCGAAAAAGACTTGGTTAATCCAAAAGTAAAACTTACAATACCCACTTCCTATAAAAGTCTGAAATTACAAAAAGTTGCAACTAAAACAGTTAGGATGGACAAATGGGAAAAAGACCTTGGAAAATATTAGGATTTAAAACAATGGTATAGATCTTTTCAAGAAACATAGAGATTCTCTAATTGCTCTTCATATAGAGAAACATGCTTCAAACTTAACCAACGTTGGTATATAACTCCCAATATGTTAAAGAAAATTGCACCACGAAAAAATTCTGATATACCGTATGTTGGAGATGCCATAAGCAAATTGGCACACAGGAACATATGTGGTGGTCATGCCAACACATTAAAAAACATTGGGAAAACTGTATTTTACACATATCTAATATGATAAAATATCAACTTGTAGTCAACCCTGATATTGTGCTATTTCATATCTCCCTAAACAAATAAACTGTAAGCAAAATAATATAATTATTAATACATTGTTGACCTTTAATAGTATTAAAATGAAAAAATAACACTCTTCCTTCGTGAGGGTAAATTAAGAGTGATGTAGAAAGAAATAAACAAATATAATTAGACTATAACAATATGAATAAAAATAACCAAAAAAATTGAGAAAAGAAATTCTGATGACCTTTCTCCCATAATTCCTTTCATGCTCACTCTAGTCGACTATCTACATTCAATATTAGAAACTACACATTTGGATTAATGTTATGTTGATTGTACAGATCCAAGAGGTGTAATAACATAAAATATCTGTGTCACCTATTTGTCAATGTATAAATAAAGAAAATTAGTAAACAAGAGGAGAAAATATCAGAAGTTAAAAGACAAGTACATTATAATAAATACCTCCTGATAAGTTGTATGTTTTACATGTTGACATTATCTCTTTGCTAAAGAGCAAGTAAAAGATTACCAGTTGGAACTTGATTTGTATGGTTTTATTTTTTTGTATATGTTTTGTAAAAAAATAATAATTCTATAGACTGATGCTGTGAAAGTGTTGCTTGCCTTATGGAAAACTTAATAGACTGGAAAAGGTCAGTCTACATCCCAATCCCCAAAAAGGAAGCGCCAAAGTGTGCTCCAATTATCAAACAGTTGTACTCATTTCACATGCCAACAAGGTAATGCTTAAGATTATACAAGCTCAACTCTAAAAATATATGGACCAGGAACTACCAGATGTGCAATCTGGGTATCTCAGAAGAAGAGGCACAAGAGATCAAATTGTCAATGCCTGCTGGATAATAAAGAAAACAAGAGAGTTCCAAAAACATTTACTTCTGCTTCATAGAATATTCTAAAGCCTTTGACTGTGTGGATCACAACAAAATGTACCATATCATCTCATCCTCCTCCTAAAGAATCTGTATGTCAACCAAGAAGTCACAGTCAGAACCGAACATTGGACAACCGGATGGTTCAAGATCGGAAAAGGACGACAAGGTTGTACAGTATATTGTCACCTTATTTATTCACCTTATATGCAGAATACATCATTCGTAAGGCCAGACTGGATGAATCCAAAGCAATATTAATATTGCTAAAAGGAATATCAACAACCTCAGATACGCCAATAATACTACTTTGATGGCTGAAAGTAAGGAGGAACTAAAGGACTTATTGATGAGGGTAAAAGAAGAGAGTACAAGAGTTGGCCTGCTGCTCAATGTTAAAGAGACGAAGATCATGGCAAACGGCAATCTGACTTCCTGGCAAATAAATGGGGAAGAAGTAGAGGCAGTGACACATTTTATTTTCCTTGGATTTAAGATCTCTACAGATGGTGACTGTAGTCATGAAATTTTAAGATGTTTGCTTCTGGTGAGGAAAGCTATGGCAAGCTTGGACAAGCTAGTAAAAAGTAAAGGTTTTAAACTATTAACAAAGGTCCAGATAGTTATATGGTATTCTCAGTAGTAACATATGGATGTGAGAGCTGGACCATAAAGAAGTCTGAGCGCTATAGAATTGACACCTTTGAATTGTGGTGTTGAAGAAAACTCCTTAGAGTCACTTGGACTGCAAGAAGACTCAATAAAGCAATACTTCAGGAAATCAAGACACACTTGTAGCTAGAAGCTATAATCATGAGGCTGAAGCTCAAATATTTTAGCCATTTCATGAGACGGCAGGATTCCCTAGAGCAGACTCTGATGCTGGGAAAGATTGAAGGCACAAGAAGAAGGGGTGATGGCAGAGGTGAAGATGGATAGATGAGGTCACTGAAGCAATGAACATGAGCTTGATGGAGCTCAGAGGTGTAGTGACCGAGAGATGCACCTGGTGTGCTGTGGTCCATAGAGTAACGGAGAGTAAAACATGACTGAACAACTTAACGACAACAACAATAACATATATTGCCTGAACTTTCCTTTTAGTAGTTATAGTATCCACAGTGTATTACATTCATTTATTATTTTAATGTTTATTATTATAACTTTCATATGTATATATCCATCTATATTAATTTACACTGGTACTATTATCCTTTAGGACTAATTTCATACATGAATTATTGATATAATTAAATTGTATTGCTTGTATAGTATTTATAGTATATTATATTACAAATATTTATAAACACAGATTCAGCCACTGTGGGTATTGTTGTAGCTAGAAGTCTATTTATTATATGTATTTATTTTAGTACATATGTCTATTTGTTATAGGACAATATCACTGAAGAATCCGCAGAGTATAGCAGCAAAACGTGTTTGTCTACATCGTATGATATAATTTTCTATTGTATCTACCAATTTGGTTTTTATAGGATATTTTAAATATATGTAATACATTTTGATTGATAAATAAAAAACCTTCTGTTGGAAAATTGATTATTTCCAACAGTTCACCACATAAACAGCAAGATAAATAGATACCAGTTAAGTTGGTTTTAATATGTCTGCCAATTTATGCACATAATATTTGGAAAATAAATGAATGCTATAATATCGGCAAAAGATATTTGACCCACTCCAGATCAGATGAGGATCTGATGAACACGCATTAAATACCTCATAGCTTTGAGTGATACCAAGGTGAGATTCCACTCACATATTTATGTTATTTGTTCTTTTTCTAATTTTCTAATGCTTATTAGTAGCAGGGCTTTAGAATACTGTGTTTATTAACAAGCTTTATTAAATAAAATAACTACATTGGAGACATGCTATAGAAAGGACATAATCAAAGGAGAAATAAACTAAACTTTTAATAAAAAAGACAAAAAAATCATGATTGTTTCTGTTAAGCGCCCATGATTCTCACGATTCCATTTGAAGATACAACAATACGTGATTTACTTGATGTCAAGCAATGGAAAATCCCAATGCTGTGTCCAAATGAAATCATGTCAGTAATGTCTATATACTGTATATACTCGAGTATAAGCCGACCCGAGTATAAGCGGGGGCATCTATTTTACCACAAAATACTGGGAAAAATTAGTGACCCGAGTATAAGCCGAGGCACCTATTCTACCACAAAATACTGGGAAAAATGAGTGACTTGAGTATAAGCCGAGGGTGGGAAATGTGCTGCCCCTGTGTCCCTCTTGTGCCCTCTGTGTCAACCCCCATCCTCATCCTCAAACCCCCATCCTCAACCCCCTCCTCAACCCCCCTCCTCAACCTCAACCTCCCTCCTCATCCTCAACCCCCCTCCTCATTCTAAACCCCCTCCTCAAACTCTCTCCTTAGCCCCCCTCCAAAGTCTCTCTCCTCAGCCCCCCTCCTCAACCTCAACCCCCCTCCTTAACCCTCCATCCTCATCCTCAACCCTTCCCATCCTAAACCCCCCGCCATCCTCATCCTAAAACCCCCTACTCACTTTACCCCTCCTCATCCTAAACCCCCCTCCTCACTTTACCCCTCTAAATACCTCCCCCTCTCCCTTTTCCCTTACTTACCTCCATCTACAGCTTCTCCTCCGGCCTCCACTCTCCTTCCTGCGTCTTGACCCGGCCAATGCTAATGACGTGGCGCGCAAGTGACATCACGTAATTAGCATATACCGGGTGCCGATGCAGGAAGGAGGGTAGGCTGGAGGAGAAGCTGCAAATGGAGGTAAGTAAGGATGAGGAGGGGGGAGCGAAAGAGACACGGGGGTTAGAGAGAAACGGGGGGTAGAGAGACATGGGGGGTTAGAGAGACACTGGGGGTTTAGAGAGACACAGGGGGTTAGAGAGACACGGGGCGGGGGAGGGGGGGGGGGGGGGGTGAGTGACTCGAGTATAAGCCGAGGGGGCCCTTTTTAGCTTTAAAAAAGCGTCTAAAAAAATCTGCTTATACTCGAGTATATACAGTAATTATGAGTTGTCCATATAATTATTGTTAGCACTTTCCTAATGACTTCAAACAAACATCTTGAGAATTTACACTCTGTTATGTATTATTATATATAGTATCTATGTTGATTCTGGTCTAGTTGAGATACTACTCACCTTGTGATACAGTAAATGCATTAACGACTACCACAATTGTCATTCAGCTCCCTCTTTCCAAACTAATCTGACTATGTGCAAATGTTTTGTTAAATCAATGTATTTTCAGATACAAGAGGTGCTTGTGTCCCAGGTCTTCAGAATCCAGATCCCTCTGGTTTTTACTATCAGGATGTGTGGGAATCTCGTGTCTGCTTAGCACATAGTTTTATCAACCCGTCCAGTGTTGCTAGCTGTCTGAGAGGGAAGTTAATCTACATGTTTGGGGATTCCACACTTCGGCAGTGGTGGGAATCTCTGGTGAACTTTGTACCATGTAAGTGACGTTACTATCTACATCTGTGTACGTTGTCAAATTATATTTCATATAGTGAGATAGCATATTAGTTTTAACTAAATTAACTTATTTCTACATGCATCTGCAATACTGCATACCTCCTTACCACACATTCCTCCTCTATTGTTAATACTGTATTTTGTAGAGAAATGTATGAGGGGGTAACGCAGAAAGAGAAGCTTTAATTATTGGAAGAAGTCTTAAAGCTTTGTTACCATGTTGCATCACATACCAGCTTATTTTAACAAATCACATGTTCATTCTGCTTACACATAAAGTCATGAATACATATTTGTTGTTCCATGCTAAAAGGAGTTTTTGCAACTATACTATGAAATTTTGATATTTACTTTGTATTTCATGCTCCTCTTTCATGACAGCTCTCAAGGAGATAAACCTCCATGTGCCTCACCAGACAGGACCTTTACTGGCAACAGATACAGAACACAATTACTTAGTCCAATGGAGGGCACATCAAAAACCTTTAAGCATGGAAAGAATTTGGATACAAGACTTGCATTATATTGCATCTGAACTTGATCAGTTGGGTGGCAGAAAGGGTTTGGTTATTGTAGTTAACTGCTGGGCACATTTCAGCAGTTACCCTGTCGCAATATATGTGGAAAGATTGCGTAGTATACGAAATGCTATGATTCGGTTACTGAAGCGCAGTCCAGAGACTAAGATTCTTATCAAAACAGCCAATACAGGGTACAACCTTGCCCATACCAACGAATGGCTGTCCTTGCAACTTGATACTGTGATGAGAGCCATGTTCTCCAAGCTGCCAGTCACAATATTGGATGCTTGGCAGATGACCTCCAGCCACAGATTGAAGACAGAAAATATTCATCCAGATAAACTTATTGTCAAAAATGAGGTTGATTTGATGTTGTCCTTCATCTGTCCTACATGAGAGTCTGCTTTTGATTTTGTCTTTATCCCAGAAAAAGACATGCACATTACTTTATTTTTATACCTCTCCGAAAAGAATAAACAAGATCTTGTCATTCACACAGTATGTAACCTTAAATACAAAAGAACCTCTAAGTACTCTATATATTATGATTACTATAATTGTTATGAGTGTGTATTTGTCTACCATTACGAAAACAAAAACGTATTTGCATGTGTTAATTTTATTATCAATTTGCATTTTATTTTACTACTTTAGGCTGAAATCAAGTTGCTTTATGAGTAGTTTTGTGTTATTAAATGCAGAACAAGAAGAATGTCTAAATATATTGAGGAATACTTTGTTTTTGTCAAGTATATATTCAATATATTCAATCATTTTCCAAAACCAAATATGATACTCATTCAAGCAAATTTACTGTTATATCCTTGGAAGCAGATACACAATCTTTCAAAGTAATCATCATTTGTGGGCACATTTGCATGTCCCAGCTTAGCTTCCCAGAATGCAGTGTAATAACTGTATTTCTCTGAATTCTGAGCTGGAAGCAGGTTTTTTAACTTGTTTTAGACTTTCAAATGTTGACACAGATGTCTTATTTATTTACTGTATTACTGTACGGTGGAGGCTTCTATCATTCTTTTGCCCACCATATTATAAATGATTGTTGTGGTGAACTACCTACTCATAAAGTCCACAACACAAGCTGGGATCCTGCTCCATGATGATGCCAGTAAGCGTGAAACAGCTGTACATGCATGGGATTCTCAGCTTGTGTAAAATCCAACCTTGGCTTTGCATTAAAGCTGTGTAATACAGTATGCATAATCTTAAAGTAAGCCGTATTTGCTAATGGCTATGGATTGAAGAGTGAGGCATTTGTGGGCACATGTGCATGTCCTAGCTTAGCTTTCCAGAGTGCAGTGTAATAACTGATTTTCTCAGAATTCTGAGCTGGAGCAGGTTTTTTAACTTGTTTTAGACATTTAAATGTGAACACAGATGTCCTATGTATTTAATGTACTACAGTAATCATCACAAATACAGCACAAGACAGTGGGGTCTGTGATAGAGGCACTGCCTGAATTACTTGTGATAATGTTATTTCATTGATATGTGTGTGTGGAGAATGTAACTGGAAGTCTTCCGTACTGTTTTAAATGCTGTACAATGAATTCATTCATTATTTCTCCTGGATTGTTAGCTTTAATCATTTACTGAGCTCTGAAAGCCACTTTCCCATTTTTGGATCCCTGATAACACATGTGCACCATATTTTCCAAAATGCTAAGTGGTAGAGAAGCTGTTCTGAGAGCTGTGGTGGAGAGATCTGGAAATCTGGCAAAGACAACCTTTCTCAGTTCAATAATAGTCTCCTAATAATCTTACCACCATTTTGCCCTTATACTTCCTCATCTCGATGTTCAAATGCATTATGAGTTTTTTGTGGGCATATATTTATCTAAATCATTCTTTTTATCATATTGTAATTTTTTTGTAGTTTTAATATTTTTTTTTATTAGACCATTGTATATGACCCATAAAACGTACCTTGTTCAATGAAAATAGTGACAACTGTGTATATTAGAGAGTTTTTTACATTTCTGGAGAGCAAAAAATGCATCTATTAATGAAAGCCTGCGACGACAAAGGTTTGGTGTCAGTTTCAACTGTCAAATCTTCTACAACGATTTCTAATTTTTCAAGACTCACTCTCCACAGGCTAAGAAAATTGGTGATACCTTTGTTTAAGAGGGGAACAAATCCAGAGAACTATAGACCAGCAAGCCTCAACTCTTCAGTTGTGAAGCTCTTAGAAGGCTTGCTAAGACACTATACACAGCAATATATCCATATGAACAAGTATGACAAGTAGTAATCATCACAGATTTATGAGGGATAGGTAATGTCAATCAAATCAGTTGATGTAGTCTATTTGAAATTTACAAAGGCTGTTCATACAGTGCATATGTGAAGCTATTGTGCAAAGTAAGCGATACAGAAATTGCGGTAAATATCTGCACATGGATAGAACTGACTTAAAGACAGGAAATAAATAGTTGTTTTACATGGAACATATTCAGATTGAACCAAACGAGTTCCCCAGGAAGCAGTATTAAGGTCTCCATGGCTCCTATAGGACAAGAACAGGGTAAAATTCACATCACACGTGTAAATCTAACCTATGAAAAATACCATCTGAGTGCTCTAAATGTGCCTAATTACCCTAAGCCCCAATTGCTTGTCCCATAACTATTTTAAAAATCACTATCACACAGCTCCTGTAATGATATCTAATCTCACAAAAGTCTACTCAGAAGCCTGTTCTAGTACAGACTTTTTTTTTAAAAAGCATCAAGGTACCTTCAACTCTACGTACAGGCAGAAAAATGCCACTGAGAAGCTTGGAAGTCTCAAATCCGACATTATGTTGGTGCTAACATTATCAATGTTTTAATTTTAGGCTAAATTGCTATAGTATGACACAATTAAGGGGTTAATAATACTACCTCAGGATCCCCCTTTATACTGGCTAATAACAATGAGCCTGGTTATCCTCTGGCATTTTGCCTGTTACTATTGGGGTCCCTGTGGACCCTCATGGTACCTTATAATTAACCCCTATACCATGAGTCCCTATGGACACCCATGGTATTCTAAACTATGACCATGGGAGTCCTAATTGACCCCCATAGCACACAAAATTAAACTCTACACCACTAGGGTCCTTATAGACCCCCATGACAACAAATAATAACCCCTACACCATATTTCAGCCAATCAGAATCCCCCAAAACGTATATATTCGACAGAACTAGTTCCATAGGGATCATAATGGTTCTGGTATAGTACACCATGTGGGTGCATTGGAACCCTTGGTGTTTGGGGGGACCCAGGGAACACATGGCTCATAAGGGGTAGCAGGTTTTGAGGATGAATCCAGAGAGGTAACTGGGCTCATGGACAGTAACTGGTATTTTAGGGAGAATCCCAAAGTATAATCAGGCTTATATTGGTGGAGTGTCATAGGTTGAGGGGTAGTACACCCTTAAATATTTTTATTACTTAACCCCTTTGCTGACATGGGTAGGGGGATAGATAGATATATAGTCCGTATAGATAGAGTCAGTATATTTTATGGAATTATTTTGGTGAACCATTGAATAGCTCCCCAAAATAGTATTTCAAAACTCCTGGAACTGTGAGTCAGCCTTACAGGAGTTCTTACAGGTGCCATGGAATAAAGCCTAGATCCTCTTCTTTTTAACATATTTATCACTAATTTAGAAGAAGGACTGGAGATTCATCACATATAATACAGGGAGTGCAGAATTATTAGGCAAATGAGTATTTTGACCACATCATCCTCTTTATGCATGTTGTCTTACTCCAAGCTGTATAAGCTCGAAAGCCTACTACCAATTAAGCATATTAGGTGATGTGCATCTCTGTAATGAGAAGGGGTGTGGTCTAATGACATCAATACCCTATATCAGGTGTGCATAATTATTAGGCAACTTCCTTTCCTTTGGCAAAATGGGTCAAAAGAAGGACTTGACAGGCTCAGAAAAGTCAAAAATAGTCAGATATCTTGCAGAGGGATGCAGCACTCTTAAAATTGCAAAGCTTCTGAAGCGTGATCATCGAACAATCAAGCGTTTCATTCAAAATAGTCAACAGGGTCGCAAGAAGCGTGTGGAAAAACCAAGGTGCAAAATAACTGCCCATGAACTGAGAAAAGTCAAGCGTGCAGCTGCCACAATGCCACTTGCCACCAGTTTGGCCATATTTCAGAGCTGCAACATCACTGGAGTGCCCAAAAGCACAAGGTGTGCAATACTCAGAGACATGGCCAAGGTAAGAAAGGCTGAAAGACGACCACCACTGAACAAGACACACAAGCTGAAACGTCAAGACTGGGCCATGAAATATCTCAAGACTGATTTTTCTAAGGTTTTATGGACTGATGAAATGAGAGTGAATCTTGATGGGCCAGATGGATGGGCCAGTGGCTGTATTGGTAAAGGGCAGACAGCTCCAGTCCGACTCAGACACCAGCAAGGTGGAGGTGGAGTACTGGTTTGGGCTGGTATCATCAAAGATGAGCTTGTGGAGCCTTTTCGGGTTGAGGATGGAGTCAAGCTCAACTCCCAGTCCTACTGCCAGTTCCCGGAAGACACCTTCTTCAAGCAGTGGTACAGGAAGAAGTCTGCATCCTTCAAGAAAAACATGATTTTCGTGCAGGACAATGCTCCATCACACGGGTCCAAGTTCTCCACAGCGTGGCTGGCAAGAAAGGGTATAAAAGAAGAAAATCTAATGACATGGCCTCCTTGTTCACCTGATCTGAACCCCATTGAGAACCTGTGGTCCATCATCAAATGTGAGATTTACAAGGAGGGAAAACAGTACACCTCTCTGAACAGTGTCTGGGAGGCTGTGGTTGCTGCTGCACGCAATGTTGATGGTGAACAGATCAAAACACTGACAGAATCCATGGATGGCAGGCTTTTGAGTGTCCTTGCAAAGAAAGGTGGCTATATTGCTCACTGATTCGTTTTTGTTTTGTTTTTGAATGTCAGAAATGTATATTTGTGAATGTTGAGATGTTATATTGGTTTCACTGATAAAAATAAATAATTTAAATGGGTATATATTTGTTTTTTGTTAAGTTGCCTAATAATTATGCACAATAATTGTCACCTGCACACACAGATATCCCCCTAAAATAGCTAAAACTAAAAACAAACTAAAAACTACTTAAAAAAATATTCAGCTTTGATATTAATGAGTTTTTTGGTTTCATTGAGAATATGGTTGTGGTTCAATAATAAAATTAATCCTCAAAAATACAACTTGCCTAATAATTCTGCACTCCCTGTAGTGGTCAAACTGTGATTCGTCGTCACGCTTTCGACAGATCACAGTTTGACAACTATGATTGCCGCAAAGGGGCGCGCATTGTGCAATGGGCCATGCATGCGCTGCGCCATGACAGAGGAGGAGAGAGATTGGAGGAGGAGGGGAAACACAATGGAAGTAGGGGGAAGACACAGAGGAGAGGGGGAGAAACAGAGCAGAGAGGGAGACACAGAGGAGGGGGAGACACAGAGGGGGAGAGACACAGGGGAGGGAGAGGAGGTGGAGAGATACAGGAGAGAGAGAGGAGGGGGAGAGACACAGGGGAGAAAGAGGAGGGGGGAAGAGACACAGGTGAGGGTGGAGACCCACAGGAGTTGGAGAGGAGGGGGGTAGACACACAGGGGTGGGAGAAGAGTGGAAGAGACACAGGGGAATGAGAGGGGGAGAGACACAGAGGAGGGGGTTAGACACAGGGAAGAGAGAGGAGGGGGAGAGACACAAAGGAGTGAGAGGGAGGGAGACACAGGGGAGTGAGAGGAGGGGGGAGAGAAAAAGGGAAGTGAGAAGAGGGGGAAGAGACACAGGGGAGTGAGGAGACACACAGGGGTGGGAGAGGAGGGGGTAGACACACTGGGGAGGGAGAGGAGTGGGGGAGTGACACAGGGGAGGGAGAGGAGGGGGAAGCGACACTGAGGGGGGCATTGGGGAAAGAGACACAGGGGAGGGAGAGGAGGCAAGAGACACAGGGGAGGGAGAGGAGGGGTAAGAGCCACTGAGGGCGAGCGGGGAGAGACACAGGGGGGATACGAGTTATAAACACAGGTGGGAAGGAGACAGAAGGGAGAGAGAGGAGGGGGAAATGAGACATAAGGAAGGAAGTAGACAGTGTGGCAAACAGAATTGCCAGGATTCACATATTATTACCACCAACATATGATGGATGTCTAAACAAGGATCCCTCAATTCCCCTTAATAATTTTGTTGCCCTTCTGAGTACCTTTTTAACTTCTACAATGTCCGATATTTTAAAGTGGATTTCAAAATTGTGCTCCATATAACACATGAAGGAGTATTTTAGTTACTTCACTTGCCTCTATACTCCTCTTAATGTATGCCTATTTTATACTTGTCTTTATAACTGCTGTCTGGAGTTGAGCACTACAGTTGAGTTACATGGGTGGTTGTCCACAAGCCTCCTATATTCTTTTATATTTCTGATAGATTTGTTCTATTTAGATTATAAACTGTTGCTTGTCTTTTCTTCCAGATACATACATACATTTAGCTATGAAATTCTTCTAATTTATATAAGTCCATTTGCAGTAAAAGTACTGTACATCATTTTCTGATTTAATTACCTTGCACAATTTAGTGTCATTAGCAAATATATAGAACTTGCCCGTCAAAAATGATGGGGCAATAACATTTAAAGCCATGGCAATGCTGTTTGCCACACAATGTAAAGCTTTTCCTCCTTTGAGGACCTTAAATTCACTTACAACCTCACTCCCAGGCATTCTTGCTTTCCCCCAGTGCTGTCTGTGACTGTGTTTTTATGTTTATTTTTTTATTGTTTTTCATGTTTTTAGATTTCCGCAATTCGTCCGTTACTGGGCCCAGAATATCACCACGGACTACACCATCACCATAAACCACACCATTAGCACAGGCCACACCATTGCCACAGGCCACACCATAACCATTCAAACAGACCACACCATCGCCACTGGCATCACCTCTGGCCTCACCACAGCCCATCCCCAGTCTAAGTATATCTAGTGACAGACCCCACAACTTCTTAGAAGGCACCTGGAGGGACTTATTGCAGCACATCCAAGTGGATGATGATCGTAATTAAACAATAATTCAACGGCTGACAGGGCAGCTTGAAAGTCAAAATTGTATTGCAACCAATCAAGTCGAAAGCATCAGATCACTATATAGTAAGGTGAGGAGGCAAAATCAAGGGATGGAGAGGTATGCAAAAGGTTCATGGGGACAGACAAGCCCAGATACATGTCATTGAGTGGCTAGTGCAGTTGGTGGAAGGCCAGGTCAATACTCTCCAGCCTTCGGTTCCATAAGCTCCACCACCACCGCAACCAGAGCCTGCAGACTCCTCATCTCACCCCTTGCTGCCAACTCCAGATGCTACACAGCCACCCCAGGTGGACACACCCTTCTCTCCAACATCTCCTCACTGTTTTAGAGGGAGGAAGCCTGTGGGCACAGAAGGTGAGGGCTCAGTGCTCAGAAAGAGAAAGTAGGTGAGGACGTCCCCTAGGTCAGTAGTTGTCAAACCTTTCCTCAGGACCCACAAGACAGACCATGATTTATGTGAAACACTGTGTGAATACACAGGTGAAGCAAGTTGAGGCTCCACCACCTGTTGAATACTAGTTCCCTCACCTTTGGTTCCTGCCCTAAGACATCCTCATCCACACTCCTCAATATATATATAATTTTGTATTAATGTTGACATGCTATTGTCTGGCTACAGAATGTGTACACGTATGGTTATGTTGCATATTGCTGATATTTATGTTCAATGTGGATTGCTTTTGAGATAAGGTGTTGCAGTCAATCAAAATAGTGTTCGGATTGATATATTTTTCTTTGTCTCTGTAGGTCTTAAGAGCCCAATCTCACGACCATGAAGGCATGTTTCTCACCCACCTCTTTCTGTGTCACAGATTCTGCTCATAGATTTCTGATTATTCCTTAATATCTGAAAACACACTCTGTGTGGAATAAATTTGTATGACATTATTCATGATTATTTTCATTTTTTTCATTGAGTTGATATAGACAAGTTGTAAGTGTTATGCACATTAATTGTTTCTACAATTAAATGGAGTGATTTCTGATAATCCTTTTTTTCGTCAGATTCCGTTTGCAGTGCTGTAGTGAACACATGTGAGCCTGGTAGGTGCTATGCATCATGATAATTCTAGACTATGACATTACCCCTTTAGGTTTCCCCTTTTTCCCAAAATTAGCCTCTTGACCCCCGGGATCCGACCCCCCCCACACACACACACACCCTGGCACATTTCTGATTGGGCTTTGTGTATGAAATAAAACGTTGTTATACCATTCTCACCATGTCAGTGGGTTTTAAATGATTGGGGTTTTGGGACACCCACATAAATCACATTTATGTCAGTGAACTAATGAGCCCTAGTTACTATGCAATAGGTCAATACATATCATAACAATAATAATAATAATAATAATAATAATAATAATAATAATAATAATATCTTTAGATGTCATAGAACATATATATAAATAGATTAACCCCCCGTTATCCAGCACCTATGGGGACTCCCTATTTCTGGATAAGTGTAGCTTCCTGTTAATTGTGAGTCCCTGAATTTAAGGGTCTAAATGACCCTTAAACACCCCAAAACCCCTCAAAATGCATTTAAAAAGACATTAGCACATAAACTGGGAGATTTAGGCACAGTAAAAATAATTAGAAAAAAACTTAGCATTTTTTTGGTTTGCAGTCTCGGGTGGTTAATCTGTGGAATTCTCTACCAAGGAGGTGGTGACGGCGGATTCGATAGATAACTTTAAAAGAGGAATTTATTTATTTCTAATTAAAAAGTGAATTCAGGGTTCTCATGGATAATTAGAGAGACAATATTGATCCAGGGAGAAATCCGATCACCAGTATCTGGGGTCAGGAAGGAATTCATTTTTTTTTTCCTTTGAGACGATTGGCTAAGTCTCACTTGGTTATTTTTTCTGTTTGCCTTCCTCTGGAATAATTAATAATTAAAAATAAAATAAATAATAAATAATTAAATAATTAACAACTAATTAATTAATATTTAATCCGCATATTGCAACTCAGAGGATATCTTAAACTTTGATATTGATGGACTGAAAGTCTTTTTTTCAACCTTAATTACTATGTAACTATGTTATATGACAGGATGTACACTGACTGAGGTTGCCACTGAACACCTAACCCTAATACCCCCTTACACTTATCCCTAACAGCCCTTACCCTAACACCTAACCCTAACATCCCTTACCCTAACACCCATCACACTTATCCCTAACACCCCTCACCCTAACACCTAACCCTAACACCCCTCACACTTATCCCTGTGTCTCTTCCCCCCTTATCATCACCCGAGAGGGGAGGATGATGAGGGAGGGGGAAACAGACACAGGGGAGGATGATGAGGGAGGGGGAAAGAGACACAGAGGAGGATGATGATGGAGGGGGGGAGAGACACAGGGGAGGATGATGATAGAGGGGGATGTTAGGTTATTTATGCCCTTTATGGATTAAAACCAGACTCTGCATCAACTATGTAATTTTCTGTGGGAGTTTTGCCATGGATCCCCCTCCGGCATGCCACAGTCCAGGTGTTAGTCCCCTTAAAACAACTTTTCCATCACTGTTGTGGCCAGGAAGAGTCCCTGTGGGTTTTAAAATCCGCCTGCCCATTGAAGTCTATGGCGGTTTTAGGTTCGCGACATCACTACTTGTTGGCTCATTTTTGTCAGAGGCCAGATAGCCTGAAAAGTTTTGGACTGCATAATAAGATCTGCCAGTCATAAGGATTAATGTGTGTATGATTGTAATAACAGGGAATAGGAAAGAAAAGGTGGACATTTTCCACTTACAAGTTAAATGAAAAGGAAGTAGAACAAGGTTAATACGTTCTTTCCAACTTCAGCGTAAAATGTTTCCATTAGGTATGCCGAGAAAATTTATAAAGTGTTTAAAAATCACCTTATGTTTTTGAAGTGAGTATTTTCTGATTGCTTAGAATGGTAATTAAAATAATTTCTCAACACAAAGGGTCTGAATTCCCGTTTTAAAAGGAAAATCACTATTGCCAACTATATTAATGTAAAAGCGGATATTATCTCTATACAGGACACCCATTGGAAAAAAGTTTCATTCCATGAACTAATGTAATAATAAAGAACCAGAGAAATCAAAACAATAAATCTTTATTTAATTAATTGGAGACAACGTCGATTAAAAACTTGTTTAAAATCAAGGGAATAGGAAATAATTCCTTAAAAACAATTAATATTGACTCCCTTTATATTGCACCCTAGACCAGTTACTGAGAGATAAATTCAGTGTTATAATCTCTTCTATTATGTCTTGAGAGGTGCTTTTACAGTTGTAAAGCTTGGCTTCCTTGGTGTGTATATACGTATATATCTCAGAGAGATTTTACTTAATATTTAAAGAAGTAAGTCCTACAAATTCCCAGTCCTTACATCAATATGGTGTCTTATTATGCCCTTCTATATGTTTGCTACAATTTTTGTGTCTGATCTCATCCACAGCTCTATATACAAAGTAGTTCACCATTTATATGTAAGATGGCATTTATATTGATATCCACATTATTTTCTGCATTGATCTAATTTGCAGCGTTCTGTGGTTTAAAACAGTCTATGCTGCTTGTTAGGGCTCAGTGTGGATCTAGTTTGCAGCGTCCTGTTGTTTAAAACAGCCTATGCTGCTTGTTACAGCTCAGCACCGGGCTCTCCTGTGTGCTGCACTTAAAGCGCCAGATATATTACTGACAAGGACTTAGAGATCTAATTACAACGTCCTGTGATATAAATCGATCTGCGCTGCTTGTTTGAACTTAGCACCGGACACTTCGTGTGCTACGGCTAAAGCACCAGTTGTATGACTGGTAAGGACTTAAAGATCACGGAGCTGCATTTAGCTACATGAGAAGCACTTGCTTGTTTACAGAATTAGCGTCTGACGTCAGACGCTGCCCTGACGCACGTTTCGTCACGTGGGAGTGACTTTCTCAAAGGGGGAAGGCGATCTCCTCAACGGTGCCTCCTATTTATAATAGGTCAGTAGTCATGGTTACCCTTTGCCTTTGTTAGCAAGTGAAGGGGCAATATGTATAAGTCTGGTATGACAAATCCCACAAAATTACAACCAGAAGCAAATTCCGATTACTTTACGTATTTATGTCTGAATTGCATATATTTGATATGTATATGCTATTTAGCCAGTTAATCTGGGGTGATGATATATCTAGATATAATTCACTATATATCAATGGCTCCACATGTCTTGATATACAGTATGTTATATCTTTCTTCCATGTGTGGAGTCAGTCTCCTATTCCCCATTATTTCAGAGGGATATCTATAGTTTTCCATGCAGAATCACAACAGAAAACTTGGGTACTATTTACATTATAACTCTATCATGCTACAATGAGGTATATCCCTATATCTTCCACTAAATTTATAAGATCCTTATTGCATAATTATTTCCTCCATTGTCATTTTAACAAAGATATATCTCCCATATAGTTCCTCTTTTATGGTTATTCATACAATAGATTGTATTATATTTTATTTTTTATAGATCATGTAAAATATATTGTGTAAAGTTATACTTATATAACTCCTATCGTGCTGGATTTATATAACCAGTCTATTATATAGGATATCTTCAGAAACAAAAATCAAAAACCAAAAAACTCAAAAACTAAAAAACAATTCTCCTATATATGTGCATTTAAAACGTTACTACAATCTAATTCATAGTGCATCAATAATGATTAAACTGTGTCCTAATTATATGACATATATTCGTGCTTATGTCCTCATATAATATGAGGATACCCACAATCAAAAATTATATACAAACTGTGTATGATTGTGTTATTGTGTTGCGGTGAGTTTTATAATTAAATGATCTTATATATAATTCCTCCTCTAATTGTAGACATTGGAGGTTATGGTATATCTATATCTTGGTATAATATGAGGAAATTCAGAAAAACTTCTGTCATGATTTTGGATTATCTTATTTCCTACTCAGAGGGTGTACTATTTGATAGAGTATTCCACTTCTTGCTTATAAAAATGCCTTAAAGGAAAATCCTTCATTCAGACCTTTAGGTGTTTGGGCCTGTAATTCATAAATCCACTTAGATTCCCTCCTAAGTAGTATGTCGTCCAGGTTCCCTTTTCTTGGGCCCAATTTTGCTCCATCTATTATCAAGAATTTTAAGACAGATGTGTCTTTTTGATGTTTTAATTTTACATGGCGTGCAATTGGTGTATCATATTCATTCGTAATTGAGCAGATGTGTTCTCCCATCCTACGTCTGAATTCTCTGCTCGTTTTCCCGACGTAGATTTTCAGGCAAATGCATTGTATCACATAAATAACTCCTTTGGTTTTACAGTTATAAAACTCTTTTATAGGATATTTTTTACCTGATGTTGGGTGGATGAATTCCTTGCAAGGTTTTATAAATTTACAATATTTACACCGTCCACATCTATAACATCCAGTCAAAGGTTTCAGCCATGTTTGTTCCTTTTGTTTATGTTCTGAGAAGTGGCTATGTACAAGGAGATCTCTCAGGTTTGGGCTCCGTCTATATGTTATTGAACTTTGCGTGGAGACCTTGGTTTTTAGGTCCTTAATCAGCCGTTAATAGATACCAAAATCTAGAGAAGATGTCTTTAATTTCTCTTGCATTATATCCATATGTGAGTATACATCGTATTATGTCTTCTTCTTCACTGGAAGTTTCCTCTTTCTCTATTTGTGATTGTTCCAGTTTTGTCTTTAGTATATATTTTTCTTGAGTATTTAGGAGATCTGTTCTTTTAACATTCAGGGCATATTGATATGCTTTTTTAAGGCATTTATTTGGATATCCCCTACTTTTGAAACGTTTCCTAAGTTTGTCAGCCTCTAACTTGAAAGAAATGTCATCACTACAATTTCTTCGGATGCGTAGATATTGGCCTTTTGGTATCCCTCTTTTTTGGGGTTCATAATGTTGACTTGACCACTCTAGTAAACTATTGGATGCTGTATCTTTCCTGTATGTGGTCGTACTGATATTTCCCAGGTGATCCTTTATTATTTTTAAATCCAAAAAGGCCAACTCAGTTGAGTTTATTTCATATGTAAATTTTAGGGCCAAGGTGTTATTATTAAGGGTATCTATGAAGAGAGATAGTTCTTCCCTTGTTCCGGTCCAAAAGATAATTATGTCGTCTATAAATCGTCTCCACATTAGTATATTATCTGTCATATTTTTCTTGGTTTCCTCAAAGACCCATCTCTCTTCCCACCACCCTAGAAATAAATTTGCATAATTCGGGGCACACGATGTCCCCATTGCTGTGCCCCTAATTTGATGTATCCATTTGTCAGCAAAGATGAAATAATTTCTAGTTAGTATATACTCAAGAAGATTTAATAGGAAGTTATTGAATTGTTCCATTTTCGTTCCTTTGGTTCTTAAGAAGAAGCCCACAGCTTCGATGCCCTGTATATGTGGTATAGAGCTATATAGGGCTTCTACATCTATGCTCACGAGCCATGTTTTAGTTGGTACTATTATGTCTTCCAATTGCTTCAGTATGTCTGTTGTATCCTTGATATATGAAGGAAGACCTGTGACTAGATCTTTCAGATGGTAGTCCAGGAATCTACTGATATTTTCAGATAAATTATTGTTCCCTGATACAATTGGTCTTCCAGGTATTGGTGACATCTTTTTGTGCACTTTTGGAAGTGCATAGAAAGTGGGGATTGTTGGACTATTTGGTAGTAAATAGTCATATGTATTTTTGTTGATTATTCCTTCTAGCAATGCTTTGTCAAGCACTGATTTAAGTTCTTCTCTATATATGTTTGTAGGATCTGCACTCAGTGTTTCATAAGTGGATTTATCTTTTAGAATCTTCTCACACATTCTTTTGTAGTCTTCGTTTGCCATTACTACAATATTTCCCCCTTTGTCTGCTGGTTTTATTTGTATATTTTTACAATCTTGGAGCTCCTTTAATGCTGCATTTTCCTTTTTACTTAGATTGTATGTGGATTTTTGCTTGGATGTATATAAATTTTCCAATTCTCTTGTGACTTGTTGTATAAAGACACTAATATTTGGATAGTCCTTAATTTGAGGAATGAATTTACTCTTTTTTTTCCATATTTTTGATGTTCCTGATTCTGATATGAATGCATTTTTATTCTAATTTTCCTCTATTAGGGCCATCATATCCATGAATGTATCTTGATCTTCCTTATCAATGTTTAAGTAGGCATACTCTTTCATGTTTTTGTTTCTATAGAATTTATAAAGTGCCAATTTCCTTCCAAAGAGATTTAAATCTTTTATGTTTGTGAAAAGTTCTACTTTGGATGACGGAACAAAAGAGGGAGGGAGAGCCCGGTGCTGAGCTGTAACAAGCAGCATTGGCTGTTTTAAACAACAGGACGCTGCAAACTAGATCCACACTGAGCCCTAACAAGCAGCATAGACTGTTTTAAACCACAGAACGCTGCAAATTAGATCAATGCAGAAAATAATGTGGATATCAATATAAATGCCATCTTACATATAAATGGTGAACTACTTTGTATATAGAGCTGTGGATGAGATCAGACACAAAAAATGTAGCAAACATATAGAAAGGCATGATAAGACACCATATTGATGTATGGACTCACACTTATCCATAACACCCATTAACCTAACACCTAACCCTAACATTCTCACACTTATCCCTAAGACCTAACACCCCTCACACTTATTCCTAACATGCCTCACCCTAACACCCCTTACACTTATCCCTAACACCCCTCACCCTAACACCCCTCACACTTAGCCCTAACACCCCTCACCCTAACACCTAACCCCCTCACCCTTATCCCTAACACCCCTTACCCTAACACCCCTCACACTTACCCCTGTGTCTCTTCCCCCCTAATCATCAAGGGAGGGGGGAGGATGATGAGGGAGGGGGGAAAGAGACACAGGGGAGGATGATGAGGGAGGGGGAAAAGAGACACAGGGGAGGATGATGAGGGAGGGGGAAAGAGACACAGGAGAGGATGATGATGGAGGGGGAAGAGACACAGGGGAGGATAATGAGGGAGGGGGTAAAGAGAAACAGGGGAGGATTATGAGGGAGGTAGGAGGATGATGAGGGAGGGGGGATGAGACACAGGGGAGGATGATGAGGAAGGGGGGAAAGAGACACAGGGGAGGATGATGAGGGAGGGAGTAAAGAGATACAGGGGAGGATGATGATGGAGGGGGATGTTAGGTTATTTATGCCCTTTATGGATTAAAACCAGACTCTGCATCAACTATGTAATTTTCCGTGGGAGTTTTGACATGGATACCCCTCTGGCATGCCACAGTCCAGGTGTTAGTCCCTTTACAACAACTTTTCCATCACTATTGTGGCCAGAAAGAGTCCCTGTGGGTTTTAAAATCCGCCTGCCCATTGAAGTCTATGGCGGTTTGCAGGGTTCGCCGGTTCGCGAACATTTGCGGCGGTTCGCGAACCGAAAATGTTATGTTCGTGACATCACTATTTATTTTCTTATCATTGTATTATTGATTGTGTTCATCATCTGAATGTCTATTAGATATCCATTTTGAGTAATATGAGTATTCTAAAAAGGAATATATATATATATATTTTTTTTGGTATGCAATGGAACTAGTATTTACTATGGGGCCCAAATTACATATTTATTTGTTGGACATAAGATATAGTATTTTATAGCTACCTTATGCATCAAGTATTAGGTGCTATTTGATAAACAATTAGTATTTCACAGCTCAAATATAATATTATTATTGCATTTTGTTTTATCACATTTATTGAGATATAAGATGGAAAATCATCATATTATGCATATTGTTAAGGCTAAACAACAAATTGCTTGTACTTGCCAGTATTTTTTATCTTTCTTCTTTATATTTAGTCTTATATTTAGTCTTATTAATAGACAATTAGTACTTTCCTATATATATATATATATATATATATTTGGCTATCTCAATATTTATATGCTATTTAATATATTCCAATTGTATTACTCATTCTTAAGAAGTTAATATAGAGTTATTGGATATTAAATGTGACTATATTTTTTATCCCACTATATAGATCACAAATTATTTTTATTTCTCTATATTATGAGATTGGGTTATTTTATAACATTTTGGGATATTAGTTATCAATATCATAAAAGTATAATCTGGACTTATAAGGTCTTCACAGAACCTTCATTTTAAATATAAGGGGTAAAAGTGAAACCTTCATTAAGGCCTTTAGTTTTTTTAGTGCCTAGCAGGTAAATCCATTTAGCTTCTTTCTTTAATAATTCTGTGTCTATATCACCTTTCCTTATTGTTTTTTCAACATGATCTATAGCTATAAAAGTCAGAACTTTAGCGTCACCATTATGTTTATTGTTAACATGCAAAGCTATTGGGGTATCATATTCTTTCTTGACACTTTAGAGGTGCTCCAGAATACGCCGCCTGAATTCTCTGCAAGTTTTTCCTATCTGGCTCCACAAATACATGTTATCAAATAGATAACACCCTGTGTTTTGCATGTGAGTAGATGTTTTATTTTGTATGTCTGTTTTTCTAAAATAAAAGTTTTTGTAGGTTTTACATATTGACATGCTTTACATGAATGGCATTTAAAACATCCTTTTATTTTTTGTAACCATAGTTTGTTCTTTTTTATATCCAAATGACTTTTAGAAAGATAATCTCTCAAGTTTTTGGACCTTCTACTGGTAATTGCTGCATGGATAGGTAAAAACGGTTTAAGATCTTTATCTTCCAATAGAATACCCCAGTGTTTGTTAAATATCCTCTTGACCTCATGCCATTTGTTGTTGTAGGTCCCAATACACCTTACTGTATTATCTGATTCTTTCTTTTTATCTTTAAGCATATCTTCTCTCTTGGTATTTTTGGCTCTATTGTAAGCTTTTTTTAGGGTATTCTTTGAATAACCTCTTTCCAAAAAGCGAGATTGTAAGTCCTGGGATTCTTTCTCAAAATCTTTGTCATTGGAGCAGTTTCTTTTTACTTTCAAGTATTGTCCAATTGGTATACCTACAATGAGTGCCTTTGGGTGACTGCTTTTTGCATGTAGCAAACTATTGGTAGCTGTTGGTTTTCTATAGGTCTTAGTGCCCAAGAATGTAATGGACTCATAACTAATTTCAGAAGTCAAATATAGAGCCAGATTATTATTAATAAGGGTTTTAATAAAGTTCTGTACAGTAGCAATTTTGGGATTTTTATTGAACATAAAATCATATTCCTGTTTATTAATTGTTTTGATTTCCAGACCTGTAGTGAGTATCTCTAATAATTCATCTAAGAACCTTACTGTAGGATCCTGACTCAATTTAACATACATTTATTTGTCATTGAGTAATCTAAGGTTCTCTTCAATGTAATCTGTTTTATCCAGAACTACCACATTGCCCCCTTTATCTTCATATTTTTTATAATGATGTCCTCATTGACTTTCAATTCTTGTAGGGCTTGTGTTTCTTGTCTGGTTAAATTTGAAGATTTAGTCTTTGTTAGAGATAGATGTTCCAGATCCTTTTCCATGTTTTGGACAAATAATTCTATATTTGGACTTATATGTAATGGTGGAGTAAATGTACTCTTTATTTTAAGCTGGGAAAAGGGTTCTCTTAACTCTACTTCTTCACTGTCCGCTAATGTTTTCAGCGTTTTTTGATCATAGCTGTTTAAGTAGTTATTACTACTTTTTTTTGAGAAATGTTTTTTAAGGGCAAGTTTCCTGGCAAATAAATGAACATCCTTGACCCACTCAAACAAATTAAAATCATCTGTTGGTGAGAAATTCAATCCTTTTTGTAATACAGATAAATGATGGTCTGTTAATTGAAATTGTGAAAAATTAAAAACCTGTAAGGGATTTAATTATTTTTTGGTCTCTTGTGTGGTTTAAATATACTTGGTGCTATTCTTACCCCTCCTAGTTTTTGATTTTCATCAAAAAAATTCATATTGGATCTAGTCTCCATTGATAGTGTCTCCATGGGTCTAGTATCCATATCTGACCACTCGGATTCTGATGTTTGTGGTTCCTCACTTTTTTGTTTAGGGTTTCTGTATTTTTTGGGTCTTCTAAAGATGTTACCAGTTTGAAAATAATTTAAGTCTCCTTTGTTTTCTTTCCATTAATATCTTCTGAAAATTTTCTATATCTTTTTGTAATTTAATTTCTGACTCTAAATAATCAGTAAATTATTTTATTTTCTCCACTTTTGTCTTTAACAGGGACTGTATTTCTACTAATTGGTGTTTTTCCCACTCTAAGATCATACTCATTAGTTCACTTGAACATTTTATTAGAGTTTGATCCCATTTTTTTACAAAGTCTTCAGATAGATTTTGGATAGAATAAACCTCTTTCCTACTAAGTCCTCTCGAGACTAGATTATTTCTGAGAGAATTTTCCAGACTTGCTATTTCCCATCTAATTTGATGCTGTTGTATAATTTGTTAAGATCAGAAAACTGGGTTAACGTAGGAACGCCGTCGCAGGTCGATGACATCATCTTTTAGCATCTAGAGTGCAGCGTGCATGCAAGACAGTTAGCGTTCTAACCACAGGCCCATAGATTAAAGTGCCTTTCCCTAACCAGTTAGCTTATGTAGCTTAGACACTTTAGTCAATAAGAAGGAGAGTTGTACACTATATTGGGGAATCCCTGGTTATAGAACGCTACGGGATTGGGACAGCACCAGAAGGGAAAACAGATATAAGCACTTGAGGTGCTTGCCATTCTGGTGCTATTTTTGCATTATATAGCATCGCATGTCCCTACAAATTGGAGGAAGCAACTAGAATCTATTTTATTATTAGCACACAGTTGCATATAATATTTATTTATACCCTAGTAGCAATTTATATTTGGATTAGTTTATACTAAATCTTTAGTTTCAATCCAACAAGAATATTTTTATATAATCATATCACATATATAGTTGTGAGCGTACGGGTCGTTGCTCACGCTTGCGAAGGCGCTCCATGCCAGCAACTGAGGCCCCTCGCGAAGCGAGGGCCTCAGTTGCTGGCGAGGTCACTGGGCAAGGGCCTCAGTTGCTGGCATGGAGCGCCGAAGGCGCTCCATGCCAGCAACTGAGGCCCCTCGCGAAGCGAGGGACTCAGTTGCTGGCGAGGTCACTGGGCAAGGGCCTCAAACCCTCGCAAACTTCACGTCGCTACTCAAAAAACACGACACACAAATTACGACACTCGCTAAATTTTACGAGGAACGCAAACAACCTACGAAACACGTTACCACACATTGCGACCTCGCAAACATCGGACGCAACACGCCGACATACAAACATTTAAAACACAATACATACACACAGCACATACATAAAAACCTTACCTACACCAAGAGGGAGCACCCAGGACCTCAAAAATGCAACTTACACCTCGATTTTACTCGAAATAAAAGACTTTTGAGACTAAAAAAAAATCTAAGCGACAGAAAAAATGGCTGCCGAACAAAACGAAAACGAGGCTACAGCACTCTAAACTCGCAAAACACCACAACAAACTCGCAAAACACCACAAGAAACTCGCAAAACGCCACAAACCACCTACGGATATTCATACCACACAGTGCACACATTCAGCATGCTTACACAGCAGCTCCACACCACTAATGCTGCAGCAACATCAACACAGATTGCCAGCTCTTCATCACAATGCTTCAAAATAGGTACACTATATTCATTTACTAATTTAGCTACCTTACAATTTCATTGCCGTCATTTTTTGACGGGCAATTCGCTAGTAGTTACATAACTATGAGTAACAGCACTTGCCACTCTTTTACCATTGGCACCAAATATTTTGTGTCACAAGCTATTTAAACAACACTGTCTGATTGTCACTTTAGCACTTTAGTATAAATTGCCTTAGAAGGGTAGAACATTTGACCTTACATTACTGAGGTTCTATATCAGCCAATTCAATATCTCTAATCCTTGCATCCTATGTTCACATATTTTAATATGGATTTTACCGCTTAATAAAAGTTACATTTTATAATTTAGTTTATTCTATTTTTTTGAGATTAGGATAATCAGGTGTGACCTATACAAAGATCTTTTTTTCTCTCTAAATATGGGATTCAATTTATCCTCAGGAGCACCCTGACCATTACATTTGTTTCTTATGTGATATACCTGAGCCACCATTACTCAATATACTGTACTGTATATAACAAGACCAATTTATTAAACCTACAAATTTAGACATGGAGAAATATTTAAGTAAAATCAACCTCCCTAAGATTACTAAAGAAGATTCGGATTTTCTAAAAAATCCTATTTCTAGGCAATAAATGAAGTTGGTAATAGATAAGCTTAAACTTAACAAGGTGCCAGGAATCAATAGTTTTCAAACATTTATATTACAGTGGCTTTTCAGTAATGTTAAGTGAACATCTATGCAATAAGTTTTACGAAATTAAAAATAGCGGAGACATATTGGCAGAAATGTTGGAGGCTAGAATCTTTAATATTCGGTTTAAAAAGAAAGGACTGTATTAATTATAGACCGATCTCACTTATTAACTCAGATGTTAAAATGTATGTAATAGACTTAGTTCAGTTATTTCTAAATTGTTACACTTCATTCAATTGTGTTTCTTGAATGAATGGCAGGGATCAGATAATACTAGACGTAGTAATTGAGGTTGAAAAAAGACTTTTAGCCCATCAAGTTCAACCTTTTTAAGATCTCCTCTGATCTGCAATATGAGGATTAGTTGTTAATTGATCCAGAGTAGGGCAAATAAAAAACCCCAGTTAAACCTTGCCAATTGTCTCAAAAGAAAAAAAAAAGATTTCCTTCCTTACCCCAGATACTGGTGATCGGATTCCTCCCTGGATCAATGCCCCCTCTCTAATTAACCAGGATAACCCTGAATGCCCTTTTTAATTAAACATATATCCAATCCCTTTTTAAAGTTAGTCGAATCCACTATCACCGCCTCCCTTGGTAGAGAATTTCACAGATATACCACCCTTACTGTGAAGAACCCTTTTCTTTCTTTAAGGTGGAATTTTTTTAGTTCTAACATCAAAGGTTGTCCTCTTCTCAGTTTAAAACCTCTTGGCACAAAAAGCTCCCTTGACAAATCTTTATACTGACCCTGGATGTGTTTATATGGGGTAAGCATACCCCGTCTTAGACACCTTTTTTCTAGAGAAAATAAGTTTAATTTGGTTACTCTTTCTTCATAACTTAGCCCCTCCATTCCCCTTATTAGTTTTGTTGCCCTTCTCTGTACTTTTTCCAGTTATAAAATGTCCTTTTTAGGAATTGGTGCCCAAAACTGTACACCATATTCCAAATAAGGGTGTACTGGGGATTTTTATAGTGGTAGAATTATATCTGCCTCCCTTGCTTCTATACCCTTCTAAATACATGCTAATAGTTTATTTGCCTTTGCTCTGTTGCTTGGCTTTGAGAACTGTTATGTAGGTGGTTGTCCACAAGCACTCCCAAATCCCTTTCAATATCAGATCCCCCTAGATTTGCTTCATTAAGTTAATATATTGCATGGTTATTTTTTCTTCTCAGATGCATAACCTTACATTTATTCGGATTAAATCTCATCTGCCATTTAATTGCCCATTTCTCTATTTTATGCAAATCCCTTTGGAGGGAAAGAACATAATTTTCTGATTTCATTACCTTGCTAAACTTTGTGTCATCAGCAAAACTGGAGACGCTATTTTCCAATACTACTTCTAAGTCATTAATAACTATGTTAAAAAGGAGAGGGTCTAACACTGAGGCCTGAGGAACCCCACTTACCATATAAGTCCAATCCAAGTATGTTCCATTTACAAAAACCCTTTGCTTCCTGTCCTTTAGCCAGCTCTCAATACATGTGCATATATTTACTGCAATTTCTATATCCCTTAGTTTGCACAATAGTATCCCATGTGGCACTGTATCAAAAGCCTTTGCAAAATCTAAAAATACTACATCCACTGAGTTGAATTGATCCAAGTTACTACTAACCTCCTCATAGAAACAAATTAGATTTGTTTGACATGACCGATCCCTCATAAATCCATGTTGGCTCCTACTTATAATGCTGTTTGAATAGACATACTCTTGCATATTATCCCTTTTTATCCATTCTAAACGCTTTCCCACTACAAAAGTGAGGCTTACAGGTCTATAATTCCCCGGATTTGCTCTTGCCCCCTTCTTAAATATAGGTATCACCTCAACTTTTCTCCAGTCATCTGGTAGTGACCCAGTGTTGCGTGAATCTTAAAAAATTAGATATAATAGTTTGCTATTACAGAACCCAGTTCCCTCAGTACCTTTGGATGTATTCCATCAGGACCCGGGGATTTATTGAATTTTTTTTATTCTAACCTCTTTCGTATTTCTTCCTGCATTAACCAATTATTTGTTGGAGGTCATGTAGCCCCATTATGTTGCAGTTACCCAACCACTGATACCTCCCTTGTATATACAGAAGAAAATAACCTATTTAGCTCATCTGCCTTTTTCTGGTCACTAATTGTCAGAAGCCCTATTTCATATTGTAATGCTCCTATAGCTTCCTTCCTCGCCTTCTTCCCATTTATATACTTAAAAAATATTTTAGGGTTATTCTTACTCTCTTTTGCAACTAATTTTTCATTTTCTATTTTAGCCAGTCTAATTGCGCTTTTGCTGCCTTGTTGATTTCCTTGCATTCCCGTAAAGCAGTCTCTGTCCCCTCTTTTTTGTATAATTGAAATGCTTTGAAATGTTTTTTACTCCGTATTTTGATCTTTAAATCATTGTTAAGCCACATTGGATGGGATTTACTCCTTTCACTTTTATTCCCACATGGTATATGCCGATGTGTATGTATATTTAGTAAATATTTAAATGTTGTTTTACCTGCCAGTTCTCTGTCTCAGTCTATACTTTGTATTGCTGCCCTTAGACCGTTAAAATCTGCCCTAATGCCGAATTGATACCCTGTCTTCCATCAATAGAGGTGATATTCCCATGATGACTCTGTCCTTAGATGATGAAAAATCATTCGACATAGTCAGCTGGGGATTTTTAAATGCTGTCCTCCAGAAATATGGATTTGCTGAATTTGCTCTAAATGCTATAAAAGCATTATATTTCAATCCAAGTGCAATTTATTTATAGTTACGGATTTGAATCAGAAAAATGTATAATTAAGAACGACACCCGTCAGGGATGCCCCTTATCCCCGCTATTATATGATATGATTCCAAAAATGTAAATATATGTTAGAAGGGTTGTGGTAAACCTGGAACACTCCTACACTTGTGGTGGGTTAGTTATGGTTATTAGGGTTAATGAGGTATAGCTAAGGTTAATGAGGTATTGTTTGGGTTAATGGGGGTATAGTTAGGGTTAATAGTGCCTAGACATTATGTCACAGGGGTTAATAGTGCCCTATAGGGGGTTTTATAAACCCCTAGTGTACTGAGGGGTTAATTAATAGACCCCTATGTGTGATGGGGTTAATTTTAGATGCTGTGGGTACTTATAGTACCCCGGCGGTAGGCGTTAACTTTTTAGTTAGCGGGGGTCCTTTATGGTCCTTTAAGTACCCAAAAGGCGGGAAATTATAATTTTTAAGTGCATTGGTGGGTAAAATGGGGATCACATGGAATAGTATTGAGAGCCTGCGTGGGTCCTGATCGGAACCCTTCAGCATGGGGATTTATTTAGGGAGCAGGGAGAGCTTTAGGGGACAGATGGAGGTGTAAGGGCTGGAGCCGGGGTTTCTTCTGCTGCTCTAACAGCAAATGTAAGAGCTTGTAAAGAATTTGCGGGTTCTCCTGAGTATGCATTGGGCTTTGGCCTCCATTTGTGTGTTATGGGGTAGCTCATGTGGGTCTTCGTAGCAATTTGTTAGCAGGATTGGAATGTAGAGGGTATGGGCTTGACAGATCAAATGGTTACGGGATGCAATGTTCCATGTTCCACAAAACGTAGGCATTTTTCATCCGTACTGCACTCTAACACGTAAGTCGGCAACGTTGAGGTTTACGAGTCTAATTTAAAAGCCTTCAGTCCTACATTTAAAAAGGAGCCCCAATTCAATAAGGCTGATGATGGAGGGACAGCAAGGATATTACTTTTATAAATGCTTTAATCAAACATAAATGTGCCTACATTTCACTACTTTTAAAAATATCACTAATGAAGACATACAATAGCTTGTGACCAGTTTACTTCTAGAAATCTGTTTTTTTTCCCCAAACTGTACAGATTGGTTAGAGAAGCCAGAAATGTCAACATTACATAAATTTGTAGTGTAGTGAATAGTTACATTGCTTTGTGATATGAATGATTGAGCTGCACAAGACTTTAGTTCTGTTTTGATATTACATCACACCCTTAATGTTACACAGATCACAAAGTGTTAAGGATAAGAAGAATAAATCAGACATTACACTTATGGGCATTTCACAATCAGCTCTGTCTGTTGGGATTTACAGTTTGTTAGTGACCTGTAGGGAATGTGCTCAGATTTCTCCTCACTCCATACAAATACCTCTGTACTAGGACTGGCTGCTGTAGTATAGTGAGGAATAAGAAGGTTTACTGCTTGAAGGTGAGTCCAGCTTATTTACCTATCTGTGGGCATTTGCTCAATACTTGAAATGTGCCCAGTAAATACTGGAATATATTCCATCATTTTCAGAGCCTCCAATTTGAGTGGTTTCCAAAATAGCTACTTTTGTTGGAAAATATTGTCATCTGATCCAGCCTCTCCATTGTTCTGTCCACCTAAAGGTAAACACTACTGTATAATAGCTATCAGAACACTTTTATATCAGTGATATTCAGATTCTCTAATTTTATTTGTCTCAGATGTTTTATGCTGAAAGTCTTTTATCTGTATCTAAAATCATTCAAATTAAATAAATATATGTCTCTTTCTTCTTATTTTCCATTCCCCATTGTTTTATTTTTTATCTCTCTTTCTATCATTTATTATAATTTGATTTTTTTTCCATATCCATAATGTTAGCCCTGACCTCTTCATGATATTTGTCTGTTGCTTCTTATTTGGAGCCATTTGTGCTCAGTCAAAGTGTATTATTATGCATGTGTACAGCAAAAATATGTAATAAGAAGGTACCTTTGTACTTATTTTTTAATAACAATACCTTTGCAGAAGACCTGTGTGAGGCTCTAGGGCCTCTGGTGGTCTGTAGAAAACCATTTGAGAACCTTAGATTTAGATCATCAGATATAAATGTGGTTCAAGGAAGTCCTAGAGTAAAATATTTTTAAGTCAAAAACTTATAATAAACCAAGAGGCTCCGAAAAGGGCAGATTTTGAAATCTACTGAAACATTACAGAAAGAGTAGCAGATATAAAGGATCTCCTTCCGGCAGAAGTTGGAGGATCACTTATAGAAGTTGGATGATCCCTACATGCCCTCAGTCGGAGAGGTAAAAACTCTGATCAAACTTGTTACAATAAAATATACTTAAGCAGTTTAAACATGTTATCATATATTATCATATATATTATCATATCATTTGAAATATATATTGTATAAGTTTAAATCTGACCTGTCATATATGAGCAGTGAGCTACGAGTGTTTGAAGTTAGCTGCTTCTAAAAAAAAAAAAAATATATATATATATATATATATATATATATACATATTACACAGTGAGGGGAATAAAGTATTTGATCCCCTGATGGTTTTGAATGTATTTGACCTCTATCAATCGGCATGGTTTCTGGCTCCCAGGGGTCTTTTATACAGGTAACGAGCTGAGATTAGGAGCACTCCCTATAAGAGAGTGCTCTTAATCTCAGCTTGTTACCTGTTTAAAAGACACCTGTCCACAGAAGCAATCAATCAATCAGATTCCAAACTCTCCACCATGGCCAAGACCAAAGAGCTGTCCAAGGATGTCAGAGACAAGATTGTAGACCTACACAAGGCTGGAATGGGCTACAAGACCATCGCCAAGCAGCTTGGTGAGAAGATGACAACAGTTGGTGCGATTATTTGCAAATGGAAGAAACACAATATAACTGCCAGTCTCCCTCGGTCTGGTGCTCCATGCAAGATCTCACCTCGTGGAGCTTCAATGATCATGAGAACGGTGAGGAATCAGCCTAGAACTACACAGGAGATCTCTTTTTATTGGTGACTATGGTCCCAGCTGCCTTGAGATCATTAACAATTGGTAACACACTACGCCGTGAAGGGCTGAAAACCTGCAGCGCCCGCAAGGTCCCCCTGCTCAAAGCACATGAACAGTATGAAGAACAAAGGGCTCAAATACTTTTTTTCATTTATTGAAATTGAATCAATTTATAACTTTTTTGTCATTCGTTTTTCTGTTTTTTTGTTTTGTTATTCTGTCTCTCACTGTTCAAATACACCATTAAATGTATAGACTGATCATTTCTTTATCAGTGGACAAATGTTCAAAATCAGCAGGGGATCAAATACTTTTTCTCTCTCTCACTATATGTATATATATATATATATATATATATATATATATATATATATATACATAAATATATATATTACATAAAAGATACATAGTAATTGAGGTTGAAAAAAGACTTTCAGTCCAATTTAAATCTGCAATATGCTGATTAGTTGTTAATTATTTGATCCAGAAAAAAGCACACAAAAAAAAAATGAAACTTTTGTTGCAAAGAAAAAAAAATTCCTTTCTGACCCCAGATACTGGAGATCGGATTTCTCCCTGGATCAATACTTATTCTCTAATTATGCAGGGTAATCCTAAATGCTCTTTTTAATTAAAAATAAATCCAGTCCCCTTTTAAAGTTATCTATTAAATCCACTGTCACCACCTCCTTTGGTAGAGAATTCCACAGATTAACCACCGTTATTGTGAAGAACCCTTTTCTTTCTTTAAGATGGAATCTTTATACTTCTAACCTCAAAGGATGTCCTCTAGTCAGTTTAAAACCTCTTTGACAAAAAGCTCACTTGACAAATCTTTATACTGACCCTGGATGTATTTATATAAGGTAATCATGTCTCCTCTTAGACACCTTTTTTTTCTAGAGAAAATAAGCTTATTTTGTTAGTCTTTCTTTATAATTTAGACCCTTCATTCCCTTTATTAGTTTCCATTTTTAAATGTTTTTTAATTTTCTTAACTTTTTGTGTGTGGGCCGCTTCATATATTTTATGTAGAAACTCTAAATATGTTGCTACAAACCACCACTTTTTGTCAATATAAGTAAAACAGACACAGAGCCTCATTCAATTGCAAGGCCGCATCTCGTGGTACATAGGCCATATGTCTACTCGCACTGTGCTACAATTCCGGTGCTAGCTATTCAATTGAAGGCCGCAAGTTATGGGCTGAAGCCTCAAGATCGTAAACCCTAGTTTCATATGTAACGCTTCCTAATATCCAGTAGTGCCAGAATCAAGAAAGCCCGTAATTCGATTGGGTCAAAGGTCAATTAACCAATAGGAACTGGAGAAAGGCAATTTATGCCGCAGTAACAGGTTTAAAAGGCAGAAAAAAACATAACTCCCTGACTTGCTGTAACTGAGAGTCTACACACAGGTCTAGGCATTGGTGGGTTTTTAGCAAGATATATATATATATATATATATATATATATATATATATATATATAGAGAGAGACATGCAGAGACAGAGATAGAGACAGAGAGAGAGGGAATGAGTCAGACCGAGAGCTAGAGTGATTGAGAGCCACAGAGAGAGCGAGTGAGAGATAGAGAGAGATAGAGAGAAACACTGGAGGAGGAGAGTGAGGGGAGAGTGGGGAACACAGGAGGAGGAGAGAGAGGAGGAGAGGTAGAGGTATGGAGAGTGAAAGAGGAGGAAGCAGGTCATAGAGAAGAGGTAGAGGTGTATGAGAGCAGAAGGGGGAGGGATGTTTCCATAGATGTTGAGGGGATGAGGGGCACAGTTGGGAGGGCAAGAAGTTGTGCCAAAGCTCAGGGCCCGCAATTATAGCCCAGAAGAGACAGACATTCTCTTCAGGGAAATACATGCCTGTGATAGCATCATACATGGTGGGATGGATGTGAGGCCTAACCAGAAGATACGTGCCTGCAGTGAGGCTGCTGCAGCTGTTGCATCGTTAGGGGTTGCAAACAGGGATGTGAAGTCTGTCAAAATACCAATATGATGACTGCTCGATGAAGGTGATGAGAAGTAGAGGCCAGAGCAGCCAATGCAACGGTGGACAACCAGTTAACATCACATACTGGGATGGGAGAAGGACTCTGAAGAAGTGGATGGAGCCAGTGGCAGTAGTGGACCTTCCAGGACAGCTGGACTCTTCGTATTCGGGCAACCCTGCAATGTGAGTATCATATAGACCATCACACCCTCATATGCACACACTTGAACCCAATACACACAGATAACTGACATACAATAGCAACTGTAATATCTTTGTTTTTTACTACAAATATATGGGGCAGCAATAACCATGTAAATCCAGGAAGCATAATTGTTATCAATGAGATATCTTTCCAATACCTGCAGTTAAAACTGATTCTGAATAGCAGCTGACAAGTCAATTTGTGTTAGTGTTATGTTTGTTGTTTGTTTTAAAGTTAATTTAAAATGAAAATGTTTAAATTCTATTCTAATTGCCTATTTTTTTTCATGAGTTCCCCTATCCTATCTTACCCATCTTAAACTGCACTGTTTAGAGTTGTTTCCCTTAACACTCCACTATTGCTTAGAATTGGTCACATATTGGTCAGTCTCTCACACTGCACAGCAGATTCAGATGAGCATGCGTCTTTATGATCGTCAGATGGAACACCCCGCCAGCTGCATTTTACTGGCGATTGGTTTGTCTTCCAGATTTAGTGGGTTAGGGTAAGGGCTAAGAAGAGGATGAGGGCTAGGGCTTTTTGGTTAATGTGTAAGGTGAAAATATTTTATATAATAGCGGCAGCTCCATCTAACAGCCCCTTTCTGCAACTGCTGCTGTCACATAACAAGAAAGATCCGAGCCATGATCCACAATGCTCATGAAATAGCTCAATTTTCAACTGCATAAAACAATCTCCACAGCCAATGACAAGTGACCATGATGTTAGGGATATAGAAACACACAGGAAACAACTGTTTAGAGAATCAATACTCAAATACTATTATCCTCTCATTTCAGTACCCAGGAGGTGTACCCCACCCTCAGAGACACAGGTGGCAGCATTACAGGAGGAGGAACAACATTCACCAATGCAAGTGGTGGTGGAGAAAGCTGAGGGCATGGCATTGACACAGCTAGACCATAAGCAGCAAGACCATTGTGTGAAACCCCCCCCCCCCGGGCCCTCACACGCATCATGGGCACATTCCCAGCCCTTCAAACTAATTGACATGTCATGGAGCCAGCAACCACCTGCTTAGATGTCGACGTCCTGGAGGCCACTGTCAACAGGCCCACCACTGCCACCTGGTGAGATGAAATGAATGCGTTAGCTGGACCTTAATGCTCTTCTACTCCTGACCGGGTCCCAAAGGACCGGATCCCAACACCATCGACACTGGCCACACCTCTGGCCTCACCACAGCCCATCCCCAGTCCAAGTATATCTAGTGACAGACCTCACATCTCCTCAGAAGACACCGGGAGGGACTTCTTGCAGCACATCCACATGGATGATGAACCTAATTCCATATAAATGCAATTGCTGAAAGCCGAGCTTGAAAGGCAAAATTATTTTGCTACCGATCAAGTCGACAGCATCAGATCACTATATGGTGAAGTGAGGAGGCATAATAAAAGAACGGAGAGGTATGAGCGACTGTCTCATAGGGACAGACACACCCAGACACATCACATTGAGCTGCTAGTGCAGTTGGTGGAAGGCCAGGTCAATACACTTCAGCCTTCGGTTACACAGGCACCACCACGACCGCAACCAGAGCCTACAGCCTCCTCATCTCATGCCTTACCACCAACGTCAGCTGCTACACAGCCACCCCAGTTGGATGCACCCCTCAATCCAACACCTCCTCACCATGGTAGAGCGAGGAAGAGTGCGAGCATGTTTGGGGGGGGCGAGTGTTCAGCAAGAGGAAGTAGATTAGAATGTCCCCTAGCTTCGTTTTTGTCAAACCTCTCCTCATGACCCACCAGACAGTCCATGATTTAGGTGAAACACTGTGTGAATACATAGGTGAAGTAAATCAATGCTCCACCACCTGTTCAATACTAGTTGCCTCACCTTTGATTCCAGAGTTTCTCCTAAATCATGGACTGTCTGATGGCTTGTGAGGATAGGATTGAGAACAACTGTTCTAAAACCTCTTCATCCACACTCCTCAAATATAATTTTGTTGACAAACTATTGGCTGGCTACGGAGTGTGTACACATATGGTTATGTTGCATATTTATGCAATTGATATTCAGTGTGGATTGCTGTTGAGATGAGGTGTTGCAGTCAATCCAAATAGTGTTCTGATTGATATCTTGTTCTTGTCTCCGTAGGTCATAATAGCTCAATCTAACGACCATGAAGGCATGTTCCTCAATCTCCTCTTTCTGTGTCACAGATTCTGCTCATCAATTTCTGATTATTCATTAATATCTGAAAACAAACTGTGTGTGGAATAGATTTGTATCACATTATCTATGATTATTTGCATCTGTTTCATTGAGCAGATATAGATAAGTTGCAAATTAATGTTTTTTTCAATTAAATTAAGTGGTTTCTGATTAATCTTTTTTGTCATTAGATTCCAGTTGCAGTGGTGCAGTAACCACATGTGACCCTGGTAGGTGCTATGCATCATGATTATTCTAGACTATGACATTACCCCCTTTAGGTATCCCCTTTTCCCCCAAAAAGCCTCTTGTCCTTCCGGGATTGCCCACATCACACCCATGATATTAATGCACAGTTGTATGCAGATAAACATGTTCTGCGTGTATCTAATAAACTATGATATTGTTATACTGTTATCTGCGTTTCTGTGTGTTTGCAATGTATTATGATTGTGAACCTTCAGATTATTTATCTTCAATAAACCCATCCTGTTTTAATGTAGGGATAAGGTAATAGATCTGTTACTAGTGCAGCTAATGGTGTAGGTAATATTTCTGAGTTTGAGTCCAGACACAGCTATGTATGATATTCATGTTTCCTAACACATGGAGATATGTGTTCATATTATATATTAGAGCATATGTCAGTATGATGTGCAGTTGTCTAATGTTTATGTGTAGATTAATATATCTGTACACACAGTTGTCGTGATTTGCCCATCAAAAATGATGGCAATAAAATCTGAAGCCTGGCGATGCTGTTGCCACACAATGCAACGCTCTCTCGCTTCTAACTTGAGGCCTCACGATAATCACTTTTGCGCTTATTACAAGACTCTCCCATGCCTCACAATGAGCAACTTTGGTGCTCATCACGATCCCTGCAATGAGCGCCTTTGGTGCTCAATTGCGAGCCTCTGTACACTTTTACGGTACTTTCAAAAGCCCATTTGCTTTGAGTGGTTTTATATTTTTTAATTATGGAAAGCTGAATATCTGCCTCACTAAATTTAAATTGAGAGTCTTTCTAGGAGCTCATTAGTGTTATCTCCAACCCACAACTTTTTGGCCTTGTGAGCCCAGTGATGAACGCCTTTGGTGCTCAACACAAAGTCTGCAATCAGAGCCTTTGGCACTCATTGCGAGCCTCTCCCCACCCTCTGACCCCAGTGTCTGTTTCCCCCTCTCTCCCTCCCACTGTCTTTTTGCCCCCTCTCCCTGCCCATTTGTATTTATCCCCTTATTTCCCTCCCCTGTGTTTCTTTCCCCCTCCTCTGCCACCCTTGTGTCTCTTTTCACCCTCTCCTGTGTCTTTCTCCTCCCTCTCCCTCTTCTGTGCTCTACATGTCTGAAACCATTTTCAGGCTTGGGAAATAGATCAATTTCCCCAAGCCGGAAATGTGTTTTGGATTTATTGGCTTGAAAAAAAATTACGTCTTTACAACAGCCATTTTTTCCCCCTGCATAGCCATTTTCTTACTGTTCAAAAAACAACAATTTTAATAGAAAATTAGCTTTCAACCTCACATCCAGGTTTCCTTCCTCTTCCCCTGTGGTGTGTGAGGTTGTAAGGTAATTTGGAAATCAATTGGGGTATTTTGGCGCTCATTGCAGCCCCCATCATTTCAAAGTCTTGTTGGCCTAACAAGCCCGTAATTTTTAACATATCGGGACCGTCAAATCGTAACTCCCACAACTATGTATATGTATATGTAGTGTGTGTGTATATCATAAATCGATACATTGCTAATAAGATAAACGTGGCAGGCAGGGTGCTCAAAACCATGACATAGCAATGAGGGTATATATTTACAACAAGATGTTACCTATTGTGCTATCATAACTCCTTAACACTTTTTAGTTCACTATTATGATGTTCACCAGCTACAAACACCTGTCTCATTCTAAATGCTGGATTTTGTGTAATGGCTCCAAAGGCTGAACCAGAATGACAATATTTATCTAACCTCATGGTTTAATTTAATAATGCAAACACATTGTGAATATTATATTTACACCACTAACTGATGGTGCACAGCACATATGTCAAATTTCATGGTCCTTTAATTGGTGTTACAGAAATGCAATAGTATCAACATTAGCAAGGAAAATGAAAAAACATAGCTGATAAATAATATTTTATCTTAGCATCATAAATCATAACATAAACATAGCAACAATGCCTCACAGTGACAAATTAGCACAAGTGTGCAAAGTTTCATGGTGGAGGAGGGTAGGATACAGAGTTTTAGTAACACAGGGAAATAGGGATATGGGAACAGAATGCAGGCAGTGGGAATTACATTGATATGGATGATCAGTTGAGGGGGGGGGTGTTACATTGTATCATCCAACCTAAAGCAATATCAGTTACATCATATTACAGATATCAAGACAACTATAACATTAAAATAGCAAAGGTAACAATAATACAGAATAAGGAGATATAGAGATAGGGAAAAGAAAAATGTAGGCCTGTGTATCCAACAGACACTCCTATGCAACTTCAGAAGCATAAGTGCTCAATCAGTGAATGTTATAACCCCGATAGGTAATTTATATGGTGATAAGCAATCTCTCCATACAGAACTCCATACAGATGGGGAGCTGACCAGTACCATATCAATCTGTTCTAACTTATTTGAGTAATTCATTCACAACAAACTGGGCAATTTGAGGGGAATTCTGTTCTCTGAATGAGCATCTCTATTATCTGTTGTTGCATATGCATAAATGAAGATTAACGTAACCTTATTAGCAGTTATGTTTCAAGCCTAGAGTTACTCTTCCCCATATGTACAGGAAGGGTCATGTCAGCACTGAAGAAGAAATTTGGAAGGAAGTATGATGCAGGCTTTAATATAGTCCACGTAGAGTTCACATAACAGGAAAGATCCCTTCTTTGCATCCCATGCTGAACATTGATTATCATTTAAAATCTGCTGGTATGTTCATATTTCCAGATTGCTATTAATTGCATTGACTTCTATTGGATTTGGATTAGCATGATCAGACAATGTGAACATTACTGTTCTGTACTGTGAAGAGGTTTTTATATACAATTGTGGGGCCTATATACATTGACATTGTGGAATATATAATCCCATCCATTTAGCAATGTCCCCCAGACAGTTGGCCTGTACTGCTATATTGTGCAGAAAACAGCAGGCCATGATGATCTGAAAAAACTTATCTGGGGTATACTGTAGCTTCCCTCCAGTTGAATGTAAACATCTGAAGCTCATCTTAAGCACACCAAAGGTGCTCTCTATTACATTCCAGGTTGTGGTATGGGCAGCATTGTACCTCAACTCCTCCTGTGTGAGGGTTTTTCACAGGAGTCATCAACCATGGCAAACACCCATATCCTACATCACTTGAAGTAAACACAATGGGAGATGTAGATATTAATGTAATGTTGTGATGTTTGTTAAAGTGTATGGACGTATACATAATGATTCATGTGATGTTAGTTTATGGATATGTGGGACTGAATGTGATACTCCTATGACCAAATCACACCTGGTTATGCACAGCAACAAGCAATGATGCAATAGCTCAGGCAGTGTTACCCCCTTAGTCACATGTGAACGTCAGAGCAATACAGTAAAGTATTCTCTTTTGGTAAGATATGGTTGCCTGTGATTACTTATTGGAAGTAATGATAGGTGGAAGATTGAAACAAGATACTAAGGCTCTGTCCCCTACCTGATCCCCCACCATGATACTAGGCATATCCTGTGGTAATTCACTTGCCTGGCTTGGTTCTGGACCACCATGTATCACATTAGCATGCTCACGCAGATTCATTCCCAGCCTCACCTTTCTGTCACTCCTCAACCACTACTTAAGCGCACACATTGCATCAGTGTCTCAACTCCCCAACATTCGGTACAAATATTCATGCTTCCTACGGCACTGTCTCCTCACATGCATAACACATCTGTCACATGATGGCAATCCATGATGGGTCAGACTCGCTAATGGCTTGCTGGGGTTACATAGCTTGTTGATTACAGCACCTGTTAAGATCCAGGTGGATTTCAGGTTTGGAATTGCTCACTTGTGCATTTGAGACTTATCTGGCATTACAGCTGATTTAGGTTCTGGCTGTGGGAATCTTGAACATAATAATCTGATTAACTTCCCTGCTTTTGTATTGTTTTTTCCATTCCTATTTGTAACTCATAATGTTTTGGCCTACATTATATTTTGTTCCCCTGGTACTTGGTATATGTGATGTGGCGGTGTAATTTGGCCACTGTTTGTTTTCCCAATGTACATGCGATGAGTAAGATGTGTATATATAAGATGATCTTTGTATTTATAGGGTTCACATTAGAGCCTTTGTGGCAGAAAGGGTTAATATGGCAGCCATTTGCATGATTTTCTGTTGCAATTTAATTAGGTAGTGTCTCTTTAATTGCTTTCATCATCTTGCAGCATGACTTTTTATAATGGCATATGCATGACCAATAAATATATTTTTTTTAGCTATTTGTTAATTGTGCATTGTTGTGCACATAATTATAATTCCTTCCATTGCTTTGCCCATATTTTTAAGCCCATTGGTGGGTTTTTATTTTCTTTTGTAGTGTTACAAAATAGTCTGTAAACCCTTTGTGGGTCTTATTTGGAACCCGTAAGATTTTGGCCGACATTTGCCGTTTATTGGCTTCACTGCATTTGCAGTCTTGAGGAATTGTAGTAATTGAATAGAGATTTTCGATTTTAGCCACCGTAACGCCAGCAAACATGAAAGATCAAAGGCTTCAATGGCCTGTATGTTATGGTTTTAATGACTGCAAGGATAGCAAGCCCGTAACACTTCGCTCGTTTGCGGCTTACAAAAAAAAACTCCAATTGAACAGCATCAGAACTTACAGCCTCCATTAGGGCCTAGTGTAACTTACAAACAGTATCAAGATCTGCATCCTAATTTATTTTGATTTGTAGTGTAATGAATTTATACAGTATTCTTTAGACAGTATTATTTATTATTTATTTTAACCTTTATTTGTAATGCACCAACATATTCCCTATATTTTCAGACGACCTGTGTGAGGCTCTTGTGCCTCTGGTGGTCTGTATAAAACAGTTTGAGAACCTCAGATTTAAACCATCAGATATCAATAAAGTCCAAGAGTTCACTATCTTTTCAAGTCAGCAACTTATAATAAAACAAGAGGCTCCTAAAGGAGCAGATTCTGATATCTATTGAAACTTTACAGAAAATGTAGCAGATATAAATGATCTCCATCCAGCAGAAGTTGGAGGATCATTCAGAGCCATGGTTTCCAGTTGGTGGCCAACCAGCAGTTTTCTGTAGCTGTGTCTGACATGTAGAGCCTCTGATCAAACCTGTTATAATAAAAAAAATCTGAGCAAATTCAACAATTTTCAAATCACATATAAATGCCCAAATATTTAGTTATTTCATATTAAATATATTATCATATATTATCAAAAATAAATACATATATATATATATATATATATATATATATTTATTTATATATATTGTATTTAAATCTGGTTCATCATATGTGAGTAGTGAGTTAAGAGTGTTTGAAGTTAGCGGTTTTAAGCTACTTCTAACCTGCACTTGCTCTGTCAGAATATCTAATCCACTGCATATATGTAATGGCGAGTAGAACTGATTAGATATATTAATCTTTTGCACCAAACACACAAATCAGGGTCAAAATCCTTTGAAGTAGCATGCCTGAGTTAAAGCTCTACTACATTTTTTGTATTTGTATATTTTTTGTATTGTGTATTTATTTACTCACAAGATAAAATGTTAAATATATGTTAAGTGTAAAAAAAATGGTTATAAGTTTTGGTATAGTATTGCCTAATATGAAGTGTTATATTTTCAGATTCATCTCTAGGTTACTTATATAGTTCTTCTTCAGATCAGTAATGTATGTAAGCAGTACAGTGGTAATGTGTCTGGTCTGTAAAGTAGTAGTTGTGGGTTTGACTCCTATTTCACCAGTATTATGTTTTTAAATAGTAATTTGTACGTCAAACCACGAAACATTGTCATGCTAGAACTGCAGTTTGGCCCACAAATGCAAACCCTCACAAAGTCTTGGAGGACCCTCATGACCCTAGGGGTTCTATATAGACCCCTATTGGACTAAGGGAGTTTAATTTTCTATATTGATCCCCATTAGTGATGGGGTTAATTCTAGGTGCCGGGGGGTACTTATAGTACTCATAGGGCAGGGTTTAATAGTTTTAGTGATCGCGGTTCCTTTAAGGACCTTTTATCCAAGTCTGTAGTCTTGGGTTTGGATGACCTCCAAGACATCAACTCCATCTTCAGGCCCGACAGACTGTGACCACAAATTACAGTATTGGCTAGTGGCAATGTGCCAGCTAGCCAATATAATACATGTCATCATCATGTCCCCCAATGTGTCCCCCATCATTTAGAGTGCTGTACAGTGCTTCCTTGAATTTATTTTTCACTTTTTAGTTTGGCGGGCTTCCACTCTGAGGGCTAACGACCACAATCAGGTCCAAGCCCACCAAAGCTAACGGCCAATTGCCTGTCTTGCGATCAGGCATAGGAAGGTGTGTACTGCAGCCCCTTTCCTTTGAATAGCCAAGTAGCTAAGGGGCAGTAGTACGCAGTAAGCCATTTTACGGCCTTCATTACCAAATGAGTCCAATCTTTGGGCCTCATTCTAAGTGGGGTTTCAGTATTAGGTCTTCTTTTTTTTTTTCTCTTTTTTAACATATGTATTAATTACTTAGAAGTAGGACAGGAAAGTATTAGTCTCTCTCCTTTACAACATATTTATTTAGAGCTGGAAAGTATTGTCCTAATTTTGGCTACACTAAGTTGTGCAGGGTAATTTAAATCAGAAAATTATGTACTTTCCCTCCAAAGATATTTGAATAAATTAGAGAAATGTGCAACTAAATGACAGATGAGATTTAATCCAAATAAAATAAAAGTTATCTTTGTTCAAAAGGAAAAATAGCAATACAATGTATAATCTTAATGGAACAAATCTAAGGGTATCAGATATTGAAATGGATTTTGGAGTTCTTGTGGACAACCACCTAGGTAACAGTGCTCAATGCCAAGCAGCAACTGTAAAGGCAAGTCAAATATTAGCATGTATTAAGAAGGGCATAGAAGCAATGGAAGCAAATACAATTCTGCCATTATAGAAATCACTAATATGCCCTCATCTGGAATATGGAGTACAATTTTGGTCAGGAAAAATTAAATGACATTTTAGAGCTGGAAAAAATGCAGAGCAGGCATGCAACACTAAGAAGAGAAAAAAGATGTCTAAAAGGGTATATGATTACCTTACAAAATATATCAGGGGAAAATATAAAGATTTCTCAAGTTAACTTGTGCCAAGAGTTTTTAAACTGACAAGAGGATATCCAATGAGGTTAGAAGGTAAAATATTCAACCTAAAGAAAGAAAAGAATTATTTACAGTAAAGGTAGCTAAATTGTGCAACTCTCTACCAAATGAGGTTTTGACAGTGGATTTGATCAATACATTTAAAATGAGTTTGGATACATTTCTGGAAAAAAAAAGCATTCAGGATTATCCTGCATAACTAGAGAAGGATTTTTGATCCAGAAATGAATCTCCTTGCCAGTATATGGGGGTAAGAAGGATTTTTTTTCCACCTTAGAAGAAAGAAACCCTGTTGAAACATTTACAATTGTCTCATGTTTGCCTTTCTCTGGATGAATTAACAATTAACAATTAATCCATATATTTCATAGATCACAAAATATCTAAAAATTTAACTTGATTGATTAAACTTTTTTTAAACTCAATTATTATGTAACTATGAGATATAGCAGAGTAGAATACTTGAGATTTAGACATTTCCTAAGAACCCATCCTAATTGACAGGGGAAAAGGCCATGTCTAGTAGTTAGTAAGGAGCAATTTCAATATGTATCCTCATTAGCCTATCTATCGACTACATGTAGACTCCTGTTACTGGTTACTTTTGCTCTGGTATCTCAACAAATTAACACTCAAGCTCTTAATTAATCTGGCTCTGCAAGGAATTTTATTGACTATTACATTTCCCAAAACCAATTATGTGTCAATTTCTAACAAACAGTAAGCCTTGACATTTCAATACATTGATAGATCTAACTTCAAAAGGTTGATTTTGAGCCAGATGGTTCTTGTCATTAATCACTTTCCTAATTGTAATAACTGTAAAGCATACTTTTTTTTTGCAAGTACAATTTAGCAGCCTTTACTTGCAAAGGAAAATCCAGAGTGCACTAATTTTGCCCAGGTAAGAGGGGTGTGGCTTGACTGTGTTAAACTAGTATAAAAGGTTTGTGAGCTGTTTTCGACTGTTTGCAAGTGGATTTTCCTTTGCAAGTAATGGCTGATAAATTGCAGAGTGCATTAATTGTGCCGGGGTGCGAGAGCAGAAGTTAATATAAACAGGAGAAGGGGCGAACATTTCTAGTATCATGTGCAATTTTAGGAAAAGTGTAGGAGTATAAATAAAAGGAGGGAGTTACATAAAATGGTTGGGGGCAGATTTATAGTGCACAGGGGAAGAATAAATGATATATATATATATATATATATATATATATATATATATATATATATATATACTTTATACAAATATATTATTTTATTATCTTTATTTTTCTGTCTCCCGGGTGCTCGGGTTCGTCATGTTGTGGATCGGGTGGACAAATTATTGGAAGCGGCTGGAAATGAACCAGCGGTTTTGGTACATATTGGTATCAATGACAAAGTTAGTCAAAGATGAAGTGTCCTAATGAATGATTTTAGAGTCCTAGGTAATAAGCTGAAGGCAAAGACCTCCAAGGTAGTATTTTCTGAGATACGACCAGTGCCACGTGCTAGCCCAGGGAGGCAGAAGGAGCTTAGGGAGGTTAATGCATGGCTAAAGATGTGGTGCACTAATGAGGGGTTTGGGGTTTTTAGAGCACTGGGCTGACTTCTCACTTTGGTACAATCTCTACAGCAGGGTTGAATTATACCTTAATGATGAGGGAGCTTTGTGCTAGGGGATAGGATGGTAGAGAGGCTGGAGGAGTTTTTAAACTAGTAGGTGGGGGGGAGGGACTAGATATAGGTAATGGGGTAAAAAGTGTAGAGGGTATAAGGGATGAATTAACAACTCATAGGGGCGGAGATGGGGGGAGGGGTAGTATAGTCAATAGGGAGGTAGTACTAAGTAACTCAAGTACAGGCAGGCACTTCAAAACTACAGACTAATAACATAAGGTGTATGCTTGCTAATGTCAGAAGCTTGCCAGGAAAAAAGGGAGAGTTATAATTATTAGCAATTAATGAAAAATTGGATTTAATAGGCATTACCGAAACGTGGTGGGATGAATCTCATGACCGGACTGTTAATCTGGATGGTTATACCCTATTTAGGAAAAATAGAGGCAAGGGTAGGAGGAGAGATTAGTCTGTATGTTAATCCTGAATTTAAGCCTATAGTCAGAGAAGATATTTATGGTGGACCTAGTGATAAAGTTGAATGTTTGTGGGTAGAGTTAAATAGAGGAGCAGCAAATTCCAAACGAATATTAGTAGGAGTATGCTATAAATCCCCAAATAGAATTGAAAGTGAAGAAATGCAATTATTGTTACCGATTGGAAATGTAGCTAAGCATGGTGAAGTTCTAATAATGGGAGATTTTAACTACCCTGAAATAAACTGGATGAATAAGACCATCAGTTCACCTAAGGGGAGCAGGTTCTTAAGTACACTCAGGAATCATTATCTGGCCCAGGTTATACAGGAGCCTACTAGAAATGAAGCTATCTTAGATTTAGTTATGACAAATAATATTGATATAGTATCAAATGTTTAAATAGGACAACCGTTGGGAAACAGTGATCACAACACAGTCTCATTTGAGATTGAATTAAAAAATCTAAAACTCTTAATTTTTAAAAGGGCAGATTTTAACGGTGTAAGGGCAGCAATACAAAGTATAGACTGGGACAGAGAACTGATAGGTAAAAACACTGAACATAAATGGTCAACATTTAAATCCTTGCTAAATATACATACACAACGGCATATACCATGTGGGAATAAAAGTAAAAGGAGTAAATCCTATCCATTGTGGCTTAACAATGATTTAAAGATCAAGATACAGAGTAAAAATCAGGCATTTAAATTATAGAAACAAGAGGGGACAGAGACTGCTTTACAGGAGTTCAAGGAAATCACCAAGGCAGCAAAAGGGCTATTAGACTGGCTAAAATAGAAAATGAAAAATGAATTGCAAAAGAGAGGAAGACTAACCCTATTAATGGGAAGACGACGAGGAAGGAAGTTATAGGAACATTACAATGGGACACAGGCCATCTGAAAATTAGTGACCAGAAAAAGGCAGATGAGCTAAATAGGTTATTTTCTTCTGTATACACAAGGGAGGTCCCAGTGGTTGGGACACTGCAACATAATAGGGCTACACTACCTTGGCCAAAAAATTGGTTAACACAGGAAGTAATACAAAAGAGGTTGGAAAAATAAATGTTAATAAAGCCCTGGGTCCTGATGGAATACATCCAAGGGTACTGAGGGAACTGGGCTCTGTAATAGCAAAACCATTATATTTAATTTTTCAAGATTCACTCAACACAGTGGCAGAAAATTGCTGCCCTGGAAGAAGATAGTTAGTGGTAGAGAAAATATTCCTGGCCATAAAATTAGCAACTGAACCACTTTAATATTACCTCTTAGAAAGAAAATGTACTATAGTATCTGACTATGCCACACTGACGTTTATGCAACAGAACAAGGAAAATAACAGCAGAGTTACAAGATGTTTCTTGTCTTTACAACCAATCAACTTCATAGTCATGCACACTGCTGGCGGTCAACATTCTAATGCTGATGCATTAATCCACATACATTGCCTCCAGGAATCAGTTACCCGACTCAATAGTGTTGAGCTAGGGAGGGGGATGTGTTACAAGGTATTTATGTGAATCACAGACTTTGTAAAGCTCTCTTCCTTTAGGAGGACTGAGGGAGTTAACCTATCTGCAATTAGCTATACCTGTCTAAACCTGATTTAAACCAGCTCCTTTAGTCGAAATGGGGCAGTTGATGGATGGGGTGATATTCAGTAGTTGCAGACATGTGAGTGAAATACAGAGAGAGAGAGAGAGAGAGAGAGAGAGAGAGAAGGAGAGGCAAAGAGAGTATCCTGCAGCATATGACTCCCTGGAGCAACAATGGAACACCTGAAAGTTTTCACTAGGGATAAAAGCCAGAGGTCATTTAATCATTTAGTCAATATTATCTACATAATCAAACATTGATTTAATTAATCATGATAATAGATTTTTTTTATCCCAGGTATTTTTGAATTTGTAAAGGACCATAAAATTGTAATATTTATTTTAAGCTACTTTGAAGAATTTAATAATGTCCAATATATATATATATATATATATATATATATATATATATATATATATATATTATGTTTAAAAAAAATGATTTCTACCTTTAATTTTTAACTATTTTATTACAATTTACATTGTTAAGATTTTCTCTTAACTAGGTTTGTCCCTACTACTTCTCTTAGAAGGATGATCCACCTATAATAGCTAAATAACAAATTCATCAATGAGTATGTGGATCTTTGATTTCATGGCAATTTGATTTATTCTTAAACATTAACAGCCTTTTTAAATTGGGATTCGTTACATTTAAAAGGGCTCTATTTAAGTACACAGTTTTTTTTTTTACAGAAGTTTTTACAGAAGTTTTTAGTTAATGAACTTCTATCCAAAAACAAGGTCTTAACTAACTAAAAACTTCTATAAAAATATATGCTGTGTGCTTAATTAGAGTCCTTTTAAATTTACTGAATCGCAATTTAATAAGGATGTAAAAAATTTGCAAAAATTAGCAAAAATTAGCAACTGGGTGGTATGATTGGTGTAGTCTGCCATCCATCAGAATGAAACTATAATTAAATAAAAAACAAAACTGTTTGAATGACTATTAATGTAATGATGATGATGACGTGATGATGTTTATATTGTACTCCCTCAAAATTAATACATGTTTGTTTAGTTTCTGTATGGATCCTGAACCTGATGATCGTGTTTGTGTTTTTGTTTACTGTCCCCCTCATAATTAATTCATAAATAAATGGGCAGCTTCACTCTCCCTGACCACCTCCTATAGTCATCTTGTTCTTACTTTACCTAAGCTATTCTCCTCCTCTCTTACCGACTCATTCACTTGTCAGTGGCTTTCTGTAACCTGAGGAGGAAAAAGAAAAAAGGAATAAAAAGAAGAAAGCAGAAGTAATAGAGGGGGACAGAGATAGGAGACACAGAATGGAGGAAGGTACTTACCATGCGGTGCTTCAACCACACTTCTGAAAAGCTGCCTTTGGACTCTGATGTCACACGTGTGACATAAGAGCTTTGTCAAACATATGCAAAAAGGAGAGAGGAAGAATTGAGGAGAGGAAGCAGGACTAAAGGAATAGAGGGACCTTCATTTAAAGATAAAGCCCCACCAATGAGTGACATTATAAGTGGCTACCCTGTCTGTCTTTCATTTTTGCCTTCACTGACTGACTTTAACATTAAAACATGAACTTATCGTAAAATGCCTTTTAATGAAGTAGATTTATCTATTAATATTCACTTTCATGTAAATACTTACTATGAACAACTATCAGTCTTGTCTCAATTTTCCTTGTATTATAAACAGCAGAAACATATGTATGACTTATTTTGTGAATAACAGATTTATTTCTATATTTAAGCATTGATCTTATTTATAAATGCTTTACAAATAAAAATAATAATACATTTTTTTACTTTCTCCATTCCACAGTGACCACATTTTTTCAAGAGGAAGATTTGGACACCATTGTATTCAATGTCTTTGAATAATATCACTAGATTTTACCCTGACTGGTTTATATTGGTTGGGATTCCAGGCCTGGAGTCTGGGCATAAGTGGGTCTCTATTTTCTTCTGTTTCTTCTATATTATTGCCTTGATGGGTAACTTTATCCTCCTGCTTGTCATCCCGATGTCTTCTAAACTTCATGGACCCATGTTTATTTTTCTCTCTATACTGTCAGCCAATGATACACTTTTATCTACGAGCATAGCTCCCAAGATGTTGTCTATCTTCTGGTTTAATTTGAAACCTATTCGTTTCAATATATGTCTCCTTCAGATGTTCTTTGTCCATTCATTTACAAGTACTGAATCTGGGCTCTTGGTAGCAATGGCATTTGACCGGTATATAGCCATTTGCAAACCACTCAGATATAATTCAATCGTTACCAATACAGTCATAATTAAATTGGGCATTAGTCTACTCATCAGAGCGGTGGTTTTGATAGCTCCATGTATTATTCTGATCAAATATTTTCATTCCTTCAAGTCCAATGTTATTGCCCATTCTTACTGTGAGCATATGGCAGTAGTTAAACTGGCAGATGCAGACATTAGGGCAAACAGTGCACTAGGACTATTTGTGGCTTTTACTATATTAGGTGTAGATGTTTTACTTGTTTTATTATCTTATGCCATGATTTTTCATGCAGTTTACAGCTTTTCATCCAAAACAGCTCGTGTGAAGGCATTTAACACATGCACACCCCATATGTGTGTATTTTTAAGTTTCTATGCTTTGGCTATCTTCTCATTCTTATCACATCGCTATGGTAAAAAGATACCACCATATGTTCATATTATTCTTTCTGACATGTACCTCCTTGTTCCACCCATGCTTAATCCACTTATGTACGGTTTAAAAACAAAACTGATTCGTGAGCAAGTATGGATACTTGTACTTAAAAGAGTTAACTCTTTCAAATAATCTACTAAACAGTAGCCTAGCAATGGAGATGCTTAAGCTCATTCACCATATTTTCACTATTGTGGTATCTCAAACTGATCTCCATCTACTTTGTTTACTGACCACAGTAACATGATAGAGAATGAGAATTACAACATCTGTATCCATATTTTATTTGTTTATCCATCTATCTAACTAAATGAAAAGCTATGCATATATATCTTTATTATCAGTTGGTTTGCCAGAATGGAAGGATTGATCTGAACCAGAGAGGCCAAAGATCAGACCTTTTTTTCTAGTATTTAAAAAAAAATCCTAATTGAGATCATATAAGGGAACAGTACAACACAATATATAGATAAGTAATGACATTTCTCAGCAGGGTATATGGCTGACTCTTCATCATTAGCAACATTTCTTATAACCTTGTAAGCTAAAAAGTAAAATAAATCTTTTATCAGAGGGACTCCTCTGGATGGGTGTTGGAAGGGTTAAGGGGTAATGAGGACTATCGGGTTATGTGTGAAGGTAGGGTTAGTGGAGGGTAAAGAAAAGTGGATACATGGTGTCTTACATTTCAGTCACACTTCTAAACCTGGGAACAAGCAAGGTGGTGGTAAGGCCATGCTACTTTTTTCTCACTGCACTTTTCATGGAATATCCCCAGTTCCCTCCCTTCAAGTTCACACTATCCACATCTTCTCCCAATCTCTCTGCAAGTAGCTGTAATCTATTGCCTGCCTGGACCACCCTCTCAGTTTCTGGAATTTTCTGAAATAATTTTGCCACCTGATTCCCTCACATTCTCTCCCCCAATGTATCTTCACTCATTCTTGGCAATTTCAACATAGGCACTGACACAACCACATCCCCAACAGCCGTAAAATTACTTTCACTAACCTCTTCCCTTGGCTTCTCACTATGTAAATATTCCCCAACTCATTATGATGGACACTGACTTTTTTTTCATTTACAAATCCCTCAATTTGACCCCCACCTCATAACCTGCAACCTCACCACACCTTCCACTCACTAACCTTATTCATGCCACCAGAACCAACATAAACTTAAAATAACTTCACCCGCAACAATTTTTCAATGTGCTACAACCCCTTCCTTGCCTACTCACCACCTTCACCTGCCCAACATTGCCACTATGTGTCCAGAAAAAAAGCAGATTAGCTAAATAGGTTATTTTCTTCTGTATACACAAGGGAAGTATCAGTGGTTTGGACACTGTTTACACTACCTTCACCAAATAATTGGTTAATGCAAGAAGAAATCCAAAATAGGTTTAAAATCAATGTTAATAAAGCACTGGGTCCTGATGGAATTCATGCAAGGGTACTGAGGGAACTAGGTTCTCTCATTGCCAAACCATTTAATCAAATTTTTAAAGATTAACTCAACACAGGGTCGCTACCAGATAACTGGAGAAAAGCAGATGTAATACCTATATTTAAGAGGGGGGCCACAGCAAATGCAGAGAATTATAGACATGTAAGATTACCTTCTGTAGTGGGAAAGGTTTTAAAAGGGTTAATAAGGGATAATATGCAAAAATATTTATATTTGAACAAGATCATAAGCAGGAATCAACATGGATTTATGAGAGATAAGTCATGTCAATCAACGCTAATTAGTAGGAATTTAGATCAAGGCAACTCAGTGGATGTAGCATTTTTGGATTTTGCAAAGGCTTTTGATATAGTGCCACATGGAAGAATGCTGTACAAACTAAGGCATATGGGAATTGAAGTAAATATCTGCTCATGGATTGAGAGCTGGCTAAAAGACAGGAATCAAAGGATTATGGTAAATAGAACATTCTCAGATTGGACTAATGTGGTAAGTGGGGTTCCTCTGGGTTCAGTATTAGAACCTTTTCTTTTTAACATATTTATTAATGACTTAGAAGTAGGACTTGAATGTAGAGTCTCCGTTTTTGCTGATGATACTAAACTGTGCAAGGTAATTCAATCTGAAAATGATGTACTTTCCCTCCAAAGGGATTGGCATAAATTAGAGAAATGTCAGATAAGATCTAATACAAATAAATTTAAAGTTCTGGATCTGGGATGGAAAAATAGGCATGCTATTTATAACCTAAATTGAGCAAATCTGAGTGTATCAGACATTGAAAGGGATTTGGGAGGACTTGTGCACAACCCCATAGACCAAGCAGCAGCTGCTAAAATATTAGCATGTATGAAGAAGGGTATAGAAGCAAGGGAAGCAAATATCATTCTGCCACTATACAAATCCCTAGTATGCCCTCATTTGGAATATAGAGGACAATTTTGGCCACTGCTTCATACAAAGGATATTTTAGAGCAGAAAAAAGTACAGAGAAGGGCATAAAAACTAATAACCTTTATCCTTCCCCAATCCCTTCTCCGCTATGGACTCCTTTGACCCTGTAACTGAGGAGGAAGTTTCTAATATCAATATTTTAGATTACAACTTGTCCACATGATCCTTTTCCATTATAGCTAATCCCTCCCCTCTCTATATTACTCTACAATTTGAGAGAGGAGGATTGGGCTCCCCCTCGCTAAAATTCACAATAAAATATTAATGTTGCATGCCTTCAGATGGGCTATCCTTCTAGAAAAATTGAGATGGCAGAATTTGGAGCAATCTCTGTTGGACAAATACCCAGTAAATGTTATATTATGGATTCTAAATTTGAAGCCCATCTTTTTCATAAGCTCCCTTATGAGATTAGATCAGCACTACAATTTTTGTACAAGTATACAAGTATACCCTTGCATCTAATTCATATTCTATCAAGAGCTGCCCCACTGGAGTTTCTATCCACCTTTGGTAAATGTATAGATGTTAAAACTTTGAAGAAAATAGGCTTGAACTTTAACTTGGAGTCAATTTCAAAGAGTTTATGGTATCACAAATTTCTCCTGGCTAAATTATGAGTCAATCAAAAAATGCTTACTATCCCTGGGTTATTTCATTAAATAATGACTCCTGTACAAAATTGGAAGATCTTATCTTAAAAGGTAATGCATCTCATGATATTTCTAAATGCAGCTCCATTATAGGGGATATATTTACCTTTGTAAATCATTAGGGATTAAAAGTTGGGAAGGTGATCTGGATTTTATACGCAATACTAAAACTTGGTTAGATACTTTAAAAATGGTTAAAAGCTCTGCAACTGACTCCTCCTACATAGAAACATACTTCAAGGTACTTGAGAGATGGTATTACGTCCCTGCAAACATCGCTAGATTTAATTTACAGTGTGATGGTTTATGCTGGAAAGAGTGCGGCGAGATAGGTTCTACTCTCCATGTGTGATGGGATTGTGTTTATATGCAAAGTTTTTGATTTTAATATGTGCAGAATCATCAAAAATTATAGGCAAGCAGTTTCCATGTTCCCCTCAGGCAGTACTCTTACATCTGAATTTAAATCATATTGCCCCCGAGGTAAACTTTTAATTTCAGACATTCTTCTCATTATCAAGAAATAAGTCACAAAATTTTGGAAAAAGACAGAGCTTCCATCTTGCTATTAAAAATGGGATTGACTTCAGTAGAGAACTGATGGGGGAACCATATTAGTTGATTATGTAAAAGGAATAGATTCCCTTAACTGGTATCTATGGGACCAGTGTCTTAATTCCCCAAGTGATCTGAGGGGTACATTAGCCTCTAGTTAATTTTATTTTGTTTTCTTTCTAAACAATTCCTTACTACATGTAGTCCAATCATGTTTGTGTATCTGTTGTGTTTGTTCTTTTCTACACTGTTTCATCGTATGTGTTTGTACTTTTTGAAACCAAAAAAACAATTTAAAAAAAGACACAACTAATGTTTCATGATTTCAAATTCATCAAGAGTTTTAAAATGGGAAATCAGTCTAGTAGAGTGGAGACAAAATTGGGATGAGTAGGCTTGCAGTGAGCGAGTTGCAATTGTCAAGTTGAGTTATCTGACCTCCCAAACACATGCTAGACTCATTTGATACAAACTCTTGGTGTATGCAGCTCTTCTCTGTCCATCTCTCTACTGGCTTCCTATCGCCTCCAGAATAACATTTTAAATCATAACCCTAATATAAGGAATGTCATCAACAAAAATGGAGACAATATTTTAACGTCCTAAGTCTAATTCATTAAAATATATGTTAAAATTTGGAGAACCTAATGCTAAACCATGAGGAACCCCACTTACCACTTTAGTCCAATTTGAGTATGATCCATTTACAACAACCCTTTGCTTTCTGTCCTTTAGTCAGCTCAATCCATGAGCAGATATTTACAGCAATTTCTGTATCCTTATTTTGGACTGCTTTTTTCCAGTCATCTGGTAGCAACCTTGTGTTGAGTAAATCTTGAAAAAATAGATATAATGGTTTGGCTATTACAGAGCCCAGTTCCCTCAGTACCCTTGGGTGTATTCCAACAGGACCCGGGCTTTATTAAGGTTTATTTTTCCCAACCTCTTTTGGATTTCTTCCTGTGTTAACCAAGTATTTGTTGAAGGTAGTGTAGCCCCATTATGTTTCAGTGACCCAACCACTGGTATCTCCCTTGTGTATACCAAAGAAAATAACCTATTTATCTCATCTGCCTTTTCCTGCTCACTAATTATTAGACCGCCTGTTCCACATTGGAATGCTCCTATAGCTTCCTTCCTGGCCTTCTTCCCAATAATATATTTAAAAAATAGATTAATTAGTCTTACTCTTTATATACAGTATTTTTACCCGTCAGTTCTTTGTCCCAGTCTGTACTTTGTATTTCTGCCCTCAGACTGTTAACATATGCCCTTTTAAAATTAAGAGTTTTATTTTCAATTCAATCTCAAATGAGATCAAATGCGTTCACTGTTTCCTAAAGGTTACCCTGTTTCAGCATTTGATATCATATTAATATTATTTGTTATAACTAAATCCAAAATAGCCTCATTTCTTGTAGGCTCAAGTATAACCTGGGCCAGATAATGATCCCTGAGTGTACTCAAGAACCTGCTCCCCTTAGCTGAGCTGCTGATATCATTTATCCAGTTTATTTCCGGTTAATTAAAATCTCCCATTATTAGAACTTGACCATGCTTAACTGCATTTTAAATCTACAACAAATATTGTATTTCCTCACTTTCAGCTATATTTGGAGATTTATACTTTTAATATTAATATTTATAATTAATATTCTTTTAGAATGTGCTCCTCCGCTATTTAACTCAACCCACAAGGATTGAACATTATTGCTTGTTCCAGCATAAATATTTTCTTAGACTATAGGCTTAAATTCAAGCTTAACATAAACAAATTCCTCCTCCCCTTTTACCATTGCCTCTATCTTTCAAAAATAGGTTATAACCACCAAGGTTAACAGTCCAGTCATTTGAGTCATCCCTCCATGTTTTAGTAATTCCTATTAAATTATATTTCTCATTAACTGCTAATAATACAATTTCGCCCATTTTTCCTTGCAAGCTTCTGGCATTAGCAAGTATACACCTTATGTTGTTATCAGTTATTAGACTCCCTTGTCACTTTGGTGCAATCTCTATAGCAGGACTGGATTACACCTAAATGAGAAGTCCAGTGCTCTAAAAACCCAAACTCATCTTGATTGTACCAATTTTTTTGACACACATTAACCTCTGTAAGCTCCTTCTTTTTCTCTGGCTAGCACAAAACACTGGTAGTATCTCATAAAATACTACCTTGGAGGTCCTTGCTCTGAGCTTATTGGCTAGTTCAATAAAATCATTCTTTAGGACTCTCCATCTTCGACTAACTTTTATCATTGTTACCAATATGTACCAAGACTGAAAAAGAAAACAGAAAATTGGCATGTGCGTATGTATTCACACCCTTTGTTATGAAGCCCATAAAAAATTCTGGTGCAATCTAAGTGTCACATGATCTGTCATTACATATACACACCTTTTTTGAATGGCCCCAGAGGCTACAACTCCTAAGCAAGAGGCACCACCAATCATGAAGACCAAGGAACTCTCCAAACAAGTAAGGGCCAATGTTGTTCAGAAGTACAAGTCAGGGTTAGGTTATAAAAAAATATCCAAATCTTTGCTGATTCCCAAGAGCACCATCAAATCTGTCATAACCAAATAGAAAGAACAAGGCACAACAGCAAACCTGCCAAGAGACGGCCACCCACCAAAACACACAGACCTGGCAAGGAGGGCATTAATCAGAGAGGCAGCATAGAAACCTAAGTTAACCCTGGAGGAGCTGCAGAGACTGGAGTATCTGTAAATAGGATGACAATAAGCGTTATGCTCCATAGAGTTGGGCTTTATGGCAGAGTGGCCAGAAGAAAGCCATTACTTTCAGTAAAAGACAAAATGGCACGTTTTGAGTTTGCGAAAAGGCATGTGGTAGACTCCTAAACTGTATGGAGGAAGGTGCTCTGGTCTGATGAGACTAAAATTTAACTTTTCAGCCATCAAAGAAAACGCTATGTCTGGTGTAAACCCAACAAATCACATCACCCAAAGAACACAATCACAGTGAAACATGGTTGTGGCAGCATCATGCTGTGGGGATGTTTATCATCAGCCGGAATGGGAAACTGGGCAGGGTTGAGGGAAAGATGGATGGTGCTAAATACAGGGATATTCTTGAGGAAAACCTGTACCACTGTGCGTGATTTGAGGCTAGGACAGAGGTTCACCTTCCAGCAGGACAATGACCCCAAACACACTGCTAAAGCAACACTTTAGTGGTTTAAGGAAAAACATGTAATGGAATGGCCTAGTCAAAGCCCAGACCTCAATACAACAGAAGATCTGTGGTTAGACTTAAAGATTGCTGTTCACAAGTGCAAACCATCCAACTTGAAGGAGCTGGAGCAGTTTTGCAAGGAGGAATGGGCAAAAAATCACAGTGGTAAGATGTGGCAAGCTCAAAGAGTGCTGTATTTCTTCTCTCCAGTTCTTCAATTGAGCTTAAGGGAGGCAACATGCTCACAGATGTCACAGAGGTATGGACCCTGAACCATCTTTTCCAGCAGGGCATACATGTGGTAGGATGTACACTGAGTGAGGTTGCCACTGAACTGACTCATAATTAGAAAATACAATGAAAAGAAAAAAATAATCAATATATTGTTGTAAAGCTTAATAGATTTTTTTTTCTTTCCCTTTGTCCTTTACACTTCCTTCATTTTTTTCTTCGCTTTTCGGTGCTAAGATGTGCCCCCTTTTCTCTGAACACCCTCATTTTATTTAAACTCCCACACTTATACTAGAACTGCACTTATAATAGAACTGTTCACAAGCTCACAAGTTTACTCTCTACACTTTTTAAATGAGATTCTTACTACTCACATGTACAGTAATTAGTGCTCACAGAAACACCTTTAACTTTTTTTAAATGACAGTTGCTAACAAACATGCACAAGTCACACCCTTATATGTAAGCTAACACAGGCATAAACACTCCCCTTTCACCTGTATAATATCTGATGGATGAAACCAATCATACAACACACAAAAACACTGAAAAACTAATTTTATGTTTCAGAATTAATTCTAGTGAAAGTTTAGTAAACATCCTTAGTATACATTCTTACACATCACCATAAAATCCAGTGTTTATATACTTGCTATTTACCACTTCTCCTGGAAGGAGGAATACCAGCTAGAGACAAATACTGTAAAAGGATTACTGTGATTTGGTAAAATCTTCACATGCTTGTTATTTGTGAGCAAGTTATTTAAACAAGGCTTACATTTATATTTCTCTATCACTCTGTGTAGTTATACATTTACATGTTTTTAATTTCTGCATTTATATATGTATAACTCAAAAACAATCATGGAATCCATTACCTTAAGAGCAGACTTTGTTAGAATTCAGCTAAAATGCAAGACAGACACAACATATTGTTTAGATCAGATTTTTTTTTGTTCCAATAAACACAATTATTTATATTATCTTGAATCTGGTTGTGTTCACAACATAAACAATGGGATTAAATGTTGGGGGCATGAGAAGGTAAAGAATAGACAAAATGGAATGAACAACAGGTGGTACATTCTGGCCTCCAATACTATAGGTCTAGATTGAGAAAGACAAAGGAAGACATCATAAATAACTTCACCTGCATTAAACCAAAAGATGCCAAGCACATTCAAACATAATAAACATCTGATCTCATCTACTCCTCTCTTTCCAGCAACAGCCTCCATCTTAGTTCATAGCAATTACCTTACCTGACGTTTTTAACTTGCAACTGCTCTCCAAAGCAACAGCCTCCATCTAAGTTCATAGCCATTACCTTCCCTGAAGTTTGCAATTTTAACTGCTCTCCAAAGGTACATACAGACACTTAAAAATTCATCACTACATTACTTCTAATACTGTAGATTCAATTATTATTTTTTAAATTTTATATAATTTTTTAGCACATAGAAACTTTGTTGAAACTGTGTTAATTTCATTATCTTTGTATTGTACTATTCTGTGTTTCATCCCATCTTTCATACCCATTCCACGCTCTCTTTCCAGCAACAGCCTACATCTTAGTTCATAGCAATTACCTTCCCTGAAGTTTGCAACTTGCAACTGCTCTCTTAGTCCTCCCACCCACCTGTGCATTCTCTTAATTTATAGACACTCATATGACTGGCACCTGCTCAGTCAAAACCACCTGCTAAAATAAATAAAGAAAAAATAAACATTTTCATAAGTCTCTTAGCTACCCAACTACCAAAGACATACTGATAAACCTTATTACACTCTTTTCCCTGCTCCTGAATCTATATTACTACTTCTACCATATCTTAGGATAATAATTCTTTCCCCACAATCTTCTACCCTATTTTCCTAATCTCACACATTGTCACAATGCTCTCCCATTATTTCCTCTTTCATATAACCTACTGCCTCTCTCTCAGATTTTCCTTTGCAGCATCTCCATATCACGTATCTACAATATTACCATCTCACCTTCCTTGTTTCTCCTCTTCTCTGCTCCCATGAGCTCCTCTCCCTCCTCCAGTCACAATATCTTCCCCTCCCTAACACTCACAAGCAGAAACAGCACTGTAAGTGCCAGACTCATCTTCTCTCCCTTTCACTCCTCCTTCTCCTGGCTGCGGGATATATATCCCCTAACCCAGGCCCCTCCCTCATCTCCACTGGCTGTCAGCCACGCTCTGTTTCAAGGCCAGCAAACACCCGTAACAACCAGAAACTGATATCCATCACATATCACAAACCTTCAACTCTACCTTTCTCCTGAACCCTCTGGAACACACAATCTATTTGCAATAAACTCACTTTCCCTCATTACCTATTCCTTACCAACTTAATATACTTGTGCTCACTGAAACCTGTCTCTCATCCTCAGACACTGCCTCCCCTGCAGCACTCTCTCATGGTGATTTTCACCTCAGCCACACACCTAGACCTGGGAACAAACAAGGTGGTGGTGTGGGTATTTTGCTTTTCACTCGCTGTACATTTCACCTCATACCCCCTATCCCATCCCTTCAATTCTCATCCTTTGAAGTTCATACAATCCACCTCTTCTCACATATCTCTCTACGTGTAGCTGTGATTTATCGCCCCCAGGCACTCCATCTCAATTTCTTGATCACTTTTCTGCCTGGCTCCCTCACTTTCTCTCCTCCAATGTTCCTTCACTGGTACTTGGAGGTTTTAACATTGCTGTTGACACTCCCATCTCCCAGCAGCAGCCAAACTGCTTCCACTCACCTCTTCCCTTGGCCTCTCACAACTAACAGATTGTTCTACTCATCTTTCTGGACATTCTCTTGACCTAATCTTCACCAATCTCCACACAACCTCCTACCCAGTAATTTGTGCACTTACCTTCAACCTCACCACATCACCCTCTCACCACCCTTCTCCAACCCCTGTCACCATCACGAACAAAAACCTGTGAGCACTTGACCCTTTTCAGCTCTCGACTATTGTCCAACCCCTTCTCAGCCCTATCACCTACCTCAACTGCACTGACTCTCTACAACTCTACTCTCTCTTCCACCCTTGACACTCTGGCCCCATATCCACATGCAGATGCCCTCGCTCTCATCCACAACCATGGCACACTGCACAAACACAATACATCCAGTGGTGCTCCCGTACTGCTGAACGACTATGGAGGAAATGACGCACTTCTCAGTTTTTTCTCCACTACAAATGTATGTTACGCTCCTATTCCTCTGCCCTTAACCTTGCCAAACAGCAGTACCTTACAACACTAATATCAACTCTGTCCTCTTACCCCAAGCATCTGTTTGCCACTTTCAATACTCTCCTCCGCCCACCACCTCCCATTCCTTTCTCTCTCTCACAATTGAAGACTTTGGCAACCATTTTATTCAAAATATCCGCAATTAATTCTTATCTCATAATGGCTCTCACGGTCCCCCTCTAAACCAACCAACAATACCCAGTGTTCTCCCTTCTTCAATACCACAGCCACTTTGAACTGCTTTGATATTGCTACAAACTGCTATTATCCACTAGCTTCACTACCTGACCTCAGTATTCTATTCCATCTCAGCTCATCTCTGCCCTCTCTACCACACTAATCCCAGCTCTCACACATATTTTCAACCTCTCCCTTACTACTGGCATGTTTCCATCTTCTCTAAAACAGGCCATAGTTATACCTACCCTCAAAAATCCCTCATCTGACTGACATCGCATTTAACTACCACCCTATCTCTCTGCTTCCCCTTGCTTCCAAACTAAAACTGCCTTACCAGCTTAATTTCCTCTAACTCCCTTCTTAATACCTTCCAATCCGGCTTTTGTCCATAACACTCCACTGAGACAGCTCTCATCTGCAGTGTATAACCACTGTTCTCTATGGGCCTCATTCTACTATCGGCCGTAAATCGTCCGTAAGGCTGCGATTCCTTGCGGGGGTTCTGTTAACTCACGATTCTATTATACGGCCCCGCAAGGATCTCCTCTTACAGCCGGCCGCATATCTTGAAACCGGCCGTAAGCTGTGAAATCTAAAAACGCAAAAATAAATTCAAGCCTGCACTGTACAGCTCTGTAAATGCTAGGGATCATATTGGGGGACATGAGGATTAAAAGTAACCCACTCTCAAGCTTGCACATCAGCCCAAACCCGAGTTCAAATTAACTGTTTATTTTCCGGCTGCGGCGTGGGCGGGTCTGAAGTGCTCCAAGCACTCTGGACTTTTTACATGGATATTTTATGGATATTAAAAAACAAATATTTTACGGATTTGAGTATAGGATAATTATGTGCTATTTTTTCTAACACCTAAAATCCCTTTATAGTCTTCTCAAAGTGCAGGATGGCTTTATTTGAGCTATTTTATGTGCTTAATTGGTGCTAGCGGGACCTTTTTCCTGCAAGTAAGCTGCGGCTGGCTTTTAGCCTTGCAGAGAGGGTTCCCGGAGCAATTGAATTGCAAATAGGAATTTCTTACGGCCGAAACTCTTGCAGACGTTTTAGATCAAAGGCTTTCCTCTGGCGCGAGTTGCCGCAAGAGATAGCAAGGTGCCGGCCGCAAGCCTGCGGGAGCCCCCGGCCGTAAGGGAATAGAATAGCCGAATAGCTTGCGGCCGGTCCTTGCGGCCCCGCAACGGCTGCGGCCGCTAATAGAATGAGGCCCTATGTCTTTTGCCATTTTATAGAGTTTCTTAATGAAACAGTGGTCCTCTAAAAAGAGTCCGAGTGACATAAAATTTTGCCCTCAAAATAAAACCACTGTTCTCTATATTTGGTGTGGTATAACTTCTTTGAAATAAGATAAGTGTTTCTTTTTTAATGTTGTTATATATGAAGACATCACATTTTTTTGATATGTCCAAGTGGTTCCCTTACAAAGAGTCCAGCAGACTTTTAATTTTGTCTATGGGATATAACCACTGTTTATTGTCATTTTTGTTTTGTTTTTTTACTTTTTGTTGCTCTTGTTGTAGTTTGTGCAAATGGCACATAGAGTTTCCTATGTATAATAGTGGTCTTCTATAAAGAGGCCAGTGACCTAAAAATTGTTCCTGGAAGTAAAACCACTGTAGTGATGTCCCGAACAGTTCGCCGGCGGACTATTCACAGCGATTTTTGCATGTTCGCGTTCGCAGCGAATGGCGAACACATGCGCTTTTGGGTTCGCCCCCTATTCTTTATCATTGAGGAAACTTTGACTCTGCACCTCACAGTCAGCAGACACATTCCAGCCAATCAGCAGCATACACTCCCTTCCAGGGCCTTCCATCTGAAGGACAGCAACCCAAAAAGCCCTTTTAAGGGCTAGAACAGCATTTATTTTATTTTATAATTTTTTTGTGTAATCTAATTGCATATGCCTGCCTGCCAGCGTGTGTGTGTGACAGGCTAACACCTAACAGCTTATATTGTGCTCAGTGAAATAAAACAAATAAAAGAAAACTTTTTTGACTGTAATAGATTGAATATCAGTTGCCTGCCTACAGGCGTGTGTGTGACGCCTATTGCATCTACTCTGCCAACTTTTGCCAGTGCACAGTGATACGTCATATCTGGTGCAACCGTAGTGTACAGTGACATAAAACAACACTTTTTTGACTGTAATAGATTGAATAGCAATTGCCTGCCTACAGGCGTGTGTGTGAGGCCTACAGCACCTACTCTGCCAACTTTTGCCAGTGCACAGTGACACTCATATCTGGTGGCACCTTAGATTGCACGCGCATTTCCCCAAATTTGAACTGGAGGACCGACCAAGCATCTTTTTCCATCTCCCGCTTCGAAAAACCCATGCCATATACACGTCCCCTGATAGGTGACGTAACAGGTATCAAACTGATAGGAATAAATAGTACAACTTAATTCACCACTCCTATCTGGTGACACATTACATTGCACGTGCAGTGCCCCAAATTCGAAGTAGGAGGTCCGACCAAGCATCTTTTTCCATCTTCCTGTTCCAAAAATCAATGCCATATACACGTCCCCTAATCGTGGACGTAAAGGGATTAAACCGATAGGAATAGTTCTACTTAACAGTACACACCTTATAATAACGCAGACAGAGGCAAGGCAGAGAGAGGAGTCTGAAGAAGAGGAATCAGAGGAGGAAGGTGGATTTGAGGAGGTGGAAGACCAAACACAGCAGGCGCCCCAGGGGGCTTGTTGTCACCTTTCGGGGACCCTTGGTGGCTGGGTGGAGGAAGAGACCTTCAATGACATCAGTGAGGACAAGGAACGGGACATGGCTAGCTTGGTATCCAACCTTGTGCAAATGGGGAGTTTGCGGTTGTGCAAAGGGACTGTTTGCGGTTGTTTGTGATGCATTAAACGGGGAGATTGGTCTGTAACTGTGAAGCGGGTGTAACCCTTACACTACCTGATCGATACAACATCATACCTGATGTTTTAAAGCATGTTATTCCAAACAATTTAGGAATGTTAGGTGATTTATGCCCTTTATGGCTTAAAACCAGACTCTGCATCAACTATGTAATTTTCCGTAGGAGTTTTGCCATGGATCCCCCTCCGGCATGCCACAGTCCACGTGTTAGTCCCCTTGAAACAACTTTCCCATTACTATTGTGGCCAGAAAGAGTCCCTGTGGGTTTTGAAATTCGCCTGCCCTTTGAAGTCTATGGCGGTTTGCTGATGTTCGCCCGTTCGTGAACATTTGCTGAAGTTCGAATTAGCTGTTCGCGAAACCAAAATTTGATGTTCGCGACATCACTAAACCACTGTTCTCTATGTTTTTTTGCCATTGTAAAGAGTTTCTTACTGAAATAGTAATCCTCTATAAAGAGGCCAGTGACATAAAATTTGGTCCTCGAAATAAAACCACTGTTCTCTATGTTTTTTTGCCATTGTAAAGAGTTTCTTACTGAAATAGTAATCCTCTATAAAGAGGCCAGTGACATAAAATTTGGTCCTCGAAATAAAACCACTGTTCTCTATGTTTACAGCACCTCATAGTACACAATGTTTTTGGTAAAAATGGGTCCATCTTCCAAAAAAATCACCCTGACTTGGGATTTCTTCAAAATGAACTTTAATTTCATCTGGATTATTGCATCTTGAAAATGCACCATTTGCAAGCACAGGTTCCTTCCAAAAAATACCCACAGACTTAAAAGATTTATTTATGGTTGGGGCAAATGCCATGTTAATGGAAAATTGTCTCCTTTGAAGGACAAAAGGCAAACCACTCTCACTCTGAGCCAAATCAATTCTCGGTATAAGAAATGGTTCACCTTTATGGGTACCATTCATAATTTCTGCATGTATAACATGATCCTTTAGATCCTTCACAATTAATCTGGTCCCATTACAAAGTCCTATTTTGGGATTAATATTTCTCATTAGCATTACAATTGCCCCTTTTTTAAGTTTAAAAAAATGTGGTGGCATTCCAGTCCAGATGTATTATTATTATTTATTATTATTATTAACTTTTATTTGTAACGCGCCGACATATTCCGTAGCACAATACAGGGGATAAAAACAAGGGAAAATACAGCATTAACAAAATTCAAAAAATGGAGGACCCTGTTTTGAGCTTAGAATCTTTGCAGAAGGTGCTTTTTCCCAAAGCATCCTAGAAGACTGAAAACTCGCCACTTACAATCTAAAGGGAATGGAAGGGGCAGAAGTCAGGGAAAGATTAAACAGATAAGGAATACAAAGGGTCAGAAGAGAAGTGAAAGTTAGAAAAGTTTTTCATTTAGAGAGAGAAAAGGAACAGTGGTGAGGGCTCTAGCATTTAAAATGTTGTCTGCCCCTAGTGGTGAGATAATATATGCAAGTAGGAAAGTCAGGTGATTCCCATTTCACTATATATTTAATCAGAATTGGGGTGGGGTGGGAGGGTGAGGGGCAGGGAGGGCAGAACTCCCAGAATTCAGTGTAACAAGTGAGGCCTTCTGAAACCAGATGCAGGTAAAATTTGGGGCTAAAAGAAAACAATAAAATATGGTATAAGGGACCAATAGAACAGAGAGGGAAAGAAAGAGATGTAGTTAAGGAATTAATAAATTCCATAGTAAAATTAGCTTTACTATCTTTGTCATCAGCCAGAACATAATCTGCACTGTAATAGTTTTTTTTTGGGGTGCATTGATTAATTTCCAAATTTTGTTATTTAGATTCAAGGCATATATATTTTTTGATATCAATATGACTTTGCTTGCAAAGTCTGAGTAATCCTCGTTATTGATGGTATTGCGGAAGATTGTCAATATTAGTAATAGTTCCTGGATCAGGCAGATTAAAATTGGCACAATTTAATCCATGACAATGAGATTTCCTGAATTTCCATTAATGTTTTTTATAGCGCAATGGTCTCATTGTAACGTTTCAAGAAATCTTTACACATATGTATTTTAAATCTTTCCCACAAAGTTAATGCATCAGGTACATTGCAAAATATGCAAATGAAAGCAAATTGTTCTCTCATTTGCTTTGGCATGTGTCATAGTGCTGCTTCCTCGAGACATCTCTCCTATTCTGTATTATCGGCCAGGTAGTTTTGATGTCTTGCAGTTAATTGTAAAGTATCATAAACTATGTCATTGACTGTGCATAAATGTTCATAACTTTGTGCACCGGGAACATGTAAAAGAAGTAATCTTAAACTGAAACATTCAATGTCTCGTGGACTGACGGTATAAATTGGGATAATTTTATTATTATGGGATTTTATTATTATGTAATGTTATTATTATATTATTACTAGCGACTTGCCCGTCAAAAAATGACGGCAATGTGATGTATATGTTTGTCAAGTTGTTTAGTTATTAACATATATTTTTGACACTTGTAAGTATTTTAATATGAACGTGTATTTTTGTAAAATGTTGATGTAATGGTTTTTTAAAATGTAATTTGTATCTGAAGAATTGTTAACTTTAATATACATTGAATGAATAGGAAAGCAAAAAGTAAAAAGCCTTCTTGAAACATTGCGAAATTTTAACATGAAGTTTAAAATATATGTAAGCAATAACCTTCAAAGTATATATTTAGAAACTTTAACTTTATTTTGTATGTAAGTTTAGAAGTTGACAAAACATTTGTATAATTTTGAACATTATAAAGAGGAACATAGTGAATACATTTTGTAACCTAATTTTTTATTAAAAGTATTAACATTTGAATGTAAAAACAATTGACCTTTAAATTATTCAGTATTAACATGCAATTTCTATCACAATAATTGTTAACTTGAATATACATTGAATGTATAGGAAGGCATACAGTAAAACTCTGCTTAAAACGTACGTAATTAAAGTAATTCATTACTGAGCACATAACCTGGCGATAAACATTAATGTAGTTAGTAATCTTAAGATAACAGACAATATTTATATTGTGACTTAAAAGGTGCTTGACCTCTTAACATCCACTTTGTAATCTGTTGAATGAAATAACTTTAAAATATATATTTTAAACTTGTAACATTAGAAACATTAACATAGTGACTTAACATTTTAACATAATTTTTACTAAAAATGCAAGGCAAGTATTTTGTGAGGCGAATCATTCATAAACAGTACTTTCATTAATTATGACTGAATTAAACAACCAATTGTTATGTATTTTGGAATGCTTTTAAAAAATGTTGGCATCTTTAATTTGTATCCTGCAAAGTTATAGTACTTCATAGTAGACAATGTTTTTAGTAAAAATACGTCCATCTTCTAATAAATCACCTTGACTTTCATTGTTTTCAATGTAAACTTTAATAGCCTGTGGATTTTTGCACCGTGACAACGCAACATACAATTGACCATGTGCAAAAACTGGTTCTTCCAAGTAAATACCCACAGATTTGAAAGTTTGACCTTGTGATTTATTAATGGTCATGGCAAATGCCATAATAATGGGAAATTGTCTTCTTTGAAGTATAAAAGGGAGACTACTTTCACTTGGTGCTAAATCTATTCTTGGTATGAAAACTCTCTCTCCTTTATGGGTCCCAGTTAAAATTTCAGCATCTATAAAATGGTCCTTTAATTGTTGAACAATTAATCTTGTGCCATTGCATAGGCCTTTTTTTGGGTTCATATTTCGCAGTAACATGATAATTGCACCTTTCTTTAGCTGCAAAATATGTGGTGGCATTCCAGAAGGAGTTAAAGAGTTAATGAATTCAGTTGAAAAGTTTGCCTGACTTTCATTGTCATCAGCAAGTACAGAATCAGCACTGTGATAATTTCTTTGTGGTGCATTAATTTTTTTTAAGATTTCATTATTGATGCATCTTTATTTTTACACGTCAGTATGACTTGGTTGGCAAGCTCAGAATATTCTACGTTATTTATGCTCCCTTCAAATATAGCCGATATAATATCTTGTTGACAAATCATATGAGGTGGTATCTCTACAGTGTCGTCAGGTAAATGTAGTATTTTTTCTGTTCTTCCTTCTCCAATTTTAATAAGCCAATCATTGAAATCAGTTTGGCCTTCTGATCTCATATTTTGTTGCAGTTGAAGATGGGTAAAATGTTTCCATACTGTACTTGACTTTATACATGTTTCAATAATGTCAGTTCGATTTCCATGTACGACAGGTAATGTTTGTCTAAAATCGCCACCCAACAAAATTACCTTTCCACCAAATGGAAAAATATTATCCATGACTTCACGAAGCAAACGGTCAATACATTGGAGGGCATAGCATGACATCATTGTGGCCTCATCTATTATAATTAATTTACATTTCTTCAATTTCTTTGCTTGTAAGGATGTCATGCGAATATCTGACACAGAATTTTCCAAAATAGGCACTGGCAGTTTGAATCCACTATGAACAGTTCTTCCACCTTCTAATAAAAGTGCAGCAATTCCAGTAGTGGCAAACGCCATTGCTATTTGTCCTTGTGCTCGTACTGAACTCATTAATAAATTGTACAAATATGTTTTCCCTGATCCGCCAGGTCCATCAAGATAGAAATAACGCTCTGTCACCATGTCATCATCTATAGCATTTTTAATGGCATGAAATGCTTGCAATTGTAGTGTATTTAAAGTTGCAAGTCTTTCTTGTGTTCTTTCTGCTTGTAGTTGAATGTCATAGTCTTCAAAGTTAATGTCATCTATTAGACCTGGATCAGGCAAATTAAAACTTGCACAACTTAATCCATGAGTTAAAAATACTTCTTGAATTTCCATTAAGGCTTTTAAGTGTGCAATGGGTTCATTGTATCGTCGCATAAAGTCTTCAGCCATATTACTTTTAAAAGTCTCCCACAAAGCTAATGCATTTGGAGCATTTGAGAAGATACAAATAAAAGCAAATTGTTCTCTCATCTGTCGTGGCATTTGACATTGTGCTGCTTCTTCTAAACATCTTTCCCACTCTGTATCATCAGCGAGTAAGTTTCTATTTCTTGCAGCTAAATGGAAGGATTCATATACAATGTCATTAACAGTTCTTAATTGTTCAAAACTTTGTGCTCCTGGAACATTTAAAAGTAATATCCGTAAGCAAAATCGTTCAACATCTCTTGGACTGACTGTGTAAATTAGTGGAATTATTTTATTGCCTCTGGTTTTTCTTGCTCTCCATAATCCATTCACAAAAACATAGTGATATGGAATTTCAATATATAAGTATTGTGTTGCTTGAGCATCAGTGGAATTTAATGCAAACCATGCAGTTAGTGTAGTGTGACGATCTTCACTTTGGGCCAATGCATTCATTTCATTTCCAGAATGGAAATAGACTAAATGTCGTTGTGGCAAATGTACTGCTAACCTATATACTGCATGTGATCTATCATGCATTTCAAATTTTAAAAGCCGCCACATAGCTTCTGGCGCACTGACATAGCGAGCATCTACATGAGATGCAAGTTCATCATGTACTAACTCACTACTTTCAGGGTTGTCTGCACTTTTGACGACTACAGTAGCTGCATCGTAACCTTTGTAAATATATTTGTAGACATATTTAATGGATTTGATGGAAGTGCAGGCTTCTACGTTGATGTGGGCGTTGTACTTCATGAGTAAATGTGGATTGTAGGGTACTACATATCTATTGTCCACTTTTTTTCCACGAATAATGGCACTATCTCCTTCTCTTCTTTTATAAAGTGGATATCCATCACAATTTGCATATGTTTTGTCTCTATAATCTTTTGGAAAATCTTTTGAACATTGATTATTTTCCATACATGGTGATTGTGGATTAAGGTCTCCACAGGGTCCATGAATCATGCGATGAGTAACAATCTCATATAGTCTACCATATAGTTCTGGATCCGGTAGTTCAGCAACTATGACTGCATCCACTTTGTCCGAAGTATCTAATTTATCTTTCTCTTGAAGTATTATGAGAAGATGTGCATGTGGAAGGCCTCTTTTTTGAAATTCAATGGTATATACATAAGCAAGACATTTGCCAAATAACTGATTTATAGTAAAGTCACGTATTAATTCATTTAATTTTATCTTAAAAACTCTGGCTACTAAATCTGGTCGATCTGAAGCACTTTGTCCAAGAAGTAGATTTTGATTAATTTCTGGCCATTGTGGATTACATGTAAATGTCACAAATAAATCTGGTTTTCCAAATTTTGTCACAATAGCCATAGCATCATTGTATCTTTCTCTCATATTTCGAGGAGATCCTTGAAAGGAAGATGGTAAAATGATGGCTTTGCCAGCTGTCATGTCTCTGCTTGTAGCCACGTCAGCAACATAGTCCATGAGTCCACAATATTGTTCTACACGTAGTTTATCTTGTTGATATTTTATAAAGTTTAAATTATTTGCCTCAACTTGCAAATATGAATCAATAATCCATTGTTGTGTTAGTTTGCCACCACATAAAATTGGATTAAATTCATCTCTAATGGCAATTTGAGCAACTTTAAATTCAAGCATAGAAACATTATTTCGGATTCTGGCTTTAGCATTTGGGTAACTGGGAAGGGTTAATTTTGGTTGCCAACCTGCTTCTCCGTGTGGGAAGAAGATGGGATATGTCATTGGATCTAAATTTGGACTTAAGATATTAATATTAATAAATGGTTGGTCCTCATTTCTGGGATATACTCTAATGTCTCTTTGAAATGGTGGTTCTCCTTCATCATTGTGAAAGACCATTGCAACCTCATTTGATGTTGGCAAGTTATAACGACGTTTATCAGTATGTCTGTCTCTTTTAAGCACCATATTAACCTTTGGCATGGGTAATTGATGTCTTTGTGCATGAAGTAGTTGTTCATTTTCTACTTCTGCCAATTTTTTGTAAGCTTTACTGTAGGGATTGTTGTCCATAATGTTATTTAGCTCTATAAAAACACTGGGTAAGCATTTTTTATTTTCTTCCATCTGCATACGTTGGTCAACAGCTTCCATTGTATCTAGGACATATAGTTGAGCGAATTTTCTTTGCTCTCCTTCCTCTGGATGTAAATGTGAAGTCCGATGATAAATTTGTCCTTGGACTTTAAAACAGTAAGGACCATGTCCTGGTACATTAGCAGCCAATGTTGCCCCATAGATGCAAATGATATGGCACTATTGTAGGATCTTATGTTTGTCTTAAAATTGTTGTAATTTGAAAAAGTAGGTTCAGTCATAATATTTAGTAAATAGGTTGGAAATTATTTCCTTTGTGGAATTTTGAACTTTCCTTTTTGACAACAACTAATAAATTGTCCATCTCGGGGTCTCTCCTGTTTAAAATAATAAGCCTCACAAAATTGACATTGAGTAGTCATGTCCCCACAACTATGAACCTCTACTGCTAAAGACTTGAGTAAAGGACAATTTGCAACGCATATTGGATGTTGACTTTGATATTCATCAGATGAAAAGTCATGAAATGTTTCAACAACAGGTTCTAAATGTTTAGTTTTTTTCGTAGATTTTCTTGGTATATGTTGGACTTGTTCGGTTGAAATTTCCTGTAAGTTTTTAGTAAGAGTTTGTAAATGCTTTTTTTTTGTAGTTGTTTTTTTTGGTCTGTCTTGACTGGTATGTTGTAAAATGTCATCTGATGTTTTAGGAACAGTTTGTAAATGCTTTATTATTTTTTTATTTTTTTTGGTTGTATCTTTCATTTTTGCAGCTGATATTCTTTTATTTGCAAGTGTTTTGCATTCTTTTTCTCTTCGAATTTCTTTCTCCTCCGGTGTCTGCTGGGCGGCCCATCTCTCTTGTCTTTCTCTAGTTTGACGTCTTTTCTTCTCTTCTTTGGTCTCGTTATCAGCCATATTAATCTGTAAACGGAAACAAATAAATGTAATTGTGTATATTTAAATTTGTAATTCCTGTTAAAGATTATTGTGCACAATTGGTGAAATAAAAGGCAAATCATGAATGTATCATTGATATTTAGTTAAATTTATCATTCCTGTCTTCACTGGCTCAGAATTTGGCCAATGGAATACTGCTGTAAATAAGCATGTAACATATTTATTTAAAATAATGGTTTTATTTATTAAAAACTTTGTTTGTGGATAGATATTTACCACTGCAAAACTTCTTTGGTGAAAAAAAAAGTGATGTGGTTATTGAGCTATGTATTGCATAGTAGCAATTTAAATAAAATAAGGGATATAGTAAATTAATTATTTTATTTTTCTGTTGACACGGATGCAACTGAAAGCAGTTTCTTTAGTTTTATACTTTAGTACTTATTATAGTTTACCTTGGTTGAAGTGTGATTTAAATCCGAATGTTTGTTGGTGCTCGTTTCAAAATCGTTGTACAATGGTGTGGTCCTCTGTTGGAAGTCCTCGTCCGATGGTGTGGTCCTGTGGCGATAGCCCCCGTCCGATATTGTGGTCCTGTGGCGATATCCCTCGTCCGATGTTGTGGTCCGTTGGTGAAAGTCCTCGTCCGATGGTCTGGTCCTGTGTTGAAATTCCTCGTCTGCTGGTCTGGTCCTGTGTTGAAATTCCTCGTCTGCTGGTCTGGTCCGAGTCCTCGTCCGATGGTCCGGTCCTGTGGAAAAAGTCCTCGTCCGATTGTCTTCACGCAGTATCTGTTGTAATGTAAAATAGAAAATGTTGTTTGAGTGAAATGTCTGTTAAATAAATTAAAAATATATTAATTTGACTGTATTGTGTGAGTTATGGTTATTTTTTTCTATCTTTGTTTTTTTTTACTTTCTGTACAATCCGACAACTTTTGTTATTCTTATTGAAGGTTCTTAGTAAGGCTTGTGGGTTGTAATATATTAAATAAGATGTGTTTATGTTATTTTTTGTACAATCCTGTTTTGTGCACACCACTTGTGGTATAGTTATTTAACCTTTATCGGGATGGTTATAGTTATTGAAACATGAAATAATATAATTAAGGTAGTTTGCTATGTGTTTGTGTTAGTTTTTGACAATCCTGTTTGGTGCGCATCACTTGTGCAAAACTTATTTCTTCTTGATTGTACAGGTTATAGGTTGTTAAACATTAAAGAAGAATGTTAATATAGTTTGCTATGAGTTTGTGTGCTTTTTTATACAATGCTATTAGGTGCACAACACTTTTGTTATTCTTATTTTTGCTTCTTTGTAAGGCTTATAGGTTGTTAAACATTTAATAAGAAATTCTGTTTTGTGTGTAGCAGTTTGTGTGTCATTGAATTGCGATTTGGCTAATTGAATCGTGCCCTAAATAAGCACATAGCATATTATTTAAAATAAGTTTGTAGTCATTGAAAAACTGTATTTTTGATATTTTTTTATTAACTAAAACCTTAGTTTTAAGAAATTGTTATGTTGTTATTTAGAGCCCTATTCAATTGGGCAAATTGCAATTGAATGAGGTCCTTTGTGTGTACCATATGTTGCATAGTTTGGCCCTCATTCAATTGCATTTTTTACAATGTAATAGTACTCTAAGGGCCTCATTCAATTGCGATTTGGCCAATTGAATAGGGCTCTAAATAAGCACATAGCATATTTTTTTTACAGAAGTTTTTAGTTAGTGAAGACCTTGCTTTTGGATAGATGTTCACTAACTAAAAACTTATTTTAAAAAAATATGCTATGTGCTTATTTAGAGCCTTATTCAATTGGTCAAGTTGCAATTGAATGAGGCCCTTAGGCCGTAATTGAATTGCAATGTAGAAATTTGAATAGGGTTGTAAATAAGCACATCACATATATTTGTTAAAATAGAGTAAGGGCCTAAAAGTTCTTATTTATAGCCATATTTAATTGTCCAAAATAGCAATTGAATGAGGGCCTTTGGTTACTGCATTTGTTATATTGTGAGCTCCTCATTCAATTGTGTTTTGGCCAATGGAATAGAGCTCAATATCAGCACAGAGCATATTTTTTTACGGAATTTTGTATTTAGTGAACTTGTATCCAAAAGCAACGTGTTCACAAAAGAAAAATTTCCTTTAAAAAATATGCTCTGTGCTTATATACAGCGCTATTGAAATGGGCAAATCACATTTGAGTGAGGCCCTTGTCCATTAAAGACATATAGGTCCTCATTGAATTGCAATTTTGCCAATTGAAGAGGGCTCTATATAATCACATAACATATTTATTGAGCAAAGTTTTTAGTTATTGAAAACCTTGATTGTGGTTAGAAATTCAGTAACTAAAAAGTTCTGTATAAAAAAAATGTTATGTGCGTATATAGAGCCCTATTCAATTGAGGAAGTTGCAATTGAATAAGGCTCATGGTTCTTTCTTTTTTATACTTAAATACTTTACCTTGATAGAAGTTTTGAATGACAGACGGTCCCCTCCTGCCGATCTTAATGCGCCGGTCTTCTTGTAGTGTCTGTTTGAAAAAGAAAGTGAAATAGTTATTTGTATATTTATAATTTGTCATCTAGCAAAGCATGGCCTTTTGAGCATGTAATGTCTTATTGTATCTTACCTCTTCAAATTTGTTGGTGTTCTTTAAAAGGGATTGTGCTTCACAGTGCACGGTGCAAATTGTTGATAGACGCTGTTGATGCAGAGTCTGTTTGAATATTAAAAGAAATAGAAAGATTAATCTTTATCTGATCTATTGAATTGCAGTAAATTAATTCAATTAACCTTATTTTTTGTTGGGGGCTACACACATATGTCACATACATGAAGCACATTACATAGTTTAATGTAATTATTTTGTGTACGTGTGACATATCAGTATACATGAGTCAAATTTAAATGGTTAAATTAACCTTATATTTTTTTTTTCCAACACACATAAATGTGTGTGTGTGAGATGTAACTATAGATGATACACATATATGTGCGTGTGACATATCAGTATACATGAGATATAATGTCATTAAAATGTCGTTGTTTACTGATTTTGTTGTAAGCTAATTTTGTTGCATTGGCAATACACATAAATGTGCGTGTCACATGTCACTATACATTATACACATATATGTGCGTGTGACATGTCACTATACATTATAGACATATATGTCCGTGTCAGATGTCACTATGAAGGGGCAATACACAGAAATGTGCGTGTCACATGTCACTATACATTATAGACATATATGTCCGTGTCAGATGTCACTATGAAGGGGCAATACACAGAAATGTGCGTGTCAGATGTCACTATACATTATAGACATAAATGTGGGTGTCAGATGTCACTATACATAAAGCTCTGTTTAATATTAAATTATGTTTTTTTGTTGTTTTGTTAAATGAAGCGTATTTTTTTTGTGAGCCTATACACATAAATGTGCCATATATGTCACTACATAAATCCTATTTTTTTGTTTTTATTTGTTTGACCTGTCCTGATAATAAAATGTAATATATTATAGCTTACCTCTCAGTTGTAATTTGCACAATGCAAAGTAGTAAATTAGTAAAGAATTGTCTTCTCAAGTAAAAGCAGCAGTTATCTCAGAAGTCACTCCGTTGATCACCTGAGGAGAAATGTATTTTTTAGTTGGAAATAGGCAGTATTTATAAACTTGTAGAAAGTTCTGGAAAGTGAGACCGTTAGAACGCAATACGCAGGCGCTATTTGCGTTCCAGCTTACAATTTGCGTTCAATCCGCCATTTTAGGCGTATTACTGTGCAAAATGGTGTTTAATATGATTGTGATACGTTCCGCATAGTATGTGTTTCATTATTGCGAGTAAGTGTAGTGTAGTTACGTCTGAAGCCTCGTTTTCGTTTTGTTCGTCGGCCATTTTTTCTCTCGCTTAGCGATGGTATTAGTGTCTAAAGTGTTTATTTTGATTTAAATGTAGGTGTAACTTGTTTTTTTGAGGTGCTGGCTGGTTCCTCTTGCTGTAGGTAAGCTTTTTATGTGTTTGTTGTGTGTCTTTGTTAAGTTTTAAATGTTTGTATGTCGGCGTGTTGCGTCCGATGTTTGCGAAGTCGTAATGTGTGGTAACGTGTCTCGTATGGTGTTTGCGTGTGTAGCCTCATTTTCGTTTTATTCGTCGGCCATTTTTTGTGTCGCTTAACAAACTATTTAGTGTCTAAACTCTTTTATTTTGAGTGCAATTAAGTTGTAAGTTGCATTTTTGAGGTCCTGGGTGCTTCCTGTTTGTGTAGGTAAGGTTTTTATGTATGTGCTGTGTGTATGTATTGTGTTTGTAATTTTGTAATGTTCGCGAGTTGCGTCCGAGTGTTGCGAGGCCGTAATGTGTGTGAACGTGTGTCGTATGTTGTTTGCGAGTGTCGTAATGTGTGTGAACGTGTGTCGTTTGTTGTTTGCGAGTGTCGTAATGTGTTGCGACGTAAACTTTTTTTTGCAAGGGTCGCAGTTTCTGCAACTGAAGACCTCGCTTTGCGAGGTCCTCAGGTGCTGGCATGGAGCGCCTGCGGCGCTCCTTGCCAGCAACTGAGGCCCTCGCTTCGCGAGGGTCCTCAGGTGCTGGCATGGAGCGCCTTCGGCGCTCCATGCCAGCAACTTAGAACCTGGCACAGTGCCCTCGCTTCGCGAGTTGCGTCCGAGTGTTGCGAGGCCGTAATGTGTGTGAACGTGTGTCGTATGTTGTTTGCGAGTGTCGTAATGTGTGTGAACGTGTGTCGTATGTTGTTTGCGAGTGTCGTAATGTGTTGCGACGTAAACTTTTTTTTGCAAGGGTCGCAGTTTCTGCAACTGAAGACCTCGCTTTGCGAGGTCCTCAGGTGCTGGCATGGAGCGCCTGCGGCGCTCCTTGCCAGCAACTGAGGCCCTCGCTTCGCGAGGGTCCTCAGTTGCTGGCAAGGAGCGCCTTTGGCGCTCCATGCCAGCAACTTAGAACCTGGCACAGTGCCCTCGCTTCGCGAGGCCCGCTTCGCGAGGGCCGCGGGCTCGCTACGCGAGCCCGCAGCGTTAGCAACAACTCGTACGCTCACAACTATATATGTGATAGTGATTTGGAATGTCAATGTATACAAATTGTCTGGCCTCAGTGTCCTGACAATTTAATTGAAACTGAGGTCAGGTAGTGAAGCGAGTGGATAATAGCAGTTTGTAGCAATATCAAAGCAGTTCAAAGTGGCTGTGGTTTTGAAGAAGGGAGAACACTAGGTATTGTTGGTTGGTTTAGAGGGGGACCGTGAGAGCCATTATGAGATAAGAATTAATTGCGGATGTTTTTAATTGCCTGCAATGATGCAAACAAATTGACTTTGTGGCAAAAGGACAGCTAATCGATACACAGCATGTGACCGATTATGCATCTCAAATATGAGAAGAAGCCACATTGCTTCTGAAGCACTTACATAGAGAGCATCTAAATCAGATGAAAGTTCGTCATGTAAAATTGGATTGTCTTTTTTATTTTGTGCACTTTGCACAACAACAGTTGCTGCATCAAATCCTTTGAATAAATATTTATACACATATTTGATGGATTTGATAGACGTGCAAGCTTCCACATTGATATGTGCATTATACTTCATCAGCAAATGTGGATTGTATGGAACTACATATCTATTATTGACCTTTTGGCCACAGAAACTAGCTGTTTGTCCTTCTCTCTTTTTATACAAAGGGTATCACCAAAATTAGCATAAGTCTGCATTTGAAATTGTTTTGGAAACTCTTTTGTGCATTTTTATTTTCCATACATGGTGAATTTGGATTGATATCTCCACATGGACCATGTATCAATCTATGAGTTACAATCTCATAAAGTTTGGAATGTTTCTCTGGATGTGGCAGTTCAGCAATAATGACTGAATCCACTCTGTCTGCTATATTTAATTTATCTTTTTCTTACAAGATTAAAAGTATATGTGCATGTGGCAGGCCTCTTTTTTGAAATTCAGTGGTATAAACAAAAGCCACACATTTCCCAAATAAGTGTACTTTAGTAATATCATGAGTTAATGAATTTAGTTTTATTTTGAATACTCTTGCCACCAAATCTGGTCGGTCAGAAGTATTTTGTCCAAGCTGTAAATTTTCTTTGATCTCTGGCCATTGTGGGTTACATGTAAATGTAATGAATAAATCTGGTTTGCAAAATTGAATGACAATAGCCATGGCATCATTGTATCTTTCCAAAATATTGCGAGGAGAACCTTGAAAAAAGGATGGCAAAATCATTGCTCTTCCAGCAGGAATGTCTCTGTTTGCAGCCAATTCAGTGACATAATCCATCAATCCACAATATTGTTCTACTCAAAGCTTGTTTTGTGGGAATTTGACAACATTTTGATTATTTGCCGATAGGAATCAATAATCCATTGTTGTATGAGTTTCCCCCCACATATAATAGTACAAATTTTATCCCAAACAGCAGTTTGTGCCACTTTATATTCCAGCATAGAAATTTTGTTTCTAACACGAACTTTACTATTGGGATAACTTTGCAACAGTAATTTTAGTTGCCATCCTGGCTCCCCATTGGAAAGAACATGTGATTATGTCACTGGATCCAAATTACAACTTAATATATTTATGTTTTTAAAAGTTGTTCTTCATTGCATGGATATATTCTTATATCCCTCTCAAATGGTGGTTCCCCATCATCATATTTAAATACCATGGAAACCTTATTTGCTGTTGGTAAATTATACTGTTTTTGATCAGTATGGCGATCTCTTTTGAGAACCATATTTACTCTTGGCATTGGCAATTGATTTATTCTCGCATGTGTCGGTTCTTTTTCAACCTCTGCTAATTTTTTGGATGCTTTACTGTATGGGTTGTTGGCAATAATGTTATTGAGCTGTTCTAAGACTATGGGTAAGCATTGTTTATTTTTAGGAAACATCATTCGTTGTTCAACAGCTTCCATTATAAGGACATATAACTGTGCGAATTTCCTTTGTTCTCCTGATTCTGGGTGTAAATGTAAAGTCCGGTGGTATATTTGTCCTTGGACTTTAAAACAGTAAGGACCAGGTCCTGGGACATTTTCTGCTAATGTTGCACCCATTGAAGCAAATTAAATTGCACTGTTATAAGACCTAATGTTTTTCTTAAAATTGGTGTAATTTGGAAATTTTGGATCACTCATTATACTTTCTAAATATTCTGGAAATGTGTGTCTTTCTGGAAGTCTTACCTTTCCTTTCTGTCAGCAACTAATAAACTCTCCATCAGTTGGTCTTTCTTTCAGAAAATGATAGGCTCAAAAAAATGACAAACCTCATTCATTAATCCACAATAATGAGTGTCTACTGTTAGTGCTGTAAATAAAGGACTCATGAGCTTCCTCAATATAGATCTCATTACAACTTTCTATATCTACATTGGTGTCATCTCTATGAACATTGGCGTAAGTAGGCAATATTGGGTCATTAGGGTATGTTTTAGAGACATTTTATGTTTACTTTTTCTTTTCTTTGAAGCTCCAGCAGACTCATTTTTTGCTTTTTTAGTCATTTTTCTTTTATTTAGAAGTCTCTGTTGATCTTCTTCTCTTAAACATTGTGAAGTCGCAGGGGTCTGTGCATCTCTCTTCATCTCTGCTTCCTTTCCCTTGCCATTCTTCTTTTAAATTCTTTCTTATCTTTTGAGTTGTCCGCCATTGTAATCTGTAATTGTAAATACAGGTGTAAGAATTTTTTATTGTACATATTTTTTAACCTGTCATGAATGCCAAATTAAATGGTTTATTTTTATTTTGCATACCTTAAAAGCTAAAGAGCTAAGCATGTATATATTTATAAAAAAAATTGTGGTAACATATATATATATACAACATATCTATATATATATATCTATATATATATATATATATATATATATATATATATATATATATATATATATTTTTTTTTTTTTTTTATATTATTTTATACTGAATTATGAAGTAATTAATAAATGAATATCCATTAATGAAATAATCTGAAACTGTAATGACTGCAAAACCATAAACAGGTAATCATGTCTTCCTAAAAAAGGGCAAAACAAAAGTGCTATGAGCAAACTGTAGATTGGCATGAAAAAACTTCATATTATTTTTATTAAATTAATTAATCAATAAATAAAGTTCTGAGGTGTAATTCTCATTCATGTAAACATAAATGGCTAAGCATATATGTATTCCTAATGAATTTTTAAAAAATTATTGATTAAGTAATACAATTAATTACATAAATGAATTGATTACAAACTTCGGCGCTCATCGCTTGCAAGCCTTGAGTAGTGAGGCGAGCTGTTAAGGCAATTAAACACGCAGGACTTAGCCACAGAACACTTAGTCAATGCGCAATCGCATTAGCCTTCAAGCACTCGACAAACACGGCACTTAGAAAAAAAAATACAAGACGCAGGACTTTAAAAAAACAAATACGAGATAGCAAAAATGCGAGGTTAACGGACGAACCGCAAACATCCAAAAACACAAAAAAACACAAAGAAAATACAAATAAATTAAATAAAAATATCGCCCACAGCACGGGGTACAGGCAGGACGTCTGGGACTGAAGTGCAAAGTGAATTTAACGACTTTCACCACACGAAAATTGCCTAAGTGAGAAACAAAAAGGCAGCCGAAAAAAACTAAAACGAGGCTACACGACCCCGGACCGTGCAAAACACTGGCAAATGCCTGGCGCTTTACCAGACGCGGGACTTAGAAAAAAAATATGACACAGCAAAAATACAAGGTTAACAATAGACCCGCTAACAACAAAAAAACAATAAAAACACACAAAAAATACAAACAAATACAACAAAAACATCACCCACAGCACGGGGGAACAGCCAGGACGTCTGAGAGTGAGCAGCAATGTGATTTAAATGCAATTTCAACAACTTTCACCACATGAAAGTCGCCTAAGCAGGGGAAAAAATGGGCGTTATCATCATAGCATTAACACCAATACTGTACATTGCATGGTGCTGGAAAATATGAATAGATTGTTAGCTCTTCAGCTTATTGATTGCTGAATATATTAATTACAAATAGGTAAAGTATACTCATTTATTCAAGAAATAATGAATTCATTATTGATTAAGTAAATATAGATGAATATATATCTTTATAATGAGTGCAGAAGGTGTTCAGAGGTGCAAAAATAGATGAGACAAGAGGCTGGCCATGAGCGCCAAAGGCACGCATGGCGAGCCATGAAATGAGAGCCGAAGGCGCTCTGCGCGAGGTTCGCAATGAACACGAAGCCCCTCACAGTGCAAAAACGTTTACATTGTGTGTCAAACAGCATTCCCATGGCTTCAAATTGTATTGCCCCATCATTTTTGATGGGCAAGTCGCTAGTGTAATATATAGAGTACGTTTTCAATCATTCTATATGATTAAAAAGTTGCAAAATTACAATCTTCTATCTTGGAAGGTAATAGATACATTGGGCATATTAAGGTAATAAGCCTCATTTAATAAATAGGCTTTAATGATGTTTTGATGGATTTGAGGCAGGAGGATTGTCTAGTGGAATGAGGTAAGGAGTTCCAAAGAATAGGGGCAACACAAGAACAGTCCTGAAGGCGAGAATGAGAGGAAGTAATAAGAGAGGAGAAAAGAAGAAGGTCATTAGCACAATGAAGGGGGAGGGTGGGGGAGTATTTTGAGATAAGAGCTGAGATAATATTAGATGCAATATTTTTGAGGGCTTTATATGTTAGGGTCATGATTTTAAATGTTATTCTTGAGGTTATGGGGAGACAGTGGAGTGACTGAAAGAGTAGTGATGCTGACATTGAGCAGTGGGTATGATAGATAAGTCTAGCGGATGCATTCATCATAAATTGGAGTGGTGACAAGGCCAACGAGGAGTGAGTTGCAGTAGTCAAGATGAGATATTATGAGAGAATTAATTAGAATTTTAGTTGTGTCTTGTGGAAGATAGTTATGTATTTTGGAGATTTTTCTAAATGAAAAAGACAGGATTTAGTGAGTGAATTTATTTGAAGAATGGAAGAGAGGGTGGGATAAAGAAGAACCCCCGAGACAATGGGCTTTGGAGGATGGAGGAATTACTGCATTGTCCACAGCAAGAGATATTTGAGGAATGGATGCTGTAGTATAGGGTGGAAAAATAAGGAACTCCGTTTTTGACATGTTAAGTTTGAGATGGTGGGCAATTATGCTAGAGAGGCAGTTAGAAACTTGTGCTACAATAGACGGGGAAATATCTGGTGTTAAGAGGTAAAAATAAGTGTCATCTGCATAGAGATGATATTAAAAACTGAAAGATTTTATTAAGGTTTCTAGTGGAGAAGTAAAGATGGAGAAGAAGAGAGGGCCTCGGACTTAACCTTGGTGAACACAACAGACAGAGGTTGAGGCGAAGAAGTGGTATCATAAAAGCAAACTAAATGTTTGACCTTGTAGGTATGATGTGAGCCATCAAAGAGCAGAGTCACGGATGCCAAGAGAGTGGAGAATTTGGATAAGAAGTAAATGGTCAACTGTGTCAAAGGCAACAGAGAGGTCTTGTGAGATTAGAAAAGAGAAATTACTATTTGACTTTTTAGTGAACAGATCATTAGTAATTTTTGTGAGAGCTATTTCAGTGACGTGATGGGGCCAGAAACTGGATTAGAAGGTGTCAAGAAGAGAAAATGAGGAAGTAAATAAAGTGAGGCAACTATAGATGAGCAATTAAAAACAGTTTTGAAGCCCGGGGAAGTAGTATATAGGGCGATAATAAGATGCTTTAGCTGGATCAGAAAATTTTTTGTTTTTTAAGAATGGGTGTAATTATAGCATGTCTAAGAGATGATGGAAACTTTCCTGTGTTTAAGAAAAGGTTGAATATATGTGTGATAGCAGGGATTAGTGTGGTATAGAGGTGAGGGAGTACCTGTGATGTAATAGGATCTTTCATCCTCAGTTACAACGTTAAAAGTGTCCATTGTGTTTGTGGTAATGTGAAAGGTTGAATGCTGGGTGTTATTGGTTAGTTGAGAGGAGGACGTGTGTGAGCTGGGTTAAGAGGGGAATTTGTTACAAATGTTTTCAATTTTATCTTTAAACTGGTTGGAAAAGTCCTCATCTGTGAGACAAGAGGGGGCAGGAGGAGCAGAGAAGAGTGTTAAATGGGGTGAAATAATGGTTAGGGTTGGAGAATAGATTAGATATTAATGTTGAGACGTATTGCTGTTTGGCATGGCTGAGGCAGAAAAGTAACAGCACAATATAAACGTGTAATGTACAAAGTCTTCTAAAGTCTGCTGAGAGCCAGGTTTCAGTGATAGACAGAGGATTGAAGGAATTGTAAATTAATTTGTTGTGAATTAAAGTAGATTTATTGCATACAGCTCTTGAATTCCAGAGGGCACAGGAGAAGGGCGTTGGATGGTTTGTGACAGGAGTAATCTAATTTTGGGGGTTTTAGGTGTTTGCTACTCTTGGGCCTGAGTATGGCTGATAGCAAAAGGAAAGGAATGAGGAGCCTGGAATAGGATCTATCTCCTGCAGCTAGAAGAAGGAGAGAGAGAGAGAGAAGCAAGATGGGAGTGGGAGATAAGGTACTGAAGGAAGGATAGGAGCCCATGGGGCCTCATTCTATTATCGGCTGCAGCCGCTGCGGGCCGCAAGGACCGGCCGCAAGCTTTCCGGCTATTCTATTCTCCTCCGGCCGGGGATTCCGGCAGGCTTGCGGCCAGCGCCTTGCTATCTCTTGCCGTAAGAAAAGCCTGTTTGCGATTCTATTGCTCCGGGAACCCTCTCTGCAAGGCTAAAAAGGAGCCGCAGCTTACTTGCAGCAAACAGGTCCCGCTAGCACCAATTAAGCACATAAAATAGCTCAAATAAAGCCATCCTGCACTTTGCGGAGTCTATAAAGTGATATTCAGTGTTAGCAAAAATAGCACATAATTACCCTATACTCAAATCCGTAAAATAATTTATTTTTAATATACGTAAAATATACATGTAAAAAGTGCTTGGAGCACCTCAGACCCGCCCACGCCGCAGCCGGAAAATAAACAGTTAATTTGAACTCGGGTTTGGGCTGATGTGCAAGCTTGAGAGTGGGTTCCTTTTAATCCTCATGTTCCCCAATATGATCCCTAGCATTTACAGAGCTGTACAGTGCAGGCTTGAATTTATTTTTGAGTTTTTAGATTTCAGAGCTTACGGACGGTTTCAAGATATGCGGCCGGCCGTAAGGGGAGATCCTTGCGGGGCCGTATAATAGAATCGCGAGTTAACAGAACCCCCGCAAGGAATCGCAGCCGTACGGCCGATTTACGGCCGATAATAGAATGAGGCCCCATGAGAGCATAAAAGAGGAGAAGAGAGAAGGAAAAATGGTTAAGTTGCAAACATGGTGTGAAGACGTTTGGTAGAATGGCCTGACAAAAAGGCAAAACATAAGTGGTAAGAAGAAAGCACAGGGAAACATTATGAGACAGTATGCAATGTAAGCCAACAATTAGTTAACAGTGGTTGCTAATTGATCAGTTGGTGAATACAATTACACAGCATATTGGATCTTAATTGGTCTTTGAGTCTTTCAAATAAGAAGGTTTTGATGTTCAATTCCAATCCTCCCCAATATTGCTTAAAGGCATAGTCAAGTGAGCTGGGTTATTAATGCATCTCATAGAGGATAATTTATAGTGTCCAAAAAAATAGTTTGCATGAAAAAATACCAAAATAAAAAGTTAAATTGTTAGCCTAAAGTTTGCAGAATTTCTTGCATTTGCAAACAGTTTTCTCTCAGTGTTGACACCCCCTAAAATTTCCAGGGAATATTAGCATAACTAATACATTGTATATTGTTGCCCTGGGGATAGTGAAGACATGCTCAGTTAGCACTTTAGATTTCTGTAATAACCAGAACAAGGTCTGTGTCCCTCCATTCACTAAATGTTTTATGTACATCCCAGGTGATGCTTGCCTAAACCACACAGAAATGTCCCATGACCTGCCCCAGCCCCAGTGAATTGCCCTCATCACCTGCCACAGCCCCAGTGAATTGCCCCTTGACACTCCCCAGGTCCAGTGAATTGCCCCATGACCTCTCCCAGCCCCAGTGAATTGCCCCATCGCCTTTCTCAGCCCCAGTCAATTGCCCACCCATCTACAGTGAACTGCCTTATTACCTGCCCCAGCCCCAGTGAATTGCCCACTAGCATCAGTGAATTGCCCCATGACCTTCCACAGCGCCAGTGAACTGCCCCATCACTAGCCTCAGTAAATTGCCCCATGACCTAATCCAACCCCAGGGAATTGCCCCATCACCTGCCACAGCGGATTGCCATCCAGCCCCAGGGAATGTCCTGTAACCATCCTCAGCCCCAGTAAATTGCCCCATGACCTCCCCCAGCAACAGTTAATTGCCCCATCACCTGCCCCAGCCACAGTGAATTGCCCTCTAACCCCAGAGAATTTCCAGTTGAACTCCCCAGCCCAAGTGAATTGCCCCATCACCTGCCCCAGCCCCAATGAATTGCCCCTTCACCTGCCCCTACCCCAGTGAATTGCCCACCAGGTGAAGTGAATAGCCCCGTGAACTCCACCAGCCCCTGCCCCAGTGAATTCCCTGTGGCCTCTGCCAGCCCAAGTGAAATGCCCTGTGACCTCCCCCAGCCCCAGTGAATTGCCCCATGACCTGCCTCAGCCCCAGTGTATTGCCCTGTGACCTCCTCCAGCTCAAGTTAATTACCCCATCACCTGCCTCAGCCCCAGTGAATTGCCCTCCAGCCCCGGTGAATTGCCCCGTGAGCTCCTCCAGCCCCTGTGAATTGGCCCATCACCTGCCCCAGTGAATTGCCCCATCACCTGCCCCAGCCCCAGTGAATTGACCATGACCTCCCCCAGCCCAAGTGAATTGCTTCATCACCTGCCTTAGCTTCAGTGAATTGCCCCATCACCTGCCTCAGCCCCACTGTATTGCCCTGTGACTTCCTCCAGCCCCAGTGAATTGCCCTCCACCTCCAGTGAATTGCCCAGTGACCTCCTCCAGTGAATTGCCCCATCACCTGTCCCAGCCCCAGTGAATTGCCCATGACCTCTCCAAGCCCAAGTGAATTGCCCCATCACCTGCCTCAGCACAGTATATTACCCTCCAGAAAATGAATTGCTCCTTATCCTGGCCTTACCCTAGTGAATTGCCCTCTAGGCCAAATGTATTGTCCCGTGACCTCCCCCAGCCCAAGTTAAATGCACTTTAAACCTCCCCAAGTCCAAGTTAATTGCCCCATCACCTGCCTTAGCTCCAGTGAATTGCCCTCCAGCCCCAGTGAATTTGCCCATGACTTCCCTCAGCGACAGTGAATTTCCCCAGCACCTGCCCCAGACCCAGCAAATTGCCCATGACCTCCCCAGCCCAAGTGACTTGCCCCATCACCTTTCCCAGCCCCTGTGAATTTCCATCCAGCCCAAGTGAATTGCCCCGTTACCTCCACCAGCCCCAATGAATTGCCCCATCACCTGCCTCAGCCCTACTGAATTGCCCTCCAGCCCCGGTGAATTGACCCGTTATCTCTCCAAGCACCGGCAAATTGCCCCATCACCATACCCAGCCACAGTTAATTGCCCTGTGACCTCCCCCAGCCCCAGTGCATTGCTCCATCACTTGTCCCAGCCCCAGTAAATTACCTTCCACCCCCAGTGAATTGCCCCTTCACCTGCCTCTGAACCAGTGAATTGCCCTCCAGGCCAAGTGAATTGCCCTGTGACCTCCCCTAGTCCAAGTGAAATGACCTGTGACCTTCCAGTGACCAAGTTAATTGCCCCATTACCCCCCTCTGCCCCAGTGAATTGCCCTCCAGGACGAGTTAATTGTCCGTGATCCCCCAGTATAAGTGACATGCCCTTTGACCTCCTCCAGCCCAAGATAATTGCCCCATAACCTGCCTCAGCCCCAGTGAATTGCCCTCACCTTCATGGAATAGCCCTATCACCTGCTTAAGCCCCAGTAAATTGCCCTCAAACCCCAGTGAGATGCCCGTGACCTCCCTCAGACCAGTGAATTGCCCCATCACCTGCCTCAGCCCCAGTAAATAGCCCTCCAGCCCAAGTGAATTTGCCCATGACCTCCCCCAGCAACACTGAATTTCCCCAGCACCTGCCCCAGACCCAGTAAATTGCCCATGACCTCCCCAGCCCAAGTGACTTGCCCCATCACCTTTCCCAGCCCCAGTGAATTTCCATCCAGCCCAAGTGAATTGCCCCGTTACCTCCACCAGCCCCAATGAATTGCCCCATCACCTGCCTCAGCCCAAGTGAATTGCCTTCCAGCCACATTGAATTTCCCCCATCACCTGCCTAAGCCCATACTGAATTGCCCTACAGCCCCGGTGAATTGACCTGTGACCTCTCCAAGCCCCGTCGAATTGCCCCATCACCATACCCAGCCCAGTCTTCACAGGTCAAATAGAACAAATAGGGAACAATAAGAACAAAAAACATTTCCAGGAATTTTAATGTAGCTATGAACCCATCCATAAATAATTGGACATAAATGGGATAAATGACAAAGCAGAGCATGGGAAAAACAAAGTATCACTAGAAAACCTATATCAATATTCAGGTCTGTATTTTTGATATTTAAAGAATGTGATCATCTTTATTTCAAATGGCTTTCTCCTCAGAGTGTTTTGATGGAGTGCAATATATTTTTGTATTGTGGTTTTCATTAGAAAGTTTGTGCAGATTTATCCTCAGGTGAAGTTTTTGGCAGGTGCCCCATATAGGTTCACATATAGTGCATTGTATTATGTCCAAAAGATTAGAGGAAGTGCATAATTATGACCCTTTGATGTCAGGTCATGGCTATATCATCATTGCAGATGTGCGTGTAAAAGGTTTGCTTACAAGATTTAGTTGTATTTTTTCTATTCTTAAACTAACCAGATTTTGTTTTAGGTTTGGTGATGTAAAGGTCCCTATACTAATCCCACATATCACAGATTACCTCATATTTAACATCAGTAAAAAAAGAACAAAATGACTTTTGTTAGTGCATAAAAATAAAATGTTTGTTAGAATTTTTGGCTCTGGGCGCATATTATGAGAAACTCTGTTTTTAAACCCAAAATGTTTAATATAAAACCCCTATGCTAATAAGACTTTACAGATCACTCGCAAATCAGGGCAGTGCTGTAACTACAAGAAGAAAAAGAACATATTAGGGGTACCAAAGAACTTAAAAACCATTGCTGAGTTCCACAGCAGCAGTTAAAGATATAGTATAGCACAAAAAAAAAGTGTCAAAAAATGATGAAAGTTCAGTTAATACATATCATGAAACCACGTGGACTAGGAACAACTACTCTAATAACACATATACTTGTTCTCCCTCATTATTATATTCTTGACATTTTCATTTTCTATTGGTTCCTAGAGCTGTTTCTCATCAGTAAAGCTTGATTTTGTTTAATATACACTTAAATCTTTCGTGAACAAGGCAGGATTTACGGATGTGGGCTGAATGTCATAATATTGTGAAAAGATTAACATAAACGAGTAACATAGGAAAAAAAGTTTCTGCAGCAAATTTTAGGGTATATGGCAAAATACACACCCTTTTAAGAATAGAGGCTGAAGATGGGACATTTGGGAAATATGCTTGTTGATTCTTCAGCCGATGTGAGTAGTGGCTGTAAGTCTTGGATTATCTAGTATTTTTTCCTCTGGAGCTGGATGAAATGTGGACATTAGTGCATGGGCATAGGAACTGGGGTGGGGGATAGAGGGACAAATGCTCCCCCAAATGTTTCTATGTTTGTGTGAAATACTAATTTACTGCCTGCATATACAATGAGCTGTAACCCCCCCCCCCCCCCCCCCCCGGAATTATTCTGGCTCCTACAGCCCTGATAGTTGTATACATAAAGTTGTTTCTTTTGTTTGGGACTGTAACAGGTGTTCTGAGTATTTAAAGGGGGGTTATGTTCTAGGTAATGGTGTTGGACAGAGATTTTGTCATTGTCTCCAAGATTGGATCACATCACATCATAGCTTGTCTAGGGATGATTGCTTGCTTATTCTGAGAAAGATGGAAACTCAACCTTTGTCTGTGGGTTTCCTATATATGGATGAGTGGAGTATGTCATTAGTGTTGATTATGGAAGTGTCCAGAAAGTTTAAATATTCCACAGAGAAATCTATTTTAAGCTTAATAGAAGGGTGGCAGATATAGAACGAATTGTAAAAGTCTTTAAAAATAAATTCTCCCTTTATCCAAATGATGAACACGACATCTATGTAGCGGTATCTTTAAGGTTTGTGGATGTACGCAAATAGCAATCTTTGTTCTTGGGCAGTAATAAATAGATGGCATTCTGCATTATTAATAAATAGGTTTCATTGTTGAAAGTAAAGTAGTTTATCATCTTTGTGTTGGATATTGCTGTAAAGGGACTATACATTCATGGAAAAATGTAGTGTATTGGAAGATGTCTTTAATTTGACTCTTTATTAAGTCACTAGTGACTTGTCCATTAAAAAATGACGGTAATAAAATGTGAAGCCATGGTAATGCTGTTTGCTACCGAATGTGAGGTTATGGCCCCTCTGACCACCTTTGGCACTCATTGTGAGCCACAACTTGGCAACCATTTGACGCTCATTGTGAACCCCACGATGAGTGCCTTTGATAGTCATCACGTGGCTTGCAATGAGCTAATTTGGTGCTCGTTGCAAGCCTCTCTCCATGTGTACTTTATAGGCCTTGCACTCATTGCAAGGCTCTCTCCTTGTGTTACTTCCGTGGGTTAAGTGTCACTGGCTTTAATTAAGTGTTACTGCCTTTGATTTAGTTTTACTGGCTTGAGTTAAATGTTACTGCCTTGTATTAAGTGTTACCGTCTTGCATTAAGTCTTAGTGCTTAGGGCTGGTATTTATGTCCTTCAGCCGACTTTCTGTTCTTCGGCTGCGTTTTACGTGAGCTGTGTGTGAGCGTGTAAGTAATTTTGAGGCATATTTGTGTGTTTTTTCAGTTTGGCGGTTTGAATGTTAGATTCGTATTTTTGCGGGCCGTAATTTCTTGGTCATCGCTAAGTCCCAAGTCGTATGGGCCGTAATTTTGCGGGCGTCGCAAATTCACAGTGAGCGCCTTCTGCGCTCTTTCTTACTAAGTCCCGCGTGACTTTGGTGCTCATTGCCTAAGTCCCGTGGCAATGAGCGCCTTTGGCTTGTGGCATTCATCTCTGCCAGCGCAATGAGCACCTTTGACGCTCATTGGATAAGTCCTGCGGGTTGCGGGGATGAGCATCTGCAGCACTCATCTCAGCCAGGGCAACGAGCGGCTTCGATGCTCATTACCTAGGTGCTGCGGGTCCTAGGGATGAGCGCCTACGGAGCTCATCTCCTCCAGTGCAATGAGCGCCTTTAGCGCTCATTGCCTGACCTCAACTGTGGCCCTCATTTCTTGCAATTTTAACATGGCATTACCAACAACTTTTGGCAAGCCCACAATTACAACAACTATATATGTGATTGATGTCTTGTCTAAAACTGTAAATATTGGTAACTAATAGTTTAAGGATGTTTTCTAAAAGATATCTGTTTAGTCAGTGTGTCCATACTGATGATAATTGGTCTCCATGGGTCCACTAGTTTGTGGGTTTCACCATCTTATAGAAAGTTCCTGTGGTGGGAAGGATGGGTATAAGCTGTTTTAGTTCTCATTGTTCACAGTCCAGTAATGTTTGAATACGTTTCTTGAGCTCTATGGCATATTCTTTGTTGGTGTCTGCAAGTTGGCTGTTGGTTCCAGTATAAAAGTGCTTATAAATGCTGTTGTAATGCTATATCTTTGCATTCATTTGATTTGACCTTATGAGTTCATTATTTAAAAAAATATATATATAAATTGTGTTTACTGTGTATGTAATGTGAAAGCTAGGATGTGGTAGCCATATTTGTCACTGTTAGACTCATTACTTAGTTGCAAGATGAAAGCGCCTGTAAGTGCTGCTTTAAGGCAGGACTTAGAGAACAATGATCAGCTGTCAGATAAGTTAAGTATTTAACTCAATTTGTAGATTATCTTTCGTAATTTGGTGTGAATACATTTTATGTGCACATTTTAATTAAAAATGGGTTCTGAAATCCACATGACTTGCTTGCTTAGGAATGCTTTTATGACTGTGAGTCCCAGCTGGTAATTAATCACATATATAGTTGTAAGCAATACGGGTTGTTGCTAATGCTTGCGGGCTAAAGTAGCGAGCATGTCTAATGGGGGCTTGCATAGAGAGCCTGCTGCAACTGGTGCCCTTGTGAAGTGAGAGCCGCAGTTGTTGTCAAGGAGCATCTAAGGCGCTCCTTGTGCTGGTGGAGATGAGTGATGTAGGTGCTTATCCCTACGATCCCTTACGACCTAGTCAGAGAGCGCCAAAGGTGCTTACTGAGCTGGTGGAGATGAGCGCTGTAGGAGCTCATCCTTACGATCCAGCAGGACCTCTTTCCCTTTTCCTCTCCTTACCCTGAGTATCTCTTCCCCTCCTCCTCTCCTTACTATGTGTCTCTCCTTCTTTCCCTGTGTGACTCTTCCCCTCCTCCTCCCCTTCCCCTGTGTGTCTCTTCCCCTCCTCCTCTCTTTCCCCTGTGTCTCTCTTCCTCTTCTTTCCATATGTGTCTCTTCCCCTCCTCCTCTCTTTCCCCTGTGTCTCTCTTCCTCTTCTTTCCATATGTGTCTCTTCCCCTCCTCCTCTCCTTCCCCTGGGTGTCTCTTCCCCTCCTCCTCTCTTTACCCTGTGTCTCTCTTCCCCACCTGTCCTTACCCTGTGTCTCTCTTCCCCTTTGTCTCTCCTCCCCTTCTCCTCTCCCTCATTGCCTGCTGCCTGTGACACACAATCAAGATTAAAATAAAACCTGTCACAGAAAAAAAAATCTACAGTACACAAAATAAAAAAACTTAGTCACAAAAAAAGACATTACAAAAAACAAATAAAGCTAAGTCACAAAAAATAAAAAAAGGAACATTACAGAAAATAAAAAAAAATACATTACAACCCCCCCACTACAGAAAATAACAAATTACACACCTGAAAAGGAAAGACATACACAATACATGCAGTACATTACTATCTGAAATATACTATCTGAAATACATTATATCCTATCTAAACTATACAGATACCACACTATCTAAAATACATTAAATACTATCTAACATACATACATACCAAACTATCTAAAATACAATAAATCCTAAATAAAATACACACATTTCCTCTATCTATCTAAAATTCATCCCCCCTATTTAATATACAATAAATTATATCTCTATATACAAACCCTAATTCTAACCTAAAATAAAATAATTAATACCACTTACCTTTGCAGATGTCCCTTCAGATCACCAACCTATGGGAAAAAAAGTAGTACAACACATTATATACAATAAATAAGCATTCTAAATATTCTAAATATTCTACTCACCTTTCCAGCATGTCCTCCCCATCCTTCTGATTTTCTTCTCCGGCGCTGCCCTTGTTAAAACAAAACATTACATTACTACAATATACACACACACATACACACAAAATAAAGTAACATCAAAATAATATACATTGAACTTACCTCCCCGCAATGTCGCCAGCCTCCTCCTCTTCTGCCACGGCCGGGCCCTGGAAGAATCTGCCCTCTAAAAAAAAACTAATGGAGGTCCGCACTCACGGACCTCCCAGACGCTAATGAGCCTCCTAGAGACTTTTCCAGAAGAAAACTGTCAATGGCGAATTCTAATTGACTGAAAATGCTGTCAATCATATTTCAGCCCAAACAGAAGGTGCCAAGGTGTAAAAAAATCAGAAAGGGATACACCCCCATGTCCTATTTTGATTGGCTAATGGACCTCCATTCGTTTTTGTTTTTTTCGTTTTTTACAGCGCAGATTTTTCCAGGGTCCAGTTGGGGCAGAAGAGAAGCAAGCCGGGGACATCACGGGGATGTAAGTTCAGTGTATGTTAATTTTATTTTACTTTATTTTATGGCTGTGTGTGTATATTGTATTAATGTAATGTTTTGTTTTAACAGGGGCCGTGCTGGAAAAGAAAATAAGAAAGGATGGGGAGGACATGCTGGAATGGTGAGTAGAATATTTAGAATGTTTATTTATTGTATGTAAATGTGTTGCACTATTTTTTTTCCTAGTTTGGTGATCTGAAGGGACATCTGCAAAGGTAAGTGGTCTTAATTGTTTTATTTTAGGTTAGAATTAGGGTTTGTTTATGGAGATAGGATTTATTGTATATTAAATATGGGGATGTATTTTAGATAGATAGGGGGGTATATGTGTATTCTAGATAGGATTTATTGTATTTTTGATAGTGTGGTATGTATGTTAGATAGTATTTAATGTATTTTAGATAGTGTGGTATGTGTATAGTTTAGATAGGATGTAATGAATTTTAGATAGTGGGGTATGTGTGTATTTGAGATAGTATATTTAATACATTTTACATAGGGGGTATTGTATTTTATTTCATTTGTACTGTATTGTAATGTACTGTATGTATTCTGTATGTATTTCCTTTTTAGGTGTGTATTTTTTTTTCTGTAGTATGGGGGGTTGTAATGTATTTTTTATTTTTTTACTTTTCTTTTCTGTAATGTACCTTTTATTATTTTTGTAACCTAGTTTTTTTTTTTTCTGTAATGTAGATTTCTTCATTTTTTGTAATGTACATTTTTTTCTTTTCTGTAATGTAGCTTTTTTATTTTCGGTGAATTAGGCTTTTTTATTTTATGTGACTTAGCTTTTATTATTTTTTGTGAGTTGGATTTTATTATCTTCTGTAATAAGTGGGGTGGGGGTTATTAGGGGGTAGATAGGAGGTGTAGGTGTTAATAGGTTAATGTAGAGGGGGATTAGTTTAGCAAGGTTTATGAGCAATGAGTGTCAAAGGTACTCAGAGGACTAAAACCCTTACATTGTGTGCCAAACAGCATTCCCAGCCTTATAATTTTATTGACCAGCCTTATAATTTTATTGAGCTTGCTAAACAGCTTCCCTTGCAAAGTGAGGGAAGCAGTTCTGCCCGCAAGTGCGGACCTCGCTAAGTTACGGAAACATTTGTGTAGGTGGAGGCTCCAACATCAGCTGCAATGAGCCGAAGGCTCACTGCAGGCCGCAAATGCGCACCGTCGCGAGGCGAGGGGCCGCATTTGTGGAGGTGGAGGCTCTATGGCGCCTCACTTGCGGTACAAAACAACCCAGAAAAACAGGACTTTGAAAATAAAAACCATGCGCGAGACTTAGAAAAAAAAAATATGATTTGCAGAACTTAAAAATAACATGGAATGAGGAAAGACGACCTTACACAAAAAAAATTACAACCCACGGGAATTAGAGAAATAAAAATTTTTCAAGAGGTCCAAAAATTACAAAATGCACGAGAATAAATTTTCGAATTCAAGGAGTTTCGCCAATCTAAAATCGGCTAAGCAAGAAAAAAATGGGGAAAGAAAAAAATGAAAACAAGGCTACACGACCCCAAAGAGCAGAAAACACTGACAAGGATGTACTACTTTTAATTATGACCCACGGAACTTATTAAAAAAAATATAAGGTCACAAAAATACGAAGTTAACGGCCGACCCGTGCACATCTACAAACATGAAAAGCACAACAACAAAAAAATAACACATAAAACACACATCACACACAGCGCGGGGGGACAGACAGGACGTCTGGGACTGAGGTTGCACGCTAATTTAAGCCACATTTCAGAAAGTTAGGCATTTCAAAATGAGAAGAAAAATGTTGGACGAATGAAATGAAAACGAGGCTAAAGAAAACAGAGCCACAAACATCACCACCAGACACGTACAAGTTAGAACGTAGCAGATACAAAATATACCATTAAAATGGAAAATGCTGGCGAGCCAAGTAACACATAGAACAAAGATGCCATTTTACAACACTAACTTACAACTCATAACATTAGGATTCTAAAATGCAGTTTACCCACCTAAACAAATGGTTTGGCATTGCGCACGCAGCCTATTTACAATGCACACTTGCTACATTGCTGACACTCTACCCTCACATGATCAACACGCCAACTGTACATTTTCAGATGCAGGAAAATCAAAATAGATTGTTAGCTCTTCAGGATATTTATTACTGCATATTTAATATAAATAGGTAAAGTATATTCATTTATTCATTCAAGTTACTTTATTAATTTACTGTACTCACATTTTTTTACCATTCTACACTATACCTATATATCTGTCTTCACAATGAGCTCCAAAGGTGATCTTTGCAAAGCTGGACAATTGAAGTACACAAGGGGATAGGCTCACAATGAGCGCCGAAGGTCCACAGAGGACAAACAAAACATACATTGTGTGGCAAACAGCATTACCATGGCTTAAAATTGTATTGCCCGTTATTTTAGATGGGCTAGTCACTAGTTAATTATAAAGCTTAACTTGAAACAGGGGATAAGAACAAAACTTGATTTGGCTTTAGAACTTGCGTAGAAAGCGTGACAGAAGTACCAGCTATGCAAATAAACCAGACAGGAGTGCAATCATGAAAAACTGAGTCCGTTGATAGGATTAAATCAGTAGATTAGAATAGAGATATAACATGGAAAAGAGGCATACCGCTGATTGAGCCACAGAAGGCCTTAAGGAATAGCCAAGAGAAGTTCTACACCATTGGCACAATGCCCTACATCAAGAACTATGTAATAGACTCAACCAGAGCATATATGCCCTAGGACTACTGAGTCATGTCCTGTTGCTCACATGGGGATGTAGTTATGACACATGGAAGAGAGCTACAGGAAATTATACCTGCACAGCACAAAATAAAAGAAGGAGGCCTACCAGGATGTCACAGGGACATGGAAGTACCTCACTATGCACAGGTGCAGATACAGACACATACAGCCTAGGCCCACCCTGCAGTCTACTCAGTATGTGTCTTGGGGCTCTCCTTGGCTGACCAGACCAGGAACCACTCCTGACAAAACCGTTAAAATGTACAACTACATAGTTCTTATTTTTCTCAGAGCTATAACAGACTATAATATGACATATGAATCAGGACAGTAAACACGTTCCTCACATGATCTTTCATTATATTTTTACACCCTGTACTTGTCTGACTTCTATATCTCACCCATAACTTGAAGTGTTTTTCCAATGATGTCATGTATTCAACAAGATTCTCTAGATTACATATTAAGATTAAGCTCCATTCTTTACGTGTGTTAATAACCATTAATAATCCATTAATTAACCCTGTCACTCATGGGGGTCAATACAGACACCCATAATCCATTAATTAACCCTGTAACTCATGGGGGTCAAAACAGACCCCCATAAGCCCTTAATTAACCCTGTCACTCATGGAGGTTATGAAGACCCCCATAAGGGCTTAAATAATCCTGTCACTCAAGGAGGTCACTACAGATCCCCATAATCCCTAATTAACCCTGTCACCTATGGGGCTCAATACAGACCACCATAAGCTACCATATCAGTCCAACAAGGGTCTATATAGACCCCTATAGGAAACTAATTAACCCATGTAATAACACTATAAGTGCCATGAGGGTCATCCAGGACCCTCATAACACAAAGTGTAAGCACTACATTATTAACCCTAACTATACCCCATTAACTGAACCCCGGGCCTATTTAATCCTAACAGTACACATTTAACCCTAACAGTACCTATCTAACCCTAACTTAGCCTATTTAACCCTAACTGGGCCTATTTCACCCCATCTAAGCCCATTTAACCCCATCTCTTATGGGAGTCTATACATAAACCCATACGCCTATGTTTACCCCAGCAGTCCCATAAGGATATATAAAAACCCTCATGGGGCAGTTAGAACCCTAACATTAACCACATAAGTGCCATGGGGGTCCTCAAGGACCCTCATGACACTAACTACAAATACTTCACTGCACTATTCATCCCCAATAAACCATAACATCTAAAATAACCCCCCTCTACACTAGCCACCTACACTACCTACCTACACTACCTACCTACCCCTAAACAAAAACACCACACTAATTACAGAAAATAAGAAAACCTAACTCACAAAAAATAATGAAACCTAAGTCACAGAAAATAGAAAAGCCTAAGCCTAAGAAAATAAGTAATCTACATTCCAGAAAATAAAAAAGCTACATTACAAAAAATAAAAAAGCTACATTACAATCCTCTTATTACAGAAAATAAAAAAATATTACACACCTGAAAAGGAAATAAATACAATATATATATATATATATATATATATATATATATATATATATATATATATATAAATATATATATATATATATATATATAACATTACAATACAATACAATACAAATAAAATACAATACCCCCTATCTAAAATACAAAATACATAACCCCTATATAAAATATATACATACCCCGTTATCTAAATGACATACACCCTATCTAACATACTTACATACCCCCTATCCAACATACATACCCCCTATCTAACATACATTAAATACTATTTACATATACAAACCCTAATTCTAACCTAAAATAGAATAATTTAGACCACTTACCTTTGCAGACTACCCTTCAAAAAAAAAAACGTAGTACAAAACAGTACATAGTACAAATAAACATTCTAAATAATTTAAATATTCAACTCACCTTTCCAGTATGTCCATCTTATTTTCTTCTTCGGCACGGACCCTGTTAAAAATAAACATTAGATTAGTACAACATGTATAGGCACAAAAAAATATATAATAAACATAACATACATTCAACTTTCCTTGACACAATGTCTCCGTACTCCACCTCTTCTGCCACGGCTGGGACCTTCAAGAATCTGCACTCTAAATAATAATGCTAATAAGGCCCCTACCGCCTTTTCTGTCAAGAAAATTGGCAATGGCGCCTTCCGATTGGCTGAAAATGCTGTCAATCAAATTCCAGCCAATCAGGAGGTGCCAAGGTGTGAGCCAATCAGAATGGGATACAACCAGATCCCATTCTGATTGATTAATGTACCTGTCAATCGTTTTTAAACCAATCAGAAGGCTCTATTACCTTAAGCCAATCACAATGGAAACACCCCCACGGGGTCATTAGCTGAAGACATCAATCGCATTGTGATTGTCTGAATGCAATAGAGCCTTCTGATTGGCTAATGCCCCTGTCAATTGTTTTTAAACCAATCAGAATAGGATATGGGGCGTATCCCATTCTGATTGGCTTACACCTTGGAGCCTTCTGAATGGCTGAAATTTGATTGACAGCATTTTTATCCAATCAGAAGGTGCCATTGCCAATTTTCTTGCAGAAAAGGCTCTAGGGGCCTCATTAGCATCGGGGAGGTCAGTGTTTTTTTTTGCCTAGAGTGCAGGTTCTCCCAGGGCCCAGCCGGGGAAGAAGAGGAGGAGCATGGGGACATCGCTGCTGAGGTAAGTTGAATTTATATTATGTTTATTATATTTTATTTTGTTTGTATAAATGTTGTACAGGGGACAAGCCGTAGAAGAAAATAGGAAAGGCCAGGGACATACTGGAAAGATGAGTTCAATATTTAGAATATTTAAAATGTTTATTTTTACTATGTAGTGTTTTGTACTCATTTATGTTTTTTTTTTTTTTTTTCTTTTTCTAGGGTGGCGATCTGAAGGGACATATGCAAAGGTAAGTGGTCTTAATTGTTCTATTTTAGGTTAGATTTAAGGTTTGTGTATCAAGATAGGATATACTACATGTTAGATAGGGGTTATGTAATTAAGTAGAGCGGTATGTATGTATGTTAGATAGGGGGTATGTATTTTAGATAGGGGGTATGTATATATTTTATATAGGGGTTATGTATTTTAGATAGGGGGTATGTATGTATTTTAGATATAGGGTATTGTATTTTACATAGGGGGTATGTATGTATTTCAGATAGGGTTATGTATTTTAGATAGGGGGGTATGTATGTATGTTAGATAGGGGGTATGCATTTTAGATAGGGGTATGTATATATTTTATAGAGGGTTTATGTATTTTAGATAGGGGGTATGTATGTATTTTAGAGAGAGGGTATTGTATTTGTATTGTAATGTAATGTATATATGTTGTATTTATTTCCTTTTCAGGTGTGTAATTTTTTTTTCTGTAGTGGGGGGGTTGTAATGTAGCTTTTTTATTTTTTTGTAATGTAGCTTTCTTATTTTCTGTGACTTATACTTTTTTATTTTCTGTGACTTAGGTTTTATTATTTTTTGTGAGTTAGGTTTTCTTATTTTCTATAATTATTGGGGTGGGGGTTTATTAGGGGGTAGATAGTGTAGGTAGGTAGTGTATTTGTTAATAGGTTAGTGTAGGGGGTTTAGTTTAGATTTAATGGTTTATTGGGGGGTATAGTGCAGTGTAGTGTTTGTACTAGGTGTCAGGTGGGTCCTTGAGGACCTCATGGCACTTATGTGGTTAATGTTAGGGTTCTAACTGCCCCATGAAGGTCTTTATCTACTCTTATGGTACTGATGGGGTTAGATAGAGGCTTATGAGGGTCTGCAAAGACCCACATAAGAGACGGGGTTAAATAGGCTTAGATGGGGTTAAATTGGCCCAGTTAGGGTTCAATAGGCCCAGTTAGGGTTAGATAGGTACTGTTAAGGTTAAATGTGTACTGTTGGGATTAAATAGGCCCAGGGTTCGGTTATTGGGGAATAGTTAGAGTTAATAGTGCAGTGCTTACACTTTGGGTCATGAGGGTCCTGAATGACCCTCATGGCACTTAAAGTGTTATTACATGGGTTAATTAGTGTCCTATAAGGGTCTACATAGTTGATGCACCCAGTACGCACACATTCTGTGAGAAACAGCATTTCAATTTTTTTTTATTGCCCCGTCATTTTTAAAAGGCAAGTTGCTAGTCACATATACTGTATAGTCAATACAGGAGTCTCCTCTGCAAGAATTAACATTACACAATATTAAATTGACAGGTAAATGATTTTATGATGACATTTGTTAACACAATATAATATGAACTATTGATTTGCGTTGAGTAATGGTATTTCATACATTCATTCAAAAAAAATAATTATGATTTTTACATCTTTTCACAGATTTCTCAAGTCTACACCTGCCTCAAAACAGGGGCATTTTCAATTGTAGAACATCTAATTTACAGGTATATGATTTTGTGATGACATTCTTTATAAATATACGATTAACTATTTCTTACAGCCCATGGATGAGAGATATTGCTTCATTAATTTAAGTCATTTATTTTACAAACTATCAAATCATTAGAAGGAAAAAAAATAATAATAAAGATTTTATTTATGTGTATTCCTGTATTCATTCATTCATTCATCATTATGTTACTGCTCCTTGCCATAGCACCTTAGAGACAGTTAAATATTTTATTTAATGTATTATATTAGGTCACTTGCTCTTTTGCGTAGCTCTTCTTTAGGAACACATGATAACTGTTTCAGTTTTCCCTTTCATAATATAGACACACATAGAGAGAGAGACACACACATACAGAGAGACAGAGAGACACGCAGCCACACACACACACATGCGCAGCCACACACACGCAGCCAGACACACGCAGCCAGACACACGTAGCCAGATACACACGGCCAGACACCCAGAGACACAGACACACATCCACAGACATCCAGAAACACACGCAGAGAGACACACACCCACAGACATCCAGGAACAAACCTAGAGAGACACACACCCAGAGATATCCACACACACACCCAGAGAGACACACACCCACAGACACGCAGAGAGACAGAGACCTACAGACAACCAGAGAGATAGAAACCTATAGACACCAAGAGAGACAGACACAGAAATACAGAGACCCAGACTGACACAGACACCCAGATAGACACACAAAGACATACACCCAGATAGATAAATAAACACAGACACCCAGAGACACACACACAGACACCGATAGAGACACACAGACACCCAGAGAGACCCAGAGAGACACAGAGACACCCAGAGAGACACACACCCTGAGAGGCAGACAGCCAGAGAGACACACACCCAGAAAGACAGACAGCCAGAGACACAGCCAGACAGAGAGACAGACAGCCATAGACACAGACAGCCATAGACACAGACAGCCAGAGAGCCAGCCAGCTAGAGAGACAGACAGCCTGAGAGACAGACAACCAGAGAGACAGATAGAGACAGATTACTATTGCATTTTTCAGAAATATATGACAGGGTAAAAAATATGTCTAATAAAATTAATGTCATTCTTAACACTCTATTTCCAATTACAGATTACAATGGCAGACAATGCAGAAGAAAAGAAAGTATATACAAGAAGAATGGCAAGGGAAAGGAAGCAGTGATGGAGAGATGCACAGACCCCTTAGAATTCACAACGTTTAAGAGAAGAAGATCGTCACAGACTTCTAAATAAAAGAAAAATGGCTAAAAAAGAACAAAATGAGTCTGCTGGAGTTTCAAAGAAAAGAAAAAGTAAACAAAAAAAGTCAGTAAAACTGTCTCAAATTAACCTATTTTGCCTCCTGACACCAATGTTGATAGAGATGACACCAATGTAGATATACAAAGTTCAAATTAAATCTATATTGAGGAAGGTCATGACAGTCCTTTCTTTAGAGCACTAACAGTAGATACTCATTATTGTGGACTAATGATTGTGCTTTGTCAGTTTTGTGGGGCCTATCATTTTCAGAAAGAACGACCAACTGATGGAGAGTTTATTAGTTGCTGTCAGAAAGGAAAGGTAAGACATCCATAAAGACACACATTCCCAGAATATTGAAAAAGTATTATGAGTGATCCTACATTTCCCTATTACACCAATTTTAAGAAAAGTATTCGCTCTTATAACAGTGCAATTTCATTTGCTTTAATAGTTGCAACATTAGCCGAAAATGTTCCAAGACATGGTCCTTATTGTTTTAAAGTCCAAGGACAAATATACCACAGGACTTCATATTTACACCCAGAATCAATAGAACAAAGGCAATTTGCACAGTTATATGTACTTGATACAATGGAAGCTGTGGAACAGCGAATGATGCTTCCTGAAAATAAACGATGCGTACCCATAGTCTTTGAACAGCTTGATAACATTATGGCGACAACCCTTATAGTAAAGAATACAAAAAATTAGCGGAGGTTGAAAAAGAACAACTGGCACATGCGCAAATACATCAATTGCCAATGCCAAGAGTAAATATGGTTCTCAAAAGGGATCGCCATACTGATCAAAGATGCTATAATTTACTAACAGCAAATGAGGTTGCCATGGTATTTAAAAATGATGATAGGGAACCACCATTTGAGTGGGATATTAGAATATATCCACGCAATCAAGAACAACTTTTTATAAACATCAATATTTTAAGCAGTAATTTGGATCCTATGACATATCCCATTTTCTTTCCAAATGTGGAGCCAGGATGGCAACCAAAATTACAATTCCAAAGTTATCCCAATAGTAAAGTTTGTGATAGAAACAATATTTCCATGCTTGAATATAAAGTGGCACAAACAGCTGTCCGGGATCAATAGAATCCTATTTTATGTGAGGGTAAACAATGGATTATTGATTCCTATCTTCAAGTCGAACCAAATAATCTAAATTTCGTCAAATTTCAACAAAACAAGCTTTGAGTAGAACAATATTGTGTATTGATGGATTATATCGCTGAATTGGCTGCAAACAGAAACATTCCTGCGGAACGAACAATGATTTTGCAATCCTCTTTCCAAGGATCTCCTCGCAATATGCGAGAAAGATACAATGATGCCATGGCTATTGTCACTAAATTTGGAAAACATGATTTATTAATTATATTTACATGTAATCCACAATGGCCAGAGATCAAAGAAAATGTTATGCTTGGTCAAACTACTTCTGACCGACCAGATTTGGTGGCAAGAGTATTCAAAATAAAACTCAATTTCTTCATTTATGATATCACTAAAGCAGACTTATTTGGAAAATGTGTGGCTTTTGATTATACCATTGAATTTCAAAAAAGAGGCCTGCCACATGCACATATACTTTTAATCTTGCAAGAAAAAGATACATTGAATACAGCAGATTGAGTGGATTCAGTGATTAGTGCTGAACTGCCACATCCAGAAAAGCATTCAAGACTTTATGAGATTATAACTCAGAGAATGATACATGGCCCATGTGGAGAGAGAGATCCAAAGTCACCATGTATGGAAAATAAGAAATGCATAAAAGAGTTTCCAAAACAATTTCAAATGCAGACTTATGTAAATTGTGATGGATACCCTTTGTATAAAAGAAGAGAAGGAGAAACAGCTATTATCCGTGGCCAAAAGGTCGATAATAGATATGTGGTTCCATACAATCCACATTTGCTGATGAAGTACAATGCGAATATCAATATGGAAGCTTGCACTTCCCTCAAATCCATCAAATATGTGTATAAATATATATATAAAGGTTATGATGCAGCAATTTTTGTTGTGCAAGGTGCACACAATGAAAAAGGCAACCCCATTTTACATGACGAACCTTCTTCTTATTTAGATGCTCGCTATTTAAGTGCTCCTGAAGCAATGTGGCATCTTCTCAAATTTAAGATGCATGATCGGTCACATGCTGTGTATCAATTAGCTGTCCATTTGCCACAAAGTCAATTTGTTTGCTTCACTGCCGGCAATGAAACAAATGCTTTAGCACAAATTGAACATAGAGCAACAACGCATACTGCTTGATTTCAATTAAATTGTCACGACTCTCAGGCAAGAGAAATGTTATACATTCCAAATCACTTTGTATTCATCAATGGTGAATGGAGACAATGAAAGAAACATAATTATAAAATGATCCCAAGAATATATACTGTCAGTCACCAGACATTGAACGTTTCAGTTTAAGATTACTGCTTTTACATGTTCCCGGTGCACAAAATTATGAACATTTACGCACAGTCAATGACATAGTTTATGACACTTTCCAGTTAGCTGCAAAACATCAAAACTTTCTAGCAGATGATAAAGAATGGGAGAGATGTCTCGAGGAAGCAGCACTATGTCAAATGCCAAAGCAAATGAGAGAACAATTTGCTTTAATTTGTATCTTTTGCAATGTACCAGATGCCTTAACTTTGTGGGAAACATTTAAATTACATATGTATGAAGATTTCTTGCAATGTTATAATGAGAACATTGCACAATTTAAAGCATTAATAGAAATACAGGAAATCTTACTATTTCATGGATTAAATTGTGCCAACTTTAAACTGCCTGATCCAGGATTTATAGATGAAATTAACTTTGATGAGTATGACACTAATATTGAATACCAAAGAAAAACTTAGAACTTTAAATGTTTTGCAATTGGAAGCATTTAACGCCATCACAAATGCAATAGAAGATGATATGCTCAAAGAACGTTATATCTATCTGGATGTCCCTGGTGGATCAGGGAAAACGTATCTATATAATTTGTTGATGAGTTACATTCGAGCACAGGGTCAAAAAGCACTGCCATTTGCAACCACTGGAATTGCCGCACTTTTGTTAGAAGGTGGTAGAACTGTGCATAGTGGATTTAAACTGCCAGTTCCTATTCTGGAAATATCAGTGTTGGATATTCGAATGAATTCATTACAAGCCAAAAATTTGCACAAGAGTAAATTAATTATAATAGATGAGGCAACTATGATGTCATGTCATGCCCTCTAATGTATTGATTGATTATTAAAAGAAGTTATGGCTACTGATTTGCCATTTGGTGGAAAGGTGATGTTGTTAGGAGGAGATTTCAGGCAAACATTACCTGTGGTGCCACATGTCAATCGGACTGACATAGTCGAAATTTCTATAAAAAGAAGTATGCTGAGGAAAACCTTTACACACCTTAAATTTGAAGTAAATATGAGATCTGAAGGCCGAAATCAATTCAATGATTCGCTCATTCAGATTGGAGAAGGAAAACAGCCAAAAATAAATAATTTACCTGATGATGCAGTACAAATTCCATCAGAAATTATTTAAAAAGAACCACTAATTTCAACAATCTTCCTCAATACCATCAATAACGAGGATAACTCAGACATTGCAAGCAAAGTCATATTGACATAAACATTTTTTGATGCCTTGAATTTTTAACAACAAAATATTAAAATTAATCAATGCTCCCCCAAAAAAACTATTACAGTGCAGATTCTGTTCTTGCTGACGAGAAAGATATTGAAGCAAACTTTAGTATGGAATTTATTAATTCTTTAACTCCCTCTGGAATGCCATCACATGTTTTGCAACTTAAAAAAAGGGCAGTTATCATGCTATTGAGAAATATTAATCCCAAAAAAGGACTTTTTAATGGGACCAGATTAATTGTGAAGGATTTAAAGGATAATTTTATACATGCAGAAATTATGAGTGGTACCCATAAAGGCGAACCAGTTCTTATACCGAGAATTGATTTGGCTCCAAGTAAGAGTGGTTTTCCTTTTGTCCTTCAAAAGAGACAATTTCCCATTATCATGGCATTTGCCATGACCATCAATAAATCCCAAGGACAAACTTTTAAGTCTGTGGGTATTTTTTTTAAGGAATCTGTGTTTGCACATGTCCAACTATACGTTGCATTTTCAAGATGCAGTACTCCAGAAGAAATTAAAGTACATGTTTATGAAAACACAAGTCAGGAATATGGATGTGTTTTTACAAAAAACATTGTGTACTATGAGGTGCTGTAAATATAGAGGACAGTGCTTTCATTTCGACTAAAACATTTTATGTTACTCAAACTGGTTTTACAGTACCAATATTTCAAGAAACTTGATACAATGGCAAAAAAATAGAGATCAGTGGTTTTACTTCCAGGACAAAATTAGAGGTCTCTGGGACTCTTTAAATAGGGGACCACTATTTCCAATAGGAAACTCGATGTGCCATTTGAACAAAGTACAAGAAGAAACAAAAAAGTATCAAAAAGAAAAATAACACGAAACAGTGGTTACACAGATTGGAAGGTCTTACAAGTTACCTTTTTACATGATTGGCCCTATAAAACAATTAGGTGCCATTTACTTTAATTGGAAGCTTACATGTAAATATTTTAAAGTAGTATTTCACATGTTAACATTGTCTTTTCAAAGTTATGGAAAGTTACTTCAAGCTTTATTGTATAACATTGTTTTTTCAAAGTTGTGGAAAGTTACTTCAAGCTATATTGTATATAGTCAATCATTTATGTTACTATACTACAAGTTTAAGCATTTGTTAATACATTCAACTGTATAATTTTAAGATGCAGTATTGATTCAGGGAGCAATCCGATCACCAGTTAATGCGGTCAGGAAGGAATAAAAATGTTTCCCTCTTTGATACAATAGGCCAAGTTTCAATGGGGGGGGGTTTATTGTTTGCCTTCCTCTGGATTCAATGCCAATTTAACATGAGTTTAAAAAAAAAAAGAATGTTACAAAGCATGTAATTGTACAAAATACTTAGTTAATGAAACTATACATAGTTGTCTGGCATTCATAGATAAATATCAATTCAAAGTGTATTTTTAAAAAAGAAAAAAAAGATTGTTAAAAATGCAAGTTGCATGTTACAAACTTCTATTTATTGGTACATAATAAAACAAAATGTTAAGAATGTCACAGAACAATATTGTGTGGCAAACAGTTTTCACAGCATTAAAATTCTATTGACCGTCAAAAAAAATTGGACTACTTCTTTGGAGATAAGAAAAAGATTCAGAGTGCTGGAGAATCACATTGTGTCACAAACAGCATTTCCATTCATTTTTCTATCCATTCAGCAATTCATTTTTTGACGGGCAAGTCACTAGTACTATATAATATACAATAAATCCTATCTATCTAAAATACATACCCCTAACTAACATACAATAAATAGCATATAATATACAATAAATCATATCTTCATACACAAACCCTAATTCTAACCTAAAATAAAATAATTAAGACCACTTACCTTTGCAGATGTCCCTTCAGATCACCAACCTTGGGGAAAAAACAAAACAAATTAGTACAACAAATTTACATACAATAAATAAACATTATAAACATTCTAAATATTCTACTCACCTTTCCAACATGTCCCCGTCCTTCTTTTCTTCTCCGGCGTGGCCCCTGTTAAAAAAAAACATCATTACATTAGTACAAAATACACGTAAACATAAAACAAAATGAAATAAACATAATGTACATTGTACTTACCCCCCCGGCCTCCTCCTCTTCTGCCCCGACTGGGCCCTGAAACAATCTGCACTCTAAAAAATAAAAAAAAACTAATGGAGGTCCACACTAGCGGACCTCCCCGACGCTAATGAGCCTCCTACAGAGTTTTCCAGTAGAAAATATTCATTGGTCGGCTTCTGATTGGCTGAAAACGCTGTCTATCAAATTCCGCCGATCAGAAGGCCCCAATGTGTGAGCCAATCAGAATGGGATACACCCCAAATACCACTCTGATTAGCTAATGCACCTGTCATTCTTTATTTAAACCAATCACAAGGTGCAGATGCCTTCAGCCAATCACAATGGGATACACCCCCACAGGGTGATTGGCTGGAGGCATCTGAGCATTCTGATTGCTTGCAGTGACAAATACAATCACAATGGGATACATCCCCACAGAGTGATTGGCTGAAGGCATTTGCATCTTCTGATTGGCTGTTGCCAACGTCAATCAGTATTACAGCCAATGAGAAGGTGCAGATATCTTCACCCAAACACCCCATGGGGTGTATCCCATTGTGATTGGCTGATGGCAATAAAGCCTTCTTATTGGTTTAAATACAGATTGACAGTTGCATTATCCAATCAGAGTGGGATTTTGGGGTGTATCCTATTCTGATTGGCTCACACATTGGCGCCTTCTGATTGGCGAAATTTGATAGACAGCATTTTCTGCTAATCAGAATTTGCCATTGCAAATTTTGGGGCAGAAGAGGAGGAGGCTGGGGACATCGCAGGGAGGTAAGTACAATGTATATTATGTAGATTATATTTTCTGTTTATATGTATGTTGTACTAATATAATGTTTACAATGTTTATTTATTGTATGTAAATGTGTTATAGTAATTTGATTTGTTTTTTCCCCTAGGTTGGTGATCTGAAGGCACATCTGCAAAGGTAAGTGGTCTTAGTTATTTTATTTTAGGTTAGAATTAGGGTTTGTGTATATAGATAGTATTTATTGCATGTTAGATATGGGTATGTATTTTCGATAGATAGGATTTATTGTATATTACATAGATTGGGGGATGTATTTTAGATAGATAGGATGTATTGTTTATTACATAGGATTTATTGTATATTAGATAGGATTGATTGTATATTAGATTAGATAGGGGGATATATTTTAGATAGATAGGGGGTATTGTATTTTATTTGTATTGTATTGTATTGTATTGTATTGTAATGTACGTATTCTGTATGTATTTCCTTTTCAGGTGTGTATTTTATTTTTCTGTAGTGTGTGATTTTTATTTTTTTATTTTTTGTGACGTATGTTTTTTATTTTCTGTAATGTAGATTTTTTAGTTTTTGTGACTTATGTTTTTTTATTTTTTGTAATTAGAGTGGTGGGGGTTTATTAGGGGGTAGGTAGGTAGTGTAGGTGTTAATAGGTTAGTGTAGAGGGGTGTTATTTTAGATTTAATGGTTTACTGGGTTGGGTTTAGTGCAGTGTAGTGTTTGTACTTAGTGCTACCCTCATAGCACTTACAGGGTAATGTTAGGCTTCTAACTGTCCCATGAGGGTCTTTAAATACCCTTATGGGACTAATAGGGTTAAATAGAGGCTTATGAGGGTCTGTATAGACCCCCATAAGAGACTTGCATGGCACTTATAGTGTTATTACATGCGCTCATTAGTGTGTTATAGGGGTCTATATAGTTGAGGCACAAAGTACACTCACATTGTGTGACAAACAGCATTTCAACACTTTTTTATTGCCCCATCACGGGCAAGTTGCTAGTATAGATATGAAAAAAGGGCCAGGTGAGATGATCGCAATGAGCGACAAAGAACTCCAGCATGGGGATCACAATGCGTGCCGAGGGTGCTGAGAGGAGCAAAAGTAAAGAGGGGTGAGGCTCGCAAAATCTTGCACTGAGCACCAAAAGCTCTCAGGGCTATTAGGACGGGGCTCACAATGAGCGCAGATGGTGCTCAGAGGAGCAATAGTACACCAGGGAAGAGGGCTGAAGGCACTCATTGCGGGGTTTTGCAATGAGCACCGAAGGTGCTCAGATGACCAAAAACCTTACATTGTGTGCCAAACAACATTGTCAGCCTTACAATTTTATTGCCATCATTTTTTGACGGACAAGTTGCTAGTCAAGTATAATTAACAAGGCTGTCAAAACAGTTAATGAAACACTCATTTAAATAGTCAAAGGTTAAGTGGTGTCAAGTGCTCTGCAAGTGATATGAATACTTGACATTTCATGACACACACCCCCCATTAAGTTTAATAGGAGCCTGAAAGTCTAGAAATTCTAGAATGCTTGGAAGTCCTGTCAGCCCCAAACAGTAAACACAACTCAGAGCCACCTAAAACCCATTAGTCAACTCCCCTTTGACTCATTAAAGGTATCTCTATCCGAGGGGAAGTTGGTTAGAGACTGTTTAAGCACAACTACATACTCCCCTGACTTACCTGGGCCTTATCACTATTACCTCTCCACTCAGGAGGCATCCCAAGCCTGCTTACCAACCACACTGACTTCCACTAGGCGCCATAATTAGCGAAGAGCCTGTCACAGTAATCTAACCCTTAAACACCCTAGGTCAAAGGTTCCCAAGGAGGATTTTAAAGACCAGGTCCTTCACCCAAACACTCTCTCTCCAAGAACCATAGACCTCTTGGCACCTAGATGGGGAAGGAGAAAAGCTGGCACCAAGTTTGGATGAAAAGAACTGACCCACGTGGTATTCCTCACCAATGCTCAACCGTTCATGGAGGACGAGGTGATGAGGAGATACTGTGTATGGAAAGGCGTGATACCCAAGTACCTTTACTGCTAATCAGGTAATAGCCATCCGTGAACAAATAAGTCAGGAGATCCTACAAGAAGGGAGATCTGCCCAGCCAGTGTTTTTTCTGGGTAACTGGGCTTTGGCTCAGAAGGAAGAAGGGGAGCAGTTCCATGACTGCCCCAAGGAGTGAGAAAAAATGCCGTACAGCTCACCCCAAATGACAACCAGAGCCAGCACCTGCAGTGGTTTGTATTGGATAGACGACTGGAAAAAGGGGTTTGGGACATGAAGGTTGCAAACACAGTGGTGCCCTCAGATTTGATGAGGGACTCAGCAGTCATATCTAAGGAACTAGAGGTGATGGTGGCTGGAGGATAGCAATACACAATACCGGTAGCTCATGTGCACCTGGATTTGGGCACCGGGATTGGCACCAGAAAGGTGTAGGTGATGGCTTGCTTACAAGTGGATGTATTGTTAGGGAATGATCTGGGGTACATGGAGCGTCAGTCACTCAATGTTGTGACCCGGGTGCAAGGGGCAAAGGCTGCCACGGAGGAGCTGGAGGTTGAGAATGGAGGAATCCTAATGGAAACTGGGGTAAGTCCATTACCTGCTAGAGAAAGGGTTCTAATGGCTACTATGGAGGAGTTAAGACCTGAGCTAGTGAAGAATAGGACTCACAGAAAGCTACCAGAAAGAGAAGTGTCCTACATGGGCAGATAGCCTAGAACCAAAGGCTATTTTACCGGGTTACCGATGACCAAGTTGGCAGAAATCCTGCAGAAGAGAAAGAACAGCTAGACATCCCTCAGAGGTTTATAGACCACTTGTTAGAGCTGGCACACAAGGTCTCCTTAGCTGGGCACTTAGGGAGTAAAAAGACCCGACTTTGCCTCATCCAACTGTTCTACTGGCTCAGAGATAACCAGGATGTCACTCTGTACTGTGACTTCTTTCCTTCCTGTAAAGGGTACGGACAACAGGGGAAATGTACTTGGGTCTCTCTGCAACCCTTGCTTGTAATGGATACCCCGTTCCACTGGGTTGCTATTGATATCATAGGCTCTTGGATAGACTCAGCAAGTAGAATATATTACTGTGGTCGATTATGTGCCCGCTAGCCAGAGTCCATTCCCCTGGCTAGAATTAAAGCTACTACCATAGTGGAAGCCTTAATCATTTTATTCTCCCGAGTAAGTTTCCCCAAGCTGATTCTCAGTTCGTGTCTTTAAGCAGCTATGGAGGCTATGCAGGATCAAGCTCTTTAACTCCTAACCCGATCATACCTAAACCAACTGTCTCTATGAGCATTTCATTAGTACCTTAAAATGGATGCATTATCAGTCATGGAACAGGAGGGAGACTGAGAGAAGCTTTTACCATATCTCCTCTATGCTTACCACAAGTTACAGCTGGAGTCAACAGGGTTCTCATACTCACGCTCCTTTGTGGGAGGCAGTTGCAAAGTTCCTTGGGTGAGGGAGTACCAGTAGGAACATGTGACCATGGACCTATATATCTCAGCCTTCTGAGAAAGGATAGCTGCTTTAATGGTGTTAGTCAGACTAGGTTATATGACAGGGAAATAGAGGACAAAATGATGGAGGATGATCAGGAGGTGGTGATGCTGGTTCTATACCCCCAGAACAAGGCTTGGGAAGAAAAATACGATATTCTAATTACTATTTTTAAACCACAGACCCATTTGTAAGATCATTTGGATTGTGCATATTAACTGGCTTAAGGGATATCATAAGTTGCCCCATAACATACTTCTGATCTGCCTGAATAAGGGACCCTGCTTAACCTACTGAAATCATCTACCCTTAAGGGTCCATCAGATTTTATTAACCAGACCTCTAACCTATGCCTAATGTGTCAAGCTATTTTCTGCCCAGCCCGGGTGCATCACTTTAGTTTCCCACAAGGTTTTCACTGCTAACTGCCTTATGCTGAAGAAATCCTCATATAAGACCAAGAAGGCAGACAGTGAATTAGATGAGATGCTGCAGTTAAAGGTAACTGAACCATCCAGAAGCCCTGAGTTTCCACTGTTCTGGTACTTACGAAGAATGGGAAACCTGATTTTGCATGGATTATCGTAAGCTGAACAAACTAAAACTGACGCTTATCCTATCCCTCTCATAGACAAGTTGCTAAACTGTTAGGCGACACTAAGTACCTGACTACCCTGGATCTCTAAAATGGGTACTGGAAGATTCCCCTCTTGGGGTCTGCTAGGGAGCAGTCATAATTTATCACACCCTTTGGCCCCTACCAGTTTAAGGTTATGTAATTCGGAAATTAAGAATGCCACTTCTACCTTCAAGAGACTGGTAGATCAGCTACTACAAGGACATCAGGCTTTTACCCAGGCATACCTGGATGACATAGTTATTTACAGCATCTCTTGGGAGGAATGCCTCCAGCAAATTAGGGTCATCCTAGATCCAGGGGAGAGAGGCTCACTATCTGCTACAATAAATGTCAGTTGGCGCAGACAGATCACAGTACTTGGGGCATTGGGTAAGTAGTGGCCACCCACTGTAACAGAAACCCATCACTGTTATTATACCAAGGACATTGCATCCTTGCCCAGGGACATTATACCAGGCCAGGGAAGGGTTAACTGGACTATACGAGGCCCAAGGGTTAATCTTGGCTTTCCATCATCTTTGTTTAGAAAAGGAAGTCTGCAAGGGACAGGAAGAGCTAACCCAATTATCCATCTTCTTTGTTTGTAAAAGCTCTATTGTGTAGGGAACCAGTCGGCTCCAGTGATGATGTGTTAAGATTATAATCCAGTTGCTAATTAAGTCTTTGTATGGCCAAAGGTGGGAGTATTCCATTGTCCTTGTGTTCTGAAAATCCACTGTGTGTATCGTCCATTGTGGAGAGAGGGACTTGTGGGACCGGGCTGCGCTATACATGGCTATCTTTGTTATTTATTAGCGTAGATATTAACCTCTGATGTCACAGCTCCGTTACATTTGGTGGCAGTGACGGGATAGAAGCCAAGCCTCACAACGAAGCAGCAGCAGCAGCGGTTCGCATGGAGACGAACTACGCAGCCCTAAAAAGAGCAACGTTAAAAGAACTGCTGGAAGCCAGGGGCCAAGTAGCCAGCAACAAGGTGAAAGATGTCCTAATTGCTGAACTGATGGAGGGAGACCGAGCCAGCAGTGCTGTACCGAGACCAGAGATGGAGGAGAGTGCAGTCGCTAAAGAGCTACGGGTAAGGTTGACCTTTTACCAAAACTCCCCATCAGAAGAGACTATTACCAGAGTGATGGCGGAGGTACAGACCCTACAGCTGCAACTAGCGGGCCAGTGATTCAGAGAGGGGCCAACCGCAATGTCGGGACCAACGCAAGAAAAAGCCAAGCTCCCATATAATGCCTTCAAAGCCATCACAGATACGGACGAGGATATAGATGGATACTTGCAGGACTTTGAAAGACTGTTCCATCTACATGGTGTTGAGCAAACAGACTGGGTACCCTTGTTGGCAGGCAAATTGTCTGGCCGTGCCGCAGAGGCATACAGGGCTGTACCTGACAAGGACAGCCGAGACTACTACCGGGTGAAGCAAGCTATCCTCACCCGGTATGCGATAACCCCAGAGGCCTATAGACGCTGATTTCGGGAGCTCCTCAAACAAGAGAAGGACTCTTATGCAGAGTGGGCTTGTCGCCTACACCGAGCTGCCATGGGATGGGTTCAGGCGAACCAAGTCACCACCCTAGAGGAGCTGATACAGTTGTTGTTGCTGGAGCAGTTCTTCAGCAGACTAACCACAGAAGTACAATTTGGGTAATGGACCGTAACCCCCGTACCGTCCACGAAGCCGCCCGGCTGGTCGACAAGCAGTATGACGCACGCCGCCAGCCCCCTGCCAAAGGTAGAAGAACCATTTAGCCGGGTGGCCGTAGACTTAGCAGGGCCCCTAAATTGGCCAAGCCCGTCTGGCAAGAAATTTATCTTGACCATCGTAGATTATGCCACTAGTTATCCAGAGGCGGTGGCACTGACCAATATCCACGCTGAGACGGTCGCGGATGCACTGATGCAAATTTTCTCTCGCCTGGGATTTCCCTGTGAGATTATTTCGGATCAGGGCACCCAATTCACAGCTGAGGTCACCCACCAACTCTGGAGACTCTGCGGCATTAAGCCCATAGTGAATTCCGCTTACCACCCCCAGTCTAATGGCCTATGTGAACGCTTTAATGGGACGCTGAAACAGATGCTCCGGGCGTTCACCGACACTAGAAAGGACTGGGAAAGATTTCTGCCCCATTTGTTATTTGCATATAGGGAAGTACCGGAAGAATCCACGAGATTCTCCCCGTTTGAACTACTGTTCGGGAGACGGGTGAGAGGTCCCCTAGATTTAATAAGAGAACAGTGGGAAGGAGAGACCAGTGTAGACGGTACCCCTATCATCCCATATGTGTTGGAGTTTAGGGACCGCTTGGAGGAGTTGACCCAGATTGTACGCTCCAACCTCCAGGCGGCCCAACAACGCCAGCGCCGGTGGTACGATAGGGGAGCCAGGGACTGCAGCTTTCAAGTGGGACAGAAAGTTTTAATGTTAAAACCTGTCCGCACTGACAAGCTGCAGGCCGCCTGGCAGGGCCCATACAAGGTGGTAGCACAACAATGTGATACCACTTATGTGATTGGCCCGTGCTCAGGAGTAGGACAAAACCGCATGCTCCATGTGAATATGCTAAAACCCTATCATGAGCGCACGGAGGATGTGGCAGCTATCTGCGCCCCATCCTCTGAAGATGTTGAGAACCTTCCCCTACCCGACCTCTTAGACGAGGGGGACCAGACAGAGAGTTTAGGAGGGGTACAGTTAGGAGAGCGGCTGAGCCCACAGGAGAGTACGTAGGCACAGGAGTTGCTACAAGCAAAGGAGGCCACCTTCTCCAACCTGCCTGGGTACACCCCTCTGGCCACTCTCCGGGTAGACACCCCCGGCCAATTATCCCTACGCCAGCCCCCCTACCGCATACCCGAATCTGTAAAGGAGTCGATGCGGAAAGAGATTCAGGAGATGCTACATTTAGGAGTTATTGAGCACTCTGATAGTCCCTGGGCCTCCCCGGTAGTGCTAGTACCCAAGAAGGACAGAACGACCCGGTTCTGTGCAGATTATAGGAGTCTAAATGCCCGAACCGTGTCTGATGCCTACCCCATGCCCCGGATAGATGAGCTCCTAGATAGATTGGCCCGAGGGCGATACCTCACCACCAGAGATTTGTGTAAGGGATACTAGCAAATTCCACTAGCCTCAGAAGCCATACCCAAGTCGGCGTTTGTCATCCCGTTTGGCCTGTACCAGTTTCGGGTCATGCCATTCGGGATGAAAAACGCTTGGGCCACGTTTCAGGTGATTGTAGACCGGCTATTGGATGGGCTCCAAGAGTATGCTTGTGCATACCTGGACGATATTGACATTTATAGTGACCACTGGGAGGAACACCTGACCCACGTAGGACTAGTGTTAGACCGCATTAGGGCAGCAGGGTTGACTCTCAAACCAAGCAAGTGCCACCTAGGGATGGCAGAGGTACAATACCTTGGCCATCGGGTAGGTAGCGGGCAGCAGAAACCCGAACCTGCCAAGATAGAGGCAGTAGCACAGTACCCCAACCCCCCGGACCAAGACCCAGGTCCTAGCGTTCCTGGGGACAGCAGGGTACTATCGCAAATTTGTGCCCAACTATAGTGCTCTAGCCAAGCCCCTTACTGATTTGACCCGTAAGAACCTTCCTAGGCAGGTAGTCTGGGCCCCAGAGTGTGAACAGGCATTCCAGCAATTGAAAACGTCTCTGATCCAGGCCCCTGTGTTGGCTGCTCCTGATCCAACCAAACATTTTCATTTCCACACAGAAGCTTCTATGTTTGGATAGGGAGCCTTATTGAGACAAGTTGGACCTGACAGCGGCGACCACCCGGTGGCTTGTCTGAGTCGCAAGTTGATTCCCCGGGAAGTAAGCTACGCCGCCATCGAGAAGAAATGCCTGGCTGTGGTATGGGCACTCAAAAAGTTACAGCCAAATTTGTATCGACAACCAATTACCCTGTTTACTGGTACCACAACCCGTTGGTGTGGCTCAACCGGGTGTCTGGAGACAATGCCCGACTCTTGCGCTGGAGTCTAGCGCTGCAACCCTTTGACTGCACAATCCAGTATCGCCCAGGCAAGCACAACAGTAATGCTGATGGGTTGTCTAGGCAAACGGAACTAGAAAAGTGACCAACAAAAAGTTTTGTCCGGACCTCCCCAGGCCGATCCGTTGGGACCAGACCGTGTATGCTGGCTTATGGTCACGGGGGAGCAGTGTAACAGAAACCCATCACTGTTATTATACCAAGGACATTGCATCCTTGCCCAGGGACATTATACCAGGCCAGGGAAGAGTTAACTGGACTATACGAGGCCCAAGGGTTAATCTTGGCTTTCCATCATCTTTGTTTAGAAATAGAAGTCTGCAAGGGACAGGAAGAGCTAACCCAATTATACATCTGCTTTGTTTGTAAAAGCTCTATTGTGTAGGGAACCAGTCGGCTCCAGTGATGATGTGTTAAGATTATAATCCAGTTGCTAATTAAGTTTTTGTATGGCCAAAGGTGGGAGTATTCCATTGTCCTTGTGAAGACTCTCACCCCCCATTCTGACTGTATATATATGTGTGTAAAAGAATTAAAAAGAATGCCTGTTCTGAAAATCCACGGTGTGTATCGTCCATTGTGGAGAGAGGGACTTGTGGGACCAGGCTGCGCTATAATTGGCTATCTTTGTTATTTATTAGTGAAGATATTGACCTCTGATGTCACAGCTCCGTTACACAAACCAAAAAAAGCAAGGATTGGCTTTTTTGAGGACTGTAGGGTATTACTGTAAGTTTGTTCCCTGATACAGTGCCATCACCAAGCCCCTCATGGACCCAACTCAAAAGAAGATGTTAAGGATGGTGGAATGGGTGAGATTTTCTTCTGAGCCATGCAAGGCATCATCGGCAGCTCCCTTGTTCTGGCTCCTGCCGACTATTAGCACCACTTCATAGTGCAGACACAGGCTTCTACCTAAAGTCTGGTGGCCATGTTTAGCCTGAAGAATGAGCAGGTATGTGAGCATCCCATTGACTAGCTCAGTTGAAAGCTCCTGCCCAGGGTGCTAACTTGTGCTGTGGTGCAGAAGGAGTGCTTATCAGTGGTTTGACCTCTCAAGAAAATCCAACACTAACTGTAAGAAAGGGAATTTGTTGGAGTCACCAACCACAAACCCTTATGTTGTTTGTCCCAGGTGGCTGGGGCCAATGAATGGTTATTTTTGTGGAGACTATCCCTACAATATTTTAAAGTTGCTCTCAATCATTGGAATGCCACCAGAATGATGATGGACTCTCTTCACAAGAGGATGTAAGAGGTGTAGCTTGGGGACCATCCAACAGGATCATCGCATAGCCTCCACTGACTGGAAGGGGGTATTTGTCATGACCCCTTGGACTCAAGCCCAATGAAGAGTATTTTGACTACAAGAGTTTACAAGAATGTTTTGGCCTCCCAGAAGTTGGCCCAATAATTTGTAGAACTGTCACAAACTGCAGATTAATCAGACCTATGCTAATTGATTTTAAAAAGTATTATTAAAAAATATGCCACTAAGTGACTACCTTCAACTAATCTATTTACCCTTGAACTAAGTGCATTCTTTTCTCTAAGTTATCTAGTGCCTGTGCGTAATAAACTGCTTCCTGTATCTTTATACATTATTCCGCACCTTTATACTCAGATGCCTGATACCTGACCAATGACTCTGATATGTCATTATACCCTAACTGCTCCTGCCCTCATCTACATCCTTTCCCTGACTCTGAACCTGCACCCCATTTACTCTATCACCATTGAGTGTAATCCTTATATTGTTTTCACCTCGCACCTTTTTCTCTACATAATTTAACAGATGGAAGTAGTGCTCGGTCAATTACCAAGAGATAAGTACCATAAACCACTGAATATTCTTTTTACAAAAATACACTTTCCAGCCCATTTATGTAATACTTTCTAATCAAAATATTTGCATAGAACCAGCCGACATTATATGTGTTTATATATTTAGTTTTTTTTTCTACAGCTTGTTGTGTCCCCTTAATTCTTATTAGATGGAGTTGCCCCTATAATGTCATTACACAAATTCACAGCACTTGACACAATATCTATTTTGTGAGATGTCTGTAAAGAGTTTTCCCTAAGTTGAATCCACCAAAAATATTGAGCAATCCTTGGAGCAAAACCAATTTATCTTCCCTGTGGACTGTTGAAAATATTCAGCCACAAATATAATAAATGATGTGTATGTAGCACTCACGGGAACATGAACTGTGTGACTGATAGATATTACATCAGACGGATGATTTGTTTCAGAATAACCTGTAGAAATGTAATTACCGACCGACAATTATAGAGGTTAATATGTTGGATTGTTATATAAACAAAGGATTCTGGATGCAAAACGTATATTCACGGCTGACATCGAGCACAGATCTGATGATTAATGACTGCTATTCTGTACGCATATTTAAAATGTTATATTCTTCTTTTTTCTAAATGAGGGAAATTGTAGAGTAATGAAAATATATATCAGTCTCATATAATTTTATTTTGCATTGATGTCAGTGAGGTACGCAAATTATTTATTCACAATACAGAACTTTTATTTTATTACAGCAACTAAATACCAGCGTATAATGCTGCACACAAGTCTCTATATTGTTGCTTTATATCTTTTTACACGGTTTTGTCCTGGTCTCTGTATGAAGAGTTCTGATATCATCTCCTCCTGGACCCAGCCACTGATAAGGAATCAAGTCCTTCTAACACTGTCTTTATTTTTACTATTTTCCCCGGTGACTGGAAAGAGTTTCAATCCTTACTGCCAGCTAAAAAACTACTTTAAACCTGGAGGTTTTTACAAGCCTGGAGACATTATACTGGGAGGGATATTGCAACTGGAATATGCATATATTGGTATCCAGCAGACGTTCCAGATAGAACCAACAAAGAGGCTCAGAGCGCACAACTTATTCAGGTATGTGCTCATGTGCAATATATTTGTTACTAGTAACTTGCCCGGTGTCCTAGGATGTTATCTTGAATTGTCTGTACTCTCTCTCTCTGTGCTCTCTCTCTCTGTGCACATTCACTCTCCATCTGTGTGCATGCTCTCTCTGTGTGCTCTATCGTTCTCAATGTGTGCTCTCTGTGTGCACTTTAATGCTCTCTCCTGTGGCTCTCTGTCTCCATGACCTGTGTCTTTCTGTCTCTCTATCCTGTGACTCTCTCCCCCTCTTTCTATCTCTCCCTGTCTATCAGTGTCTCTCTCTCCCTCTCTATTTCTCTCTCTGTCTTACTGTCTTATGCCTCTCTCTTTGTCCTGTGTGTCTCTCTCTCTGTCCTCTATCTCTGAACTGTTTCTCTCAATGTCCTGTCTCCCTCTGCCCTTTCTTGCTTGCTCCCAGTGCTCTCTCTCTATGTGCTCTCTGTCTGTGTGCTCTCTCTCTCCCTGTTCTGTCTCTCTCACTATGTCATGTCGCTCTCTGTCTCTGTCCTATCTCTCTCACACAGTCTGTCTCACTCTCTACTATCTCTTGCTCTGTCCTGTTTCTCTCTCTGTCCTGTGTGAGTCTCTCTCTCTTTCTCTGTCCAATCTCTTTGTCCTGTCTCTCTCGCTCTGTCCTGTCTTTATTTCTGTCTCTCTCTATGTCTCTCTCACCTGTCTCTCTCTGTTCTGTTTATCTCTCTCACTTGCTTGTCTTTCTCTCTGACCTGTCTCTCTCTTTCCATCGTCTCTCACTCCTGGTCCTGTCTCTCTCTGTGTGTTCTCTCTCTCTGTGCCATCTGTGTCTCTCTGTGTTCTCTCTCTTTTGCTCTGTCCTCTGTCTGTGCACTCTCTCTCTGTGTGTCCTTTGTCATTGCACTCTCTCTCTCTCTCTCTCTGCACTCTCTGTCATTGCAAGCTCTCTCTATGTGCACTCTGTCTGTTCGCTCTCTCTCTATGTTTGCATTTTCTCGGTATTCTCTCTCTTTCTCTGTGCTCTTTCTCTGTGCACTGCCTGTGGCTCTCTCTCTTTTCTCACTTTCTCTTGCTTTGTCGTCTATTTGTCTGTGCACACTCTCTCTCTGTGCTATCTGAAATTGCACTCTCTCTCTCTGCACCCTCTGTGTTTGATGTCTGTGTGCTCTCTCTCACTTTCTTTGTGCACTCTCTCTATGTGCTCTCTTTCTGCACTCTCACTCATTGCTCTCTATCTATGCACTCTGTGTGCTTTCTTACTATGTTCTTTTTCTCTGTGCTCTCTGTCAGCGCACTCTTTGTCTGTGCACTCTCTGTCAGTGCACTATCTCTGTGTGCTCTCTTTTTGTGCACTCTCTCTCTGTTCTCTCTGTCTTGTCATTCTCTCTGTGTGTGCACTCTCTGTCAGTGCACTCGCTGTGTACTCTCTCTCTGTGCACTCTCTGTGTATGCTTTTTTTCTCTCTCTATGCTCCCTGTCTGTGCACTCTCTCTCTCTGCACTCTGCCTGAATGCTCTCTCTCTCTCTGTTAATGATCTGTGTGCTCTCTCTCTCTTTCTTTCTTTGCATTTTCTCTTTTTTTCTCTGTGCTCTCTATCTGTGCACTCTCTCTGTGCTCTCTCTCTGTGTGTTATCTGTACACTATCTGTGCACGCTTTGTCTGAGTTCTTTGTCTCTGTATGTGTGCTCTCTATCAGTTTACTCTTTCTCTCTCTGTGCTCTCTTTCTGGGTACTCTCTCTCTCTCTGTCTGCTGTCTATGTGAGCTCTCTCTTTCTGTGTGCTCTCTCTTGCTCTCTGTGTGTGCTGTTTGTGGGCTCTCTCTCTCTGTGCTCTCTGTGTACTCTCTTTCTCTGTTCTTTGTCTGTGCAGTCTCTCTCTGTGTTCACTGTCTGTGTCTGCTTTCTCTGTCTGTGTGCTCTCTCTGCAGGCTCTCTCTCTCTCTGTGCACATTCACTCTCTCTCGCTCTCTCTGCACTCTCTGTGCACTCTTTTTCTGTGCACTCTCTTTCTGTGCAGTCTTTTCTCTGTCTTGCATTCTCTGTCTGTGCACTCTCACTGTGTGGATTTTGTCTGTGCTCTCTCTCGGCATTCTCTGTCTGTGCACTCTGTCTCTGCACTCTCTGTCTGTGCACTCTCTCCCTCTCTTTGCACTCTGTGTGCTCTCTCTGTTCACTGTCTGTGTGAGCTCTCTTATTCTATGTGAGCTCTCTATAACTCTCTGTGTGAGCTGTCTTTGCGCTCTCTCTCTGTTTTTGCACTCTCTCTTTGCTCTCTCTGCACTCTCTGTCTTTGCATTCTTTCTCTGTGCACTCACTGTCTGTGCACTCTTTCGCCCTCTCTTTGTGCTCTCTGTCTGTGTACTCTGTGTGCTCTATGTCTGTGCTCTCTCTCTCCACTCTCTATCTTTCTCTCTATCTGTGCTCTCTGTCTGTGCAGTCTATCTCTCTCTGTGCACTCTCTGTCTGTGCACTCTCTTTCTGTGCTCTCTGTCTGTGCACTCTCTGTTGGTGCCCTCTTTTTCTCTGCGCTCTCTCTGTGTGGACTCTGTCTGTGCTCTATCTCTCTCATGCACTCTCTGACTGTGCACTCTGTCTAAGCACTCTCTGTGTGTACACTCTTTCTTGGTGCACTCTCTGTCTGTGAACTCTTTCTCTCTACCTTTGCACTCTCTGTCTGTTCACTCTTTCTCTCTCCTCTTTGCACTGCCTCTGTTTGCTCTCTGTGCTCTCTCTTTGCACTCTCTGTCTGTGCACTCTCTGTTGGTGCCCTCTTTTTCTGAGCGCTCTCTCTGTGTGGACTCTGTCTGTGCTCTATCTCTCTCATGCACTCTCTGACTGTGCACTCTGTCTAAGCACTCTCTGTGTGTACACTCTTTCTTGGTGCACTCTCTGTCTGTGAACTCTTTCTCTCTACCTTTGCACTCTCTGTCTGTTCACTCTTTCTCTCTCCTGTTTGCACTGCCTCTGTTTGCTCTCTGTGCTCTCTCTTTGCACTCTCTTTCTGTGCACTCTCTCTGTATGCTCTCTTTATGTGCACTCTCTATCTGTGCTCTTCATACTATATATCTTTCTCTTCATTCTGTCTATGAACTCTCTCACTCTCTTTGCACTCTCTGTCTTTGCACTCTCTTTCTATTCTCTCTGTCTGTGCACTCTCTGTCTCTTTGTGAGCTTTTTTTGTCTTTGCACTTTCTCTCACTTTCTCTGTGCTATCTATCCGTTCACCCTCTCTTTCTGGGCACTCTGTGTGCTCCCTCTGTTCACTGTCTGTGTGAGCTCTCTTATTCTTTGTAAGCTCTCTCTCACTCTCTGTGTGAGCTGTGTGTGTGCACTCTGCTTTTGTACTCTCTCTAGCTCTCTCTGCACTCTTTGTGTGTGCACTCTTTCTGTGTGCACTCACTGTCTGTGCACTCTTTCTCCCTCTCTTTGCACTTTGTGTCCACTCTGTCTGTGCTCTCTCCCTCCACACTCTCTGTCTGTGCTCTCTGTCTGTGCTCTCTTTCTGTGCACATTATCTCTCTCTCAGTGCATTCTCTGTCTGTGCACTCTTTCTCTCTTCCTTTGCGATTTCTGTCAGTCCACTCACTCTGTGTGCTCTCTGTGCTCTTTCTATATGCGCTCTTTCTTTCCACTCTCTTTCTGTTCTCTCTGTCTGTGCACTCTCTACTTGTGCTTTCTCTCTCTCTCTCTGTGATCTCTGTGTTTGCTCTCTTTCTCTCTCTCTCTCTCTGTGCACTCTGACTGTGTGCTCTTTCTCTCTGTTCACTGTCTGTGGTAGCTCTCTCTGTCTTTGCACTCTCTCTCGCCCTCCCTGTGCTCTTTAGCTGTCTCTCTCTCCTGCTCTGTATGCATTATCTGTGTATGCCCACTGTCTGTGCACTCTCTCTATGTGCACTTTGTCTGTAAATCTCTCTCTTACTCTACTCTCAGTTGGTGCACTTTCTGTCTGTGTGCTTTCTCTTCGTGCACTTTGTCTGTGCAATCTCTCTCTCTCTCTCTCTCTCTGTGCTATCTATGTGCACTCACTCTGTGAGCTCTCTCTCAATCTCTGTGTGCACTATCTGTATATGCTCTTTCTGTCTGTGTGCTCTCTTTCTCTGTACCCTTACCTCTCTGTCTTTCTGTCTGTGTGCTCTCTTTCTGTCTATATGTTCTCTGTCTCTCTCTCTGTGCACTCAATGTCTGTGTGATTTCCCCTGTGTGCTCACTCGGTGTGCTGTCTGTGTCTCTATCTATCTCTGCACTCTCTTTCTCTGTACACATTATCTATGCACACTCTTTCTCTGTGTGCACTGTCTGTGTGAGCTCTCACTGTCAGTTTGTTCTCTCACTCAGTTCCTCTCTCTCACTCTCTCTTTACTACTCTCTGCACTCTCTGTGCACTATCTCTCTGTTCATTCTCTGTTCTCTCTGTCTGTGTATTGTCTCTCTCTGCACTTTCTATGTGTGTTCTATCTGTGTGCACCCTCGCTCTGTGTACTCTCTGTCTGTGTACTCTCTCTCTCTCTGTGCACTCTCTGTCTGTGTGCTCTTTGTCTGTGTACTCTTTCTCTGTGCACTCTCTGTCTGTGCTGCCTCTGTCTGTGCACTTTCTCTCTCTGCTCTTTCGATGTGTGCTCTCTCTGTGTGCACCCTCGGTCTGTGTGCTCTCTGTCCATGTACTCTCCCTCTGTGCACTTTCTATGAGTGCTCTCTCTATCTGTGTGCACCCTCGCTCTGTTTGCTCTCTGTCTGTGCTCCCTCTGTCTGTGCTCTCTCTGTCTGTGCATTCTCTCTCTCTCTGTGCACGTTTTATGTGTCCTCTCTCTATCTGTGTGCACCCTCGCTCTGTTTGCTCTCTGTCTGTGCTCCCTCTTTCTGTGCTCTCTCTGTCTGTGCATTCTCTCTCTCTGTGCACGTTTTATGTGTCCTCTCTCTATCTGTGTGCACCCTCGCTCTGTGTGCTCTCTGTCTGTGTGCTCTCTGTCTGTGCTCTCTCTGTCTGTGCTCTTTCTCTGTGTACTCTCTCTGTCTGTGCATTCTCTCTCTCTTACACTCCTTCCATTGAAGCAACATTTCACAATCAATTGTCACCATTGTGTAGCAATCTACCATGCCACGCTGGTCCAAAAATCATATACATGCTGTACCCCATATGCATGACAGAGTTTGGTTTAACATTAGGTGGCCCACTCTAAATCTAAGATGCTGTTGTGGGTATATTTATGTTTGGTTGATAATTTACGTATTTGAGACTTGTAACCTTTTTGTTATGTCGAAAGACGTACAATTATTATAGTAAACATGTTTATTTTTGAAACATTGTATTTTTTTGTTGAGGAACTGTTGAAGAGTTTTTTAGTCAAAATAGTAACATTTGAATGTAAGAACAGTTGAACATTAGATTAATGAGTATTGTAAAATTGAGATAATGGTTTAACTTGTAGATTAAGAACTGTTAAACAAAATATATATTGAATCCAGAGGAAGGCAAACAGTAAAAACCCTCCTTGAAACGTAGCCAATTGCATCAAAGCGGGGGGGAAATGAATTCCTCGATAATGTCTGATACAGAGGATGGCAAACAGAAAAAACAAACAAAAGCGTTCGGACTCGTCCCTAAATAAATACTCTCGATTTCCATGTACAACGACATGGTAAACGAGGTAATGTTTGTCTAAAATCGCCACCTAATAACATGACTTTTCCACCAAACGGCAACGTATTATCCATGATTTCATGAAGCAAACGGTCAATAGTAGGGCATGGCATGACATCATTGTAGCTTCATCTATTATAATTAATTTACTTTTTTTAAAATTTTGCCTTGTAATGATGTCATTCTAATATCGGACACCGATGTTTCTAAAATAGTTACTGGCAGTTTAAATCCACTATGCACAGTCCTTCCACCTTCTAACAAAAGTGGGGCAATTCCAGTGGTTGCAAATGCCAGCGCTATTTCACCTTGTGCTCGTACAAAACTCATCAATAAATTATATAGATAAGTCATCTAGATAGAAATAACGCTCTTTCACCATGTCATCATCTAGTGCATTTTTTATAGCATTAATCCTTTCTTCTGTTCTTTCTCTTTGTAGTTGAATGTCATAGTCTTTAAAGTTGATGTCGTCTATAAGCCCTGGATGTGGCAGATTAAAACTTACACAACTTATTCCATGAGTTAAAAAGACCTCTTGGATTTCAATAATTGCTTTTAATTGTGCAATATGCTCATTGTATCATTGCAAAAAGTATTCAGCCATATTAGTTTTAAATTTGTCCCACAAAGCTAATGCATTTGGAGCATCTGAGAAGATACAAATAAATGCAAATTGTTTCCTCATATGCCGTGGCATTTTACATAGTGCTGCTTCTTCTAGACATCTTTACCATTCTGTTTCATCAGCTAGGAAGTTTCTATGGTGCGCAGCTAAATGAAATGATTCACATACTATGTCAATACCAGTTCTTAAGCGTTCAAAACTTTGTGCACCAGGAACATTTAGAAGTAGTAGTCGTAAGCAGAAACGTTCAAGGTCTCTTGGTCTTACAGTGTAAATTCTTGGTATTATTTTATTTCCACGCCTTTTTCTTTTTCGCCATAATCCATTAACGAAAACATAATGGTATAGATTGTCAATGTATAAGAATTCTCTTGCCTGTAAGTCAGTATGATTTAGAACCATGCAGTTAGTGTAGTGTGGCGCTGCTCACTTCGTGCTAAAGCATTTGTTTAATTTCCAGCATGGAAATACACTAAATGTCTTTGCGGCAAATGTACAGCTAATCGATATACTGCATCTGATCGATCGTGCATTTAAAATTTTAGTAGATGCCACATAGCTTCTGGCGCACTGACGTAACGAGCATCTACATAAGATGCAAGTTCATCATGTACTAACTCACTGGGTTCATTATTTTCTGCACTTTTGAAAACTACAGTAGCTGCATCATAGCCTTTGTAAATATATTTGTAGACATATTTTATGGATTTTATGGAAGTGCAGGCTTCAACATTAATGTGTGCATTATACTTCATGAGTAAATGTGGATTGTATGGTACAACATATCTGTTGTCAACATTTTTGCCGCGGATAATGGCAGTTTGGCCTTCTCTTCTTCTATATAATGGATAGCGATCACAATTAGCATAAGTTTTATCTCAATAATCTTTGGGGAATTCTTTAGCACATTTCTTATTTTCCATACATGGTGACTGTGGATTAAGATCTCCACATGGTCCGTGACTCATACGATGAGTTACAATCTCATATAGTCTGCCATGTATTTCTGGATCTGGTAGTTCAGCAATAATAACAGAATCCACTTTCTCACCAGTATCTAACTTACGTTTTTATTGAAAGATTATAAGAATATGTGCATGTGGAAGTCCTCTTTTTTGAAATTCAATGGTATAAACATAAGCCAGACTTTTGCCAAATAACTGAGTTATGGTTATGTCACGTATTAATTAATTTTATTTTATTTTAAATACTCTGGCTACTAAATCTGGTCTATCGGAAGCAGTTTGGTAAATTAGTAAATTTTGTGTAATCTCTGACCATTGGGGATTACATGTAAATGTAATAAATAAAGCAGGTTTCCCAAATTTGGTGACAATAGCCATAGTATCATTGTATCTTTCTCACACATTGCGAGTAGATCCCTGGAAAGAAGACAGTAAAATGATGGCTTTCCCAGCTGTTATGTCTCTGCTTGTAGCAACCTCAGCAACATAGTCCATTAATCCAGAATATTGTTCTACACGTAGTTTGTCTTGTTGATATTTAATGAAGTTTCAATTATTGGCCTCAACTTGCAAATAGTTATCAATAATCTATTGTTGTGTTAGTTTTCCCCCACATAAAATCGTATTGAATCCATTTCGAATGGCTATTTGAGCCACTTTAAATTCATGCATGGAGATATTATTTCGCACTTGTACTTTAGAATTTGGGTAACTTGGAAGGGTTAATCTTGGTTGCCAACCTGCTTCTCCGTGTGGAAAAAATATTGGATATGTCATTGGATCTAAATTTGTTCTTAAGATACTTATATTAATGAACGGTTGCTCCTCATTTCTGGGATATATTCTAATGTCTCTCTGAAATGGTGGTTCTCCTTTGCAACCTCATTTGATGTTGGCAAGTTATAACGGCGTTTATCAGTATGTCTATCTCTTTTAAGTACCATATTGACCTTTGGGATTGGCAATTGATGTATTTGTGCATGAAGTTGTTGTTCCTTTTCTACTTCTGACGATTTTTTATAAGCTTGAGTGTAGTTATTATTGGCCATAATTTTATCTAGCCCTATAAAAACACTGAGTAAGCATTTTTTATTTTCTTGAAGCTGCATACGTTGGTCAAAAGCTTCCATTTTATCTAGGACATATAGTTGAGCAAATTTTCTTTGCTCTCCTTCCTCTGGATGTAAATGAGAAGTACGATGGTAAATTTGGCCTTGCACTTTAAAGCAGTAAGGGCCATGTCCTGGCACATTAGCAGCTAACGTTGCCCCCATAGATGCAAAGGACATGGCATTATTGTAGGATCTTATGTTTGTTTGGAAATTCTTGTAGTTGGGAAAAGCACTCTCAGTCATAATGCTTTGTAAATATGGTGGGAATTGTTGTCTTTCTGGAAGTTTGACCTTGCCTTTTTGACAGCAACTAATAAACTGTCCATCAGTGGGTCTTTCCTGTTTGAAATGAAAAACCTCAGAAAACTAACAGAGAATATTCATCTCCCCACAATTATGAAGATCTACTGCTAAAGAGTTAAGTAAAGAACAATTTGAAGAACATATGTCAATGTGAGTCTGTAAGTCATCAGTAGAAATGTTATGTGATTGTTCAGCAACAGGTTCTAAATGCTTTTGTTTTTTTTGTTGCCTTCTTAGGGGTTGTTTTTATTTTTTCAGCTGCTAGTCTTTTGCTTGCAATTCGTTTGCGTTCTTTTTCTCAGCGAATTTCCTTCTGCTCCGGCGTCTGCTGCTTTGCCCATGTTTTTTGTTGTTCTCTATTTTGGCGTCTTTTCTTTTCCTGTGTCTTGTCAGTATCCGCCATCTTAATCTGTAAATCAAAATAATGTATTCTTTTTTTGGTTACTGATTGTAATTATTTTAGTAAGTAAATTGTTTTGTGTGCAACAGTGTAGTTATTATAGATTTAGGTTGTGTGTTTTGGCTTTTAGGTTATTGTAGGAGAAAGTTAAATTCTGATTGTTATAGGGCAAATAGACATATGTGTGTCTTTAAAATGTTACTATACATGAATCCAGTTGTTGTCATGATTTATTCAAAGTCACTTTATTTATTTTTTATTTTGGCTTTTTCTTAATTAATGAAATGTGTTATAGCTTACCTCTGTTGTAATTTGCAGATTATAAAGTTGTAAATTGGTAATGAATTGTCTCCTGAAGTAACGGCAGCAGTGAACTGTCCAGTCACAGTGTTCATCACCAGAGGAGAAATGCTGGAACGTGGGCAGTATTTATAAACTTTGAGGTGGTTGAAATCGCTAGCACGCAATACGCATGCGCAATTTGAATTCCAGGCTTCAATTTACGTTCCAAACATCATTTTGTGGCTAATAGTTATGCGTTTTATGTGAAATGGTGGTCTTGTACGTGCCGCATACTGTGTGTTACGTTCCGCATTAAGTGTCAGTTCGGTTTTTTGAGTAAGTGTAGTAGTTTTGCGTTCTTAGCCTCATTTTAGTTTTTTTCTTCGGCCATTTTTTCTCTCGCTTCGGTATTTTCCGAGTGTGTAAAGTGTGTAAATGTGCTTGAAATGGACGTGTTAGTTGACTTTCAGACATCTTGTGTGTGTCCCCTTGCTTTGGGCAATGTTTGTATAATTTTTTTTGTGTGTTTTTGTGGTGTTTTGAGTATTTTTCGGTGTGTGCGCTTAGTCCGTTAAGTCTGTATTTTTGCGAGTCCGTAATGTTTTTAGGGGTTTTGTTGCTGTTGTTGTAAGGAAGTAATTTGTTTGTTCGTAAAAGTCCTGCGACTCGTATGTATGTAAGTCCATAGTTCGTGTTTGCGTTTTGTAAGCGGTTGTGAGGAGCGTACAGCCTCAAACTCCGGAAATGCGGACCCTCGCAAAGCGAGAGTCCACATTTGCGGTCCTAAAGTCGTAGTGGGTTGTAGGGATGAGCACCTACTGTGCTTATTACCAGCGCAAGGTGCGCCTTCGGTGTTCCTGGCCGCAGCGTTAGCAACAACTTTTGCAAACCCGCACTGTTGACAACTATATATGTGATCTTTATACTGCCCCAGAACAATTTATCTAAGAATGTGGTTGCTAAGGCAAGTAATTTAAAGGCTATAAAGAAAACACATGCATATGAAGTATCCTGAGCATATCTACAATTGTAGATAAAATTTGTATAAAACCATAAAAATTATATAAATAATGTTGGTATATACTGGTACCTCCCTTGTATATACCGAAGAAAAGAACCTATTTAGCTTATCTGCCTTTTCCTGGTCACTAATTATCAGACGGCCTGTGTCACATTGTAATGTTCCTAAAGCTTCCTTCCAGGCCCACTTCCCATTTATGTACTTAAAAAATATTTTAGGGTTAGTCTTACTCTCTTTTGCATTGCAATTTTTCATTTTCTATTTTAGCCAGTCTAATAGCCCTTTTGCTGCCTTGGTGATTTCCTTGTACTTCCGTAAAGCAGTCTCTGTCCCCTCTTGTTTGTATAATATAAATGTCTGTTTTTTACTCTGTATCTTGATCTTTATATCATTGTTAAGCCACATTGGATGGGATTTGCACCTTTTACTTTTATTCCCACATAGTATTTGCTGATGTGTATGTTTATTTAGTAAGGATTTCAAATGTTGTCAATTTATGTTCAGTATTTTTACCTGCCAGTTCTCTGTCCCAGTCTATACTTTGTATTGCTGCCCTTAGACTGTTAAAATTTGCCCTTTTAAAACTAAGAGTTTTTGTTGGCCCCTTACAGTTTTGTTTTTGAATTCAAGATCAAATGAGACTGTGAGGTTGCCCTATTTCAACATTTGATACTATATCAATATTATTTGTGATGACTAAATCTAAGATGGCCCTTTTTCTAGTAAGGTCTTGTAAAACCTGGGCCAGATAATGATCCCTGAGTGTACTCAAGAACCTGCTCCCTTTGCCCGTACTGGTCTCATCCATCCAGTTTATTTCAGGGTAATTAAAATCTCCCATTGTAAGAACTTGCCCGTGCTTAGCTGCATTTCCAATCTGTAACAATAATTGTATTTCCTCATTTTTAATTATTTTTGGGGGCTTATAGCATATTCCAACCAATATTCTTTTGGAATTTGATGCTCCGCTATTTAACTCTACTCACAAACATTCAACATTACCGCTATTTCCAGCATAAATATATTATAACCATCCAGGTTAACAGTCTATGATTTTGTAGTTTTGAGGTGCCTGCCTCTGTACTTGAATTACTTATATTTGTAATACCTCCCTATTGATTATATTAACCCTTCCCCATCTCCTCCCCCATGAGTAGTTAATTCATCCCTTATCCAAACTACACTTTCTACCCCCTTACTTTAATCTAGTCCCTCCCTCACCTATTAGTTTAAAAACTCCCCCAGCTGTTCTACCATCCTATCCCCTAGCTCAAAAGTTCCCTCATCACTAAGGTGCAATCCATCCCTGCTATAGAGATTGTACCCAAGTGTGAAGTCAGCCCAGTTCTCTAAAAAACCCAACCCCTCCTTGGTGCACCACATTTTTAGCCATGCATTAACCTCCCTAAGCTCCTTCTGTCTTCCTGGGCTAGCACATGGCACTGTTAGTATCTCAGAAAATACTACTTTGGAGGTCCTTCCCTTAAGCTTATTCACTAATTCTCTAAAATCATTCTTTAGGATGCTCCATCTTCCACTAACTTTGTCATTGATACCAATATGTACCAAGACCGCTGGTTCATTTCCAGCCCTCCCAATAATTTATCTACCCGATCCACAACATGCCGAACCCGAGCACCCGGGAGACAGCAAACTGTTAGATTGCTGGGATCTGGGTGACAAATCGCCTAATAATAGAGTCCCCTACCTCCAAAACCTGTCTGTTGCTCTGCCTAAACTGCCCTCCCACTCCTCTATAGTAGAATTGTTCTGCCGGCTGTTAGAGGGAACAGCTCTATCTGGCATTGCCATTCCTGAATGGACATCCCAACAGTTTCACTCAATCTGGCAAATCTGTTGGTGCTTGCTAACTCAGTATTGGCCAGCCTCCTGCTCCTGTTCCCCCTACTTTCCCTTCTAACTGTAACCCATGTACCTCCCTGGACATCCTCACTAGCCCCAGCTCCACCCTCTACGGTAGGCCCAGCTAAACTGTGCTCCGTGAGCACCAACCCCCTTTGCAGTGGAATATCAGTAAGTGCTGCAATTCTCTTCTCCAGTTCTCCAATCTGAGCATCCAGATAGTCCACATGCTCACATCTCTCACAGAAGTATGGACTCTGGGTCATCTGTTCCAGTAGTACATACAGTACATATGACAGGATGTGAGGTCATCACTGTACTGAATCATAATTAGAAAAAAAAATACTACAATTTGACCCTTTTCTTTAAACTCCCTCCAGTAAACAGTAACACACAAGACCCAAAAGTATATGCAATTTTAACCCAGGTAAAAACACTCCCATCTCACCTGTAGCAAATCACTGCACACAGGAAATAAACACACTTTACTTGTCTGAGTAAATAAGATGCAGTCACACACTAGGCCCAAATGTATATGCAAGTTTAACCCAGGCAAAAACACTTCCCTCTCACCTGCACCAAATCACTGCACGCAGAAAATAACACACTTTTGAGTAAATCAGATGCAGTCACTTCATTAGAATTAGGTGGTCTGAGGAAGATGAAACTGTAGGGAGGAAAAGATTGTTAAATGAAGAACAAGAAGGGGTGCAGAAGTAGTAGAAGAGTGCAATTAAAAAAAGGAGAAAAGGAAACATCTTGATACTATAAATATCTTCAACCTGTCCTATAGAAAACTAAATCCTGTGGAAATCCATCTACTGAGAAGGGGCCTCTCATTTGCCCCAGATGTAGAACCAAATCCATTTGAGCTATTCGTGGATCTCCGCAAGTTCATCACGATTACTTTAAAACTCCATTTTTGGAAACTGACAAGAGATGGAAAGGCAATTGGGTCTGTTTTATCCCCGCCAAAAGCCACTACGACCACTCTGGATTAAGGAAATGGTACATACACCCCAACGGATCCTGCAAGAATTAGAATCATCAAACCAGGTATTGGATGAGTCCGACATGAAAGACTTTTCTATCTCCTCTACAGAGGACACATAATGAGATCTCAATGAGAAGAGAATTCAAAATTCAAAATATAACTAAGGTTATGTCTAAATGTGTAATGAGAGAGAGAGAGAGAGAGAGATAGTGAGAGATTTGCTCAATATAGCACTGTTCGGATAAGTTGTCCTCTATAAAAGCATGGAATCGTTTTCTAAAAGAAGTGAGAGCTTGTGCTTATCTGACACAAAAAGTTTGTGATTATTCTTCAAATCCATATTTGTTCAGATGTATTATGTTCATTGTCAAGATCTGCTCTTCAGTGGTGTCACAACTACTTGGAACTATTAGACACTTGGACTTGGGTACTGGACTTCACGTACTCTAGCCACGTGCACCAGATGGACTAATGGCAGAAAAAACATTGACAATAGAGATCTATATCACATTGTAGTGGTATAGGTCCAAGATGTGATTGTTAACTCTTTTATATTTTAAAATGTTTTCCCAAACCCCTAACTATATGCCCTTGGCCCCCAAGAACAATTTCCACTCGGTCACCATAGCAAAAATGTCCCAGGGTCAGGTTTATGGTAGTTATTTTATGTGTATCATGTTTTTAAGGGTGTATATATTGCATAAAGCCAATCAAAATATTTTGAGGGTAGTATAAATTTAAGGGCAATCAGTAGTCACAACCAAAAGTCACATCCAGTAGTCAACCACTCTCAGGGCAGGGATAGGTTCCTGGGTGGATTCAAATTTGCGATAGGCGATGAATCATGGTCCACAGACTTCTATGGGAGACTAATGTATCTGATTAAGCCATCAAGTATAGTTAATTAGGCTGTCGGAAAGCAATTGAAACACTTTATTTCAATGGATAGTTTTTCAAGTAATACCCCTTTGATCCCTTGTCTTGTGGTTAACCGCTAATTAGGAAATACTTGACCTTAACTATTGTTCCTGATCCCCACACTATCTATCTCATAGGGACCTATGACTAAGAAACTCTGTCTCCGCAGTATACAATACTCTGACAAGACCTGCAGTGCCCAGACACTGAACAAAGGTAGATAATATGTGGTGCCATAGACTCCTTAGCACCTAGATGGGGAGATAGACAGGCTGAGGAAAGGATATTTCTAGCCCATGTGGGGCAATGAAAAGGGTCAATCTGTGTTTACATATGGAACTGGCCCATTGTTTACTTGGACAGAAACTGTATAAAAAGGGTACTGGAAAAAATAAAGTTATGCTCTCTTTGGGACACATTCAATATACATGCAGCCCCATTAAATTCAAAGCCTGTAGCAGCATTGGCACACCCGCAAAGGCTGCAGGCTTGAAAGTCGTCTGCGTTACAGAGCTCTTAAATTGAAACATGCCACAAGTTACAGGCCGTAGACGCAAACCGTAAACAATTCTTGCGCATGTTGGATGTGTTGCTGTGAACATGATCAATTAGTCAAACCCGTAGTTACAGGTTTAGATTGAGCCAATGGCAGATGAGATCATCATCATTACATCACTGAAAAATGGAGGTTAGATTTCAAAACCTTACGGGTTGCAATTACAAGTTTCGATCAGACCCGCATGTCAGAAATAATGCAATATTAATAAATCAGTAAATATGATATTCTAGTCCATGCGAGTTCCATTATACGTATTAACACATTGATTGCTGAGATTGATATAACACAGAAATTAAACATAATTTTTTTTATTTTATATTGCGGATTTGCGAGCTTGAGAATGTTGTGCTATTCATTTTAATATCTAACATCAGGTACAGTAGTGTATGTATATTTGCATTTGAAGTGGTATGGATAGGAGTTTAACCCCCTTGTGGATCCTTTCTAGTACGTGTTGGCTTATTGGCTCCATTTGCGGGTTACTGGTTTGAACACCAGTGGATTCATAGCAATTTAATAGCAATTTTCGAAATTAACAGTTACAGACTTGACAGATCAAAGAATTTGTGGCTGCGAAATTTAAATTTCGACGTCCCGAAGGGTTTCTCCACCTGTTACCCGCAGATCGTTAGCGGGTTGCTTTACGGGACCAATTTAATACCTGTAAGTATGTTACGGTTTTACACGTTGAGTAAATTTAATAGGGCTGATGGTGTGTTTCTTTTAGAGTGAATGCCTTTATTTTATTTATTTTTTTATGTAGAAAAAATGTCTACATTTTGTCCACTTTCAGGGCAACCAATAAGCACTTCTAATACCCTACCACAATACCCAGTTTGCTCCTAGTCTAATGGATAGGATTAAAATGTATTTTAAGCTGTAGATTAGGCTTTATAGACTTCTATGGGAGATTCACAAGCTTCATTAAGTCATAAAGTATAATTAAAAACGGATGTCAAAACAGCATGGTCATGGCCAGTGAGATATCCTTCAAACTAGCTAATGGTTATTAATGTTTGCAGATGGAAATCAGGTGAGTTGGTATATTGTTACAGTATTTAGTACTATACTGTACATGCATATTTTTTCTTTTTTTATCCTTCCCCACTTTTTTTTTTTTATTATCTTTTTTAAGATTTTTTTTAGGAACACACTGTATGTGTGAAACTGGTTTGGATGAGATGAGTCCAGATGTCTATGTGTCTGTTCAATGGAGCAGATAATGGCCAGAAGTAAGTGCTATGCACATTACTGGTTACTTCGATTAAATGGAGTCATTTTTGATGATCCTTTTTGTCATCAGATTCCGGTTGCAGTGGTGTAGTGACCACATGTGACCACATTCCTATATCAGTAAACGAATGATTCCTAGTTACTGTGCAATACATACATACATGTAATAATAATAATAATAATAATAATAATAATATAATAATAATACAGTAATACACATGAGAGGTCTAATTTGTGATAGCTGATAACAATATCTTTTATCAACCTTAAAAACTATCAGCCTTATTAAATTGCGATTCAGTAAATTTAAAAGGGCTCTATATAAGCACATAGCATATTTGTTTTACAGAAGTTTTTAGTTAGTGAAGACCTGGCTTTTGGATAGAAGTTCACCAACTAAAAACTTCTGTAAAAAAATATGCGGTGTGCTTATATAGAGCCCTTTTAAATTTACCGAATCACAATTTAATAAGGCTGTATGTAACTATGTAACTGTAATATTAAAGTTGATAATGTGAATTGATTGATACCAAAACACTTGATGTGATTTCACCAAATGATAATGGGTACATGGACATCATGGATCTTGGCACATGGCCACAGCAATGGGCATAGTCGAGATTGTCCCTGATGGAGGTGAGTTAGGTGTTGCTTCACATGCCTCTGCACAGCCTCCATGTGTGTTTGCGGCCCTTCCTTATGGGTTAGAGTAGATCAGTGTGGTTTGGCCACTATTTCTTTTCCCAATCTAGAGCAAAAGAGTGAGATGTATTTAAGAAGATCTTTTTTATGTTTAGGGTCCACATTAGAGCCTCTGTGAGTGAGAAAGGGATAATATGACAGGCAGTTTCATATTTTTATGTTGCAATGTATTCAAGTAGTGTGTCTTTAATAGCTTTATGCATCTTGCAGCTACACTTTTCATATTGGCATATGCATGACCATTCCAACATATTAGAAAATAAAACTTTTTTAAGGCCTATTTTTTTTTTGGTGATTGTTGTGCAATAAATTATAATGCCTCTCATTGCTTTCTCCATATTTTAATGTCCAGTAGTGTGTTTTTATTGTGTTTTGCAGTGTTTAGAACTAGTCTGAAAAACATTTGCAAGTCCTATTTGGAACCCGTAATATATTGGGCTACATTTGCAATTTGCGGGTTTAATTTGGGGAATTATAGCAATTAAATAGCAATTTGAGATTTTATTATTATTATTATCTATATTTATATTGCGCCAACATATTCCGTAGCGCTGTACAGGGGTTGAGTACATAGCAGAAAACAAATTAAACACCTTGTAAAGAATAGAGGGCCCTGTTTTGAGCATAAAATTAAATGTACATAGAGCTTGTTTCAAAGGCACTGACACAAGATTGAAAACTCGCAAACTTACAATCTAAGGGTTTATGTGTGATTTAAAAGGGTGACAAATGCAATTGAAAGAAATTGGTTCAGTAAAGTGGAGGGGTCTGTGTGTTGTACTGTAGATTGTGGGTGGGAGTGTTATTTAGCTGTGGAATGTTCAGTTGTACATGTTAAGGCTGAAGGTGATAACATTTTTTAAACATGTGTGTTTTTAATAATTTCCTAAAGCTTTTGAGGCATGAAGATAGTCTAATGGAGCGGGGCAAGGAGTTCCAGATGGGGAAGCACAAGAAAAGTCTTGAAGACGGGAGTGAGAGGAGGTGATGAGAGAGGAGGAAAGAAGAAGGTCGTTAGCAGAACGAAGGGGGTGGTTGGGAGAGTATTTTGAAACAAGAGCAGAGATATAAGGAGGTGCACTGTTGTTGAGGGCTTTATATGTTAAGGTCATGATTTTAAATTTGATTCGGGAAGCTATGGGAAGCCAGTGGAGTGATTGACAGAGAGGAGCTGCAGACACTGATCTTTTGGTATTGAAGATGAGTCTAGCAGAGGTGTTTATTATGGATTTGAGGGGAGACAGACGAGAGATGGGTAGGCCAGGTTCCCTCGAATTGCAGTAGTCGAGTCGAGATATGATGAGAGAGTGTATTAGAATTTTAGCTGTGTCTTCTGTAAGATAATGACGAGTTTTGGAGATGTTTTTTAGGTGAAACTGACATGATTTTGTTATTGCTTGGATGTGAGGAATAAAAGAGAGGGCAGGATCCAGTAGAACCCCAAGACAATGGGCCTGGGAGGTAGGGCTGATGATGGTGTTGTCAACAGTGAGAGATATTTGAGGTGTGGAAGCTAAAGTAGAGGGTGGAAAGATTAGGAGTTCAGTCTTAGACATGTTGAGTTTGAGTTGACGGGTGGACATCCAGGAGGATATGCTAGAGAGGCAGTTGGAAACTTGAGCTAAAAGAGAGGGGGATAGATCGGGTGCAGAGAGGTACATTTGAGTATCATCTGCATAGAGATGATACTGAAATCCAAAGGATTTTATAAGGGTGCCAATGGAGGAGGTGTAGATGGAAAAGAGGAGGGGACCTAGGACATAACCTTGGGGAACGCCAACAGACAGAGGGAGAGGTGAAGAAGAGGTGCCAGAGAAGGAGACACTAAATGTACAATCTTTAAGATAAGATGTGAACCAAGAGCTGTGTCCTGGATGCCAAAAGAAAGGAGAGTTTGGATTAGAAGAGGGTGGTCAACTGTATCTAAGGCAGCAGAGAGATCCAGGAGAATTAGAATAGAGTAGTGACCCTTTGATTTGGCGGTTAGCAAGTCATTAGTGACTTTTGTAAGGGCTGTGAGTGAGGCGATTGTAAACAAGCCGCTCAAGGAGTTTAGAAGCCAGGGGAAGTAGTGATATAGGCCGATAGTTGGAGGCAGAAGCTGGGTCAGATGAGGGCTTCTTGAGAATGAGTGTAACTGTGGCGTGTTTTAAGGAGGATGGAAACTTGCCAGTGTTTAGGGAGAGGTTGAATAGATATGTGAGAGATGGGATAAGTGTGGTGGATAGGGGAGGGATTAGCTGTGATGGAATAGGATCATGAGGACATGTGGTAAGGTGAGAGGTTGATAGTAAAGTAGATACTTCATCCTCGGTTACAGGGTCAAAGGAGTCCATAGTGGAGGTGGGATTGGGGAAGGGTAAGGGCTGGGTGTTGTCGGTTTGGGGAGAGGGTGTTGGGTTAGGACCAAGCTGGGAGGAGACCTTGTTTCGGATGGTATCGATTTTATTTTTAAAATGGCTGGCAAAGTCATCAGCAGTGAGAGAGGAAGGGGCAGGAGGTGGGGGTGGGTGAAGGAGGGTGTTGAATGTAGCAAATAAACATTTAGGGTTGGAGGACAGGTTTGATATTAGTGATGAGAAGTAGTGTTGTTTGGCAAGATTGAGGGCAGAGAAGTAGGAGCACAAGGTAAACTTGTAGTGGAGAAAGTCTGCTGAAGTGTGAGATTTCCTCCATAGTCGTTCTGCAGTGCGTGGGCATCTCTGTAGATAGCGTGTTTGTGTACTGTGCCATGGTTATGGATGAGAGCGAGGGCGTTTGCTTGTGATTATGGGGGCATGAGAGTCAAGGGTGGAGGTTAGAGTAGTGTTGTATTGTGAAGTGGCGACGTCAGGGCAGGCAAGGGTGGTGATGGGGCTGAGAAGGGGTTTTAGTACATTTGAAAATTGTTGTGGGTTGAGTGCTTGCAGGTTTCTGCATGTTCTGGTGGCAGGGATTGAAGAAGGGTGGTGAGCGGAAGATGAGGTAAGGATCTAAGTTAGCAGGTGGGGGTCAGATAGGGAAAGTGGGGAGATGTCAAGGTTGGAGATAGTGCAGAGATTAGGGAAAATAAGGTCAATGAAGTGTCCACCACTGTGAGTTGCGGAATCTGTCCATTGTGAGAGGCCAAGGGAAGAGGTAAGCGCAAGTAATTTTGCAGTTGTTGGGGAGGTGGGAGTGTTAGTGGCTATGTTGAAATCACCAAGAATGAGTGAAGGTATATTGGAGGAGAGAAAGTGAGGGAGCAAGGCGGCAAAGTTGTCCAGAAATTGAGAGAGTGATCCAGGCAGGCGATAGATCACAGCTACTCGCAGAGGGATGAGAGAGAAGATGCCGATAGTGTGGACTTCAAATAATTAGAATTGTAGGGAGGGAACCGGGGGTATGCAGTGAAAAGTGCAGTGATAGGATAGTAGTATGCACACACCTCCACCTTGTTTGTTCCCAGGTCTAGGAGTGTGTCTGAAGTGTAGACCACCATAAGAGAGTGCAGCAGGGGAGACAGAGTCAGATGGAGTGAGCCAGGTTTCTGTGATAGCCAGTAAATTTAGGGAGTTGGAAATGAAGAGGTCATGAATGAAAGTTAGTTTATTGCAAACAGACCTCGCATTCCAGAGGGCACATGAGAATGGCAAAGTAGATAGTTTGTGACAAGTGATGGGTATTAGATTTGGGTATTAGATGGGTGTTTTGGGCATTTGCAGCACTGGGGACTCTGCGTGGCTGACAGCAGGAGGGAATGAGTGAGGGGCCTGGGTTAGGGGATATATCTCCACAAGCCATCAGAAGAAGGAAAGAGAGTAAAAGGAGATGGGAATAGGACTTACAGGAGCATTTCTGCTTTTTAGCTTTAGAGGAGGGATGAAATAGTTACTGGAGGAAGGAGAGGAGCTCATGGGAGCAGAGAAGAGGAGAGGAAAGCAGGGAAGGTGAGATAGTTATATTATTGGAGATATGATGTCTAGAGACCTTATAAGAGAGTCTGAGAAGGAGGCAGCAGGTTATAGGGAGGAAGATGGTGTGAGAAAACATTGTGACACTGTATAAGCAAGTATTCTTAAAGGGGGGGTTAGAGATGATAGGCAGATGTCACTGATTGAACAGGTGCAGGTAATTAGTTTGCCTCAATATATTAAGTGCAAAGAGGGGTGGGTGGGTAGAGGGGCAGGGAGGGAGGGAATTGCTGTGTTTCTGTGGGATATTCTGTGGAGCAGTGTGTAATACAGATATCTATGAGACAGAGAGGGAGTTATTTGGGTGGGTGGAGAGATAGGAGCAATACATTTGGGTAAGTGAACACAGAGTATTTCTGGTTTACAAATAAACAGTAACATATCCTGACAATAGCACTTCAATCTAACAGAAATAAGTCTATCTCAGCAATTATCATAACACAGATATGAATAATACGAAATAGTCCATTGTAGAGGTAGATATGGATCAGTTGAGAGGCTGTTCTTCTGAAATTACCTTGGCTTGATTTAAAACTGCATCCAGCTGTGTTTCTGTGGGATATTCTGTGGAGCAGTGTGTAATACAGATATCTATGAGACAGAGAGGGAGTTATTTGGGTGGGTGGAGAGATAGGGGCAATACATTTGGGTAAGTGAACACAGAGTATTTCTGGTTTACAAATAAACAGTAACATATCCTGACAATAGCACTTCAATCTAACAGAAATAAGTCTATCTCAGCAATTATCATAACACAGATATGAATAATATGAAATAGTCCATTGTAGAGGTAGATATGGATCAGTTGAGAGGCTGTTCTTCTGAAATTACCTTGGCTTGATTTAAAACTGCATCCAGCTGTGTTTCTGTGGGATATTCTGTGGAGCAGTGTGTAATACAGATATCTATGAGACAGAGAGGGAGTTATTTGGGTGGGTGGAGAGATAGGAGCAATACATTTGGGTAAGTGAACACAGAGTATTTCTGGTTTACAAATAAACAGTAACATATCCTGACAATAGCACTTCAATCTAACAGAAATAAGTCTATCTCAGCAATTATCATAACACAGATATGAATAATACGAAATAGTCCATTGTAGAGGTAGATATGGATCAGTTGAGAGGCTGTTCTTCTGAAATTACCTTGGCTTGATTTAAAACTGCATCCAGCTGTGTTTCTGTGGGATATTCTGTGGAGCAGTGTGTAATACAGATATCTATGAGACAGAGAGGGAGTTATTTGGGTGGGTGGAGAGATAGGAGCAATACATTTGGGTAAGTGAACACAGAGTATTTCTGGTTTACAAATAAACAGTAACATATCCTGACAATAGCACTTCAATCTAACAGAAATAAGTCTATCTCAGCAATTATCATAACACAGATATGAATAATATGAAATAGTCCATTGTAGAGGTAGATATGGATCAGTTGAGAGGCTGTTCTTCTGAAATTACCTTGGCTTGATTTAAAACTGCATCCAGCTGTGTTTCTGTGGGATATTCTGTGGAGCAGTGTGTAATACAGATATCTATGAGACAGAGAGGGAGTTATTTGGGTGGGTGGAGAGATAGGAGCAATACATTTGGGTAAGTGAACACAGAGTATTTCTGGTTTACAAATAAACAGTAACATATCCTGACAATAGCACTTCAATCTAACAGAAATAAGTCTATCTCAGCAATTATCATAACACAGATATGAATAATATGAAATAGTCCATTGTAGAGGTAGATATGGATCACCTTGGCTTTATTTAAAACTGCATCCAGCTGTGTTTCTGTGGGATATTCTGTGGAGCAGTGTGTAATACAGATATCTATGAGACAGAGAGGGAGTTATTTATCCTCCTCCTGGTCCAGCATCATCAGCCACATCAACCACTGCTGTCCTCCTTGCCCCCTCTCAACCATCCACCACTCCGTCTCTCGCCTTGAGCAGTTCCTACTCATCTGCCCATAGTCTGGTGCCTGTAAAGGACATGTTTGAGCGTAAGAAGCTAATGTCACAAAGTGCCCCAAATTTGAAGTGATATGACCAACCAAGCATCTTTTTCAATCTCCTGGTCCCAAAAATCCAGGCCTTATACGCGTGCCCTGATAGGTGACGTAACAAGTATTAAACTGATAAGAGTAGTACTTACAAACACGCCACTTCTATATGGTGGCACCTTTGATTGCACGCGCCATGCCCCAAATTTGAAGTGATACGACCAACCAAGTATCTTTTTCCATATCCCGGTTCCAAAAATCCAGGCCTTATACACGCCCCCTGATAGGTGCTGTAACAGGTATTAAACTGATAAGAGTAGTACTTACAAACACGCCACTCCTATTTGGTGGCACCTTTGATTGCACATGCCGTGCCTGTGGGTTTTAAAATCCGCCTGCCCATTGAAGTCTAGGGCGGTTTGCCGGGTTCGCCAGTTCGCGAACATTTGCAGCGGTTTGCGTTTGCAGTTTGCGAACCGAAAATGTTATGTTCGCGACATCACTAGTGATTGGTGCCTTAACTGTATGAAAATGTGAGTGACCTGAAAAATAAAGTTTATGCTTTGTTTGGAATACATACGTATGGTGTATTTTATTTAGAAGAAAGGCGTTATTATTATTTTTAATCCTTGTTCTGAAACTCTGCAACTTGGTTTAATAATTTCCAATTTGTCCTAGCCTCTGGTTAAACCATTCAATGTGTGGAGATACATAACCTATACAAGCTGTGGGCAGTGTATGTCTTCTTGCCCTTTTCAAGCCCATTGAAGAGCAGGTTGTAACATATATGGAACTGGTTGTGACATATACGTAACTACAGTGACTGTGATTTTAAGCAAAGAAAATTGTGGTATTTTAGCATGTTATAATTATATGTCTGAGTGATGAATTTGTTACACAACTTCATAGGATGTCTTCTGAATGTCTACTCAAAAAAGAGTGTTGTTGGTAATATGTGGAAACCCATCAGACATTCTGGGATGGTAGCAACACAGTGAAAGACTGTTCCCCTTCTTGATAGTTTCCTTGTCATGGTAAAGGGGCTTGTGTACCTTAATGAAGCTGTGAGCTATACCATGTTGGATAGCCAAAAATGGGTAGGTCATAGCAGAGAGGTCAGACAAATCACAGCCCACTAGAGAAAGAACTGGCAACCCACTCCAGTATTTTTGCCATGAAAACCTTATGGATGAGCACAACCAGACTCAAGATGTGCCTGGCATGCTGCGGTCCTTATGGTCACAGAGAGTCAGACACAACTGAATGACTAAACAACAACAATATCTAATCAAGGCATTATCTTGATTTTACAAAGAAAAAAATTTAAATTGGCCAAAAAACATAAGTTTCTAAAAGTAAAGCACAGTAAAAAAAAAACGTAGAAAGACTAACTAAATTAAACTAATTTTCTCTAGAACAAAAGGTGTCTAAGAGAGGATATGATTACCTTATGTAAATATATCCATGGTAAAAAAAAAGGCTTTGTCAAGTGACATTTTTGTGCCAAGAGGTTTGGAACTGACAAGAGGACATCCTTTGGGGTTAAAAGTAAAAAGATTCCACCTAAAAGGTAGAAAAGGGATCTTCACAGTAAGTGTGGTTAATCTGTGGAATTCTCTACCAAAGGAGGTGGTGACAGCGGATTTGATAGATAACTTTAAAAAGGGACTGGATATATTTAAAATAAAAAGGGCATGCAGGGTTATCATGGATAATTAGAGAGCGAGTATTGATCCAGGAAGGAGTCCTATCACCAGTATCTAAGGTCAGAAATGAATTTTATGTATCTCCTTTTTGAGACAATTGGCAAAGTTTAACTTTTTTTTTCTTTTTGCTTCCTCTGGATCAATTAACAATGAACAATTAATCCACATATTGCAGATCAGAGGAGATCTTAAAAGGTTGAACTTGATGAACTAAAAGTCTGTTTTCAACCTCAATTACTATGTAACTATGTAAAAGGTCTCCCCCAATATTGAACAAACACATATGGGGCCTCATTCAATTGCGATTTGGCCAATTGAATAGGGCCCTAAATAAGCACATAGCATATTTTTTTTACAGAAGTTTTTAGTTAGTGAAAACCTTGTTTTTGGATAGATGCTTACTAACTAAAAACTTCTTTAAAAAATATATGTTATGTGCTTATTTAGGGCCCTATTCAATTGGCCAAATTGCAATTGAATGAGGGCCATGGTCTTCAGGAATGAATTCTGACTGTTCACACAGGATATTTTTAATTATATTGCTAAATTTATATATTTTAGTACTTATCTAAATTCTCCAAAATCTTTCTCAATAATATTACGTTTTCTTTACCTTTCAGTTCTGCGCTTCTTTATCGGCACTATTTGGCTTTTATTTTTGCAATACAAGAGATAAATCAAAGAAATGATATTTTACCCAATATAACTTTGGGATATGAGATCCATAATTCAAAAAACAATGAATTAGAAACATTAGAACGCACCATGTTAATATTTTCTGGAGGACGGGATCTCGTTCCAAACTACTTTTGTCACGGGAAGAGAGCCCTGGCAGCTTTCATTGGGAGCCTAGGTTCTACAAACTCGTACATAATGCATCTCCTTACAGGACTGTACCATGTCCCTCAGGTATGTGCTTCATTATACAGTGTTATATTGTAGAAAAGTCATCAAAATACATCTTGGAGCAACTATCAAATTCATACCAAATTTGTGTCAACTGTATTTTTTACAAATTATTGTCCTTGTTTAAACTTTTTGACACCTGACAACTGATGGATATATGGCATTACAATAAATTAGAAACTGGTCTGATATAAGATAAGGTTATAATGCAGTAATTTAGCTCATAAAACAATCTACAATGAAGACTAATATGGACTTAATCATTAATAGTAAACAATGTTAACAAAATGCATGCCTTTTGTTACATCCCACAGAAAGGTTTCCCTGGCCAATCCCATTACCACTGACAACCACAAATGATTTTGGCTGATTCATGGGAACCAGTGAGTTATGAGTTATTAGTTTAGTGAGTTATGAAATGATTCATGTAGTTAATAAGGAATTTGGATTATAAAAATGCTGATTAAGGGCCAATATAGTTTGTATCTGTTGGACTGAGTACTGACTGTGTCATTGTTTCCCTGACGTTACTTCTCTTCTAGAGTACAAGATCTTCATGAGAGCTCCTGCATTACTCTAGCTTGCTTCTACCACAGCTGCAGCTCTAGCTTTGTTATTACTAACAATATACTGGTCAGACAAGTAGTCTAGTTATTAGACTACTATTGGAAATTACATTTATTATCAGCCATTTTTAAATATATTCTAAAATAATCAAGCCTTTCTAGTGTGATTTAGCTGTGAGCACTGCATAGTCTCTATATACTTAATATATAAAGTTTTGGTAAAAAACTCAAAATATAAACAACATCATGCATTGACAAACAAGAGCAGAGGATTATCTTTCATAGTGCAAGAACTAGAAACATTACTTGAAATTGAAAATGTATGGACATTGTTAGAAGGTACCAGTTACAAGAAAATTATGATAATTATAACAGTCTTCAATGGTAAGTGGTAAGGACAAACGCAGTAAAGGAATTTATAAAGAATTATCAGGCCTATAGGGTTGGTTCTTCACAGGTCTGAGAATGCTCAGTCATTATACAGAAAATAATATATCCAATACACAGTTTCATACCATTAGAAAGAGATACATGTTCATGCTAAGTGAGTAGATCAGACAGTTTAAAACTACAGACCTTTATTTGCTGCACCCACACAGCTTGATGTCACACTGATGACATCATCTTGGGCTGACATGTTGACATCACCATTATTATGATATTTTTCCCATCCACTTCCACTTTGACTTTCCAGCAGCTCCAGGCTTGGGTGAGTGGTCTCAATTGATTATCCAGCAGGTAGTGGGCCAGGAATATGAGTGGACTGCCCAAAGAAAGTATATGGGAACAGGGTCAAGAGAACTCTGCTGCACACGCTTATCAATGTCATGTTTTATGTTTGTTATTTCACATAGAGAGGTCATTTATTATGTTGTATTAGGCATATTAAAAGGAGCTTATGTACATAGTTCTGTTAAGAGTGAAGGATCCACTTATCTCAATATTGTAGTTTAGTCAGTCAGTCATGTTCAACACCCTGTGACCACTGCCACCTATCAATCTCTGCTTCTGATGTCTCCTTCTTTGCATGGCCTCAATCTTTCCTAGCATCAGAGTCTTCTCTAGGGGATCTTGTCTTCTCATGATATGGACAAAATATTTAAACTTGAGCCTCATGATCAAACTTTCCAATAAACTATTCGGCTCCATTTCCAGTAGTATTGATTGATCAGATCTTTTTGCAGTCCAAGGGACTCTAAGAAGTTTTTCTCTAGCACCACAATCCAATTCCATTAATTCTAACAAGCTCATGCTTCTTTATGTTCTAGCTACTACTGGGAATATTAGGTCTAACTATGTGGACCTTTGTACTAACTTGTATGAACACCTTTATTAAATATAATTCCATATTACGTATTGCTCCACGTATTAAAGACACTATATATACTAAACAGAACAACATATTGGAGTCTTCCCCACTAAAAAAATAATATAAAAGATTGAAATTCCAGCATGATAAGAGACATGCAAATCAGCTTCCAATTATAACCAAAATCAAAAACATTATACAAACTCTGTGAATGGAAGATCAGCTTAAATGCTTGGAAGATCTCTTTATAGGCCATAACATCTCCTAGTAGGCCTCGCTGAAGCCAAACAACTTGAGTGCCCCACAATAGGTATATACAAGCTGAAAATATAGATGTATAGTAAAATTGTAATTGTGCCTAATGGGCATTTTGACACTGAGCAATGTGCCTTCTTCAGAGGCAAAGCAATAGGGAAATCAGGCAGCAAACCTCGGCTTTAAAAATCCCACAAAGATGACATCATCTGACAGCAAGCAGTAGCTCACTATAGGCAGAGTAAGGATGCTTGTTTGGGACTAAAATGTATTGGCAGGATAAGGATAGCTATAAGGGACAAACACGTGGCGATCTCACATGAAAAAAAATAGTTGGTTAAGTTGATTTTAATTTCACAAACACTTTATTACTATAGGTTAAACTAAAATTGATGTTAATTAGACAATGGGACTAAAAAAATTGTCCCAACATGAGTTCTGAAATCCTCAAGTGCAATACAAAAATATATTCAAATTCATTTTGCAACATAAATCTATGGAATCATCCTAAAATAGAATAAAAGTAAGGATTGTTCAAGTCTACATTTCAATAAACAAGAACTGTATAGGTATATTTTTCTTAATGTTTGCCTTTTATATCTATAACATAAAAGGCCTAATGCATAATGTATGTATTCATAGTAATTAAAGGGTGATAATTATTGTAATTAGTGTATGGTAAAATGTGACCAAACCCATAATCACGTAGTTTGACACAGGCCTAACAGCCAATTGAAAGCAGGGAACTGCACTTAACGCTGCCGGAATGGGTTTTAAAGGGTGCAAAAACTGTAAATCATTGACTGTGCTGTAGCTGAGCAAGTGAACATGAAGGTCTAGTTGTTGGTTTGTTAGCATTGGATAGAGAGAGAGAGATAGATAGAGAGAAAGAGAGAGAGAGAGAGAGAGAGAAGGAGCTTTGTACTCCCTATCTGCAGGTGCCCCTATATCCTACTAGAGCTCTCTCTTCTCCCTCATCCTACACTATGATACTATGCATGGCCTGTGGTAATTCACTTGCCTGGCTTGGTTCTGGCCCAGCATGGATCACATTACCACTTGCACCCTCATTCACTTCCAGAAACTGCCACTCATCATCCACTCCTCAATCACACACCTGGCATCCGGATCTCTATCATGCAACATGCTGTGCAAATAATAATACCTAAGATGTTACCATGCATCCATATTCTCATTCATCTCTCTGTCATGTTTGGAATCCATGCTGTGTCCGACATGCTGATGATGTGTTGGGGATGGGGTTATATACTGTATCTTGTTGATTACAGCACCTGTTAATAGGCAGGTGGATTTCAGGCTTGGAATTGCTCACCTGTGGATCTGAAACTTATCTGGCATTTCAGCAGATGATTTCTCTGTTCCATATATAGATCACACTCACTGTTTGATGCAGGGTAAACAATCGATGTTAGTGACAACAGTATCAGATTATTAATTGATTCAGGATGTTGCTGATTGCATTGCTATAGTTAATGTTTATATGTTTGTTTTACTGTAGTAGCAGGCCTCAACAGGGTCTTAACTGTGTACATGTATTTCTTGACCTGTGATTTTCATTTGGATTGATATATTACATTGCTCTTTTGTGCTTCAGTTTTTGCTAAGTGATGATATCTCCCATAGTTCAATGGTTGTACATGGTTTTATATAAGTGTGCTATCTCTTTAAACGCTGCATCAATTCTTTTTAGCAATGTGTATAGCAGTGTTTTACAAGCTTATCCTCAGAACTAGCCTGGCAGGTCAGGTATTCTGTTTGTAAACAGTGTGTAAACACAGGTGAGGCAACTATTATTCAACAGGAGCCTTTGATTTGGGCACCTAGTTGTAATGATTAAATATTCTATCTGCCCTGTCTGTGGAGTCTGGAGGAAAGGCTCATGAACCATTGGTATTTGATTTTTATGTGATGAATGTCACTTGAGGAGAGGGGCACATGTTTTATTTTGACACTAATATGGCAGTGGGAATGTTGAGCATGACAATCTGATGAACTTCCCTTCTTTTGTATTGCTCAAAAGTGGTTTACTGTATATTTGTAAGGGCACACTTACATATCCGTAGGAACAACTATTTATATTTCAGGATCTACATAAGTGCCTCTGTGAGTGAGGATGGGTTAATGTGACATCAGCTTAATGTGTTTGTGTTGCTATTTAAGCAGGTAGTGTGTCTTTAATTGCTTTTCATATTGGCATGCACATTTCCATTCCAACATATGCAAAAACTGCATGTTTTTTATTTGGGGATGCAAGTAATTGTAATGCCTCTACATGCTTCCCCATATTTTAAAGTACAATACACTTATAGATAGAATACAGCAAACACACCCACCCACCGTACACCCAATAGGATTTAGTTTTTTAGAATGCTAGGTTTTGTATGGTTTAGATTGCCAGGTACCTATGATACTTGTGGTCATGAACCGAGACTAGAGAGTTTGCTAGAGTAATGTGCCTAGGCCTGAGATGACAAGTTCTTGCCCTGCGCAACCCAGTGGGACATGTATTGTTTATATTATGAATGATTGGATATAAATTGTGTATCCTGTAACAGGTATTGCTGAAAATAACATCCTGTAAATGATTGTAGTGTGGACATGTTAGAAGTAAACCCTAGTTCTGGGGAAATATACAGAAAATGTCCCACAAGTTAGTGCAATGCAGACTAAACCCTGTGCTAAAAAACTCATACAAGGGAGTTTTGCACATTGTGCTTTTACGCAAGCACAAACAGGTGCTCTGGGATGCCCCCCAGTGAGAGCTATGGTAAAAACGATATAAGATGATTTGCAGATGGACAGCTCTGCAGAATATTGCAATTAAACACATAGCTGCCACCTGCCCAGCCAAGCCATATAGCTTCTACTTCAGTCAAGTGCTAAATCAGCACACTCAAGATAGCGACCTTGACTATTACAGAGCAGATGGTGTGGTCATGCATGTACACCTTATGCTCTGTTTGACATGTAGGCATGCGTTCCTAAGGAAACTAAGAATGCACAGTGTCCCTGATTGGGGATCTTAATTCACTTCTTATTATTTATCCTTATATTTAATTTGGACAGTGATAGAGGGAAGAGAGAAAAGGGTGGAGGAGGGTGGAGGAGGGGAGGAGAAGAGGAAGGGAGGAGGAAAAAGAGGAGAGAGAGGGGGCCCTGAGATGAGAGGGAGGGAGGATGTGGAAGGGAGGTAGTGGGAGAGAGGTAGAGAGCGTGGTAGAGAGGGTTGGAGTGGAGGGTGTAGGGCTAGGAGTTATAGTTCTGAAAATTAAAGCTAGGAGTGGTAGTTCTTGGGTGGGAAGGCAGGAGGAGAGGTAGAGGGAGGGTGGGATGAGCCCCTATATGGCCAGGGGTGAGGGGCCTGATCTCAGGGGGGTAGTGGTGGAGTAGACAGGCTTCATGGTCAGAGCTGGGAGATATTGATCCCAGTACACAGTTTGGAGGACAAGAGGCTGAAGGCAAGCATAGGGGTCCCAACTACAACCCAGAGGAGATGATGGTACTCCTCAATGCCATCCATGCCCACACCACATTATCACAGGGGTGAGGGAAGTTAAGGACAGGGAGAGGCAAGGAAGGATGTAGCAGCTGCAGAGACCAAGCTGGGTTATCGCCATAGGAATGCCATGCAAAGGTCAGAAGGATGATGGAGGAGGCCAGAGGAGCAGCATCTACAAGTGGTGGCCCCAAAGTGACTGTCAGCTACAGGCGGTGGGAGAGGATGCTGAAGGCAATGATGGAAGCTGGGACCAGAGATGCTCACTGATTGCTTAGTATGACTAAATGCAGAGTATGAAGATGCATATGCTGCAAAAGCCAGCACATAACAACAATCAAGACATTCTGCTTAGTCAATAACACACAGGCTAAGATGACAAAGCAACAATCAGATCAAGCAAAGGATAACTTCAAATATTAACTACCAAGTGACTCTTCCAGGTTCAGGATAGCCGCATGGCAGAAATTAGGTATTGTGTGCACCAATATGGAATTTGATGATAAACATGATGATAATAACATCAGTTTTAACAAGTGAAAAGACATGCCCAAAGTAACATCAACCCATAATGTACAGAATTTATTAAAAGCCAAACACATGTTGATATTCATAAACAGCATGGAGGGATGCCAATATAGGATGATGACCAATATCCCAAGAATAAATATGTAAACATTTTTAATGTATGTGAATGTCTTCAATCTAGTGCCTTGAAAAACACATGGGAGCATGTATAATGGTATAACAATAACATCCTTTATATATCCAATGATGCATTAATGTCATGGGTGTGGTGTGGGTTGATCTGAAATGACAAGAAGCTTAAAAAATGGGTAAAACCTAAAGGGGTCAAGGTAAGACTGTATAATAAGAATGATGCATAGCATATACTGGTGTCACATGTGGTCATTACACCACCGTAACAACAATCAGATGAATCAACATCATCTTAAAAAATCTCCATATAATGGAAATAACTACTAATGTGCATAGCACATACATCATGTCTTCATCTGCTATATCACACAGATGATGGAAATCAAGGATTATGTAATCCAATTCCTAAACACACATACAGTGTGTTCCAAAAAGCTAAATTAAAAACAAATGGTTGTCCTAAGCTTAAAAGGCAAATGAGGAGAAAAAACTAACTATAAAAATATGTATGTACAGTACAGTGGCAACTCTTGTAACTGTAACATTGAAACAGCTTACCTGTACTTCATCTGCAAGCGGTGCAAACTCTATCTATCATGAGAAATCCCTTGCCATCACCATGAGTAATGATGTGGCATCTAACAAGGAATGCTTAGTTGTGATCACTGTCAGTGGGGCCTGACTAATGACACCATCTCTCAATGAGATTCCAGCAATATTGTTATCTCATTCATCCTGTATACAGGCATCATCAGATGATAAGCCATTGTTAGGATATCATGAGGTCTATTTACATACCCATTAATACTGAGAGTGAAACTGGTCAGCAGCCACAAAGTCTGTTGCTCACATCAGACAACTTTGTGATCTCAGATTGATGATGGGATGACAAGGTTAACCAAGGCATACATTCATGCTTGTGTTAAGAAAATGGCCCCTTTGAAACTTTGATAGTCCCATATCTGCAGTGGGAGTTAAACTGAGCCACAGAAATGTGTTGTTGAACAAGCTTTATTATTAGATAATGGCGTGGTAGAGCATTCTGCGGAGGTATGTCACTGATACCTGCTTTGTATATATGTCAGTTGATTTGTTTTTTAGCACTGTTTGCAGATGGAGTGGATGATACATGGGCCGGTATTGTACTTAAAGAAAAAAAAAAAAAAGAAAAAACATCATAATGGGAAAACAAGAGTAGGAACTGTTTTATCTCTTCACAACAGTATTCCTCAGTGACTAGTGATGTCGCGAACATCAGATTTTCGGTTTGCGAACTGCGGATGCGAATGTCATCAAATGTTCGCGAATGGTCAAACATCGGCGAACTGCCATAGACTTCAATGGGCAGGCGCATTTCAAAACCCACAGGGACTCTTTCTTGCTACAATAGTGATGGGAAAGTTGTTTCAAGGGGACTAACACCTGGACTGTGGCATGCCGGAGGGGGATCCATGGCAAAACTCCCACGGAAAATTACATAGTTGATGCAGAGTCTGGTTTTAAGCCATAAAGGGCATAAATCACCTAACATTCCTAAATTGTTTGGAATAACATGCTTTAAAACATCAGGTATGATGTTGTATCGATCAGGTAGTGTAAGGGTTACACACACTTCACAGTAACAGACCAATCTCCCCATTTAATGCACCGCAAACAACCGCAAACAGTCCATTTGTACAACCGCAAACTCCCTATTTGCACAAGGTTGGATACCAAGCTAGCCATGTCCCATTCCTTGTCCTCAATGATGTCATTGAAGGTCTCTTCCTCCACCCAGCCACCAAGGGTCCCCGAAAGGTGACAACAAGCCCCCTGGGACGCCTGCTGTGTTTGGTCTTCCACCTCCTCAAATCCACCTTCCTCCTCTGATTCCTCTTCTTCAGACTCCTCTCTCTGCGTTGCCTCTGTCTGCGTTATTATAAGGTGTGTACTGTTAAGTAGTACTATTCCTATCGGTTTATTCCCTGTTACGTCACCTATCAGGGGACGTGTATATGGCATCGATTTTTGGAACAGGGAGATGGAAAAAGATGCTTGGTCGGACCTCCTACTTCGAATTTGGGGAACTGTTACGTCACCTATAAGGGGACGTGTATATGGCATTGATTTTTGGAAGCGGGAGATGGAAAAAGATGCTTGGTCCGTCCTCCCACTTCAAATTTGGGGCACTGCACGTGCAATCTAAAGTGCCACCAGATAGGAGTGGTGTATTAAGTTGTACTATTCATTCCTATCAGTTTAATACCTGTTACGTCACCTATCAGGGGACGTGTATATGGCATAGATTTTTGGAACAGGCAGATGGAAAAAGATGCTTGGTCGGTTCTCTCACTTCCAATTTGGGGCACTGCACGTACAATCTAAGGTGCCACCGGATAGGAGTAGTGCATTAAGTTGTACTATTCATTCCTATCAGTGTAATTAATACCTGTTACGTCACCTATCAGGGGACGTGTATATGGTGTAACGGAGCAGGAACAGGCAGTCCAAAATCTCCGCTGGTATACGATAAAATACCCACGAGGCACTACAGTTTCACCATCCCCGACCTCCCATATTGGACGACACACAATTTGGGAGTCAAATGAATACTGACTTTATTTTGTTATTGCAGAACTATATATACATCTCTTTGGCCACAGGCAATACACATGCCCATATTTGGCTACACACAATACAGACAAAGAGAACAATAGGGGGGTCACACCTCCCTGGCAACTTTGATACAATCAGACACTGATTCAATTACACCTCTTTGTTCTTATCAGAGAATTAAAACACTTTGGAAAATGCAAGGATCCTTTACAACTTTCTTATCTCTTGAATCTCTGTAATAGGATTATCTATTAGCCTAGGTCTGCAAAAGTCTGGCTAATATTCTGCAGAGCATCAACCAGCATACATATTGTAGGATCATATTTTAACCAAGAATAATCATAAAACAGGGTAAAACAGTGATGGGTTCCGCTACACACCTCCCCCGTGACCATAAGCCGGCATACACGGTCTGATCCCAACGGATCGGCCTGGGGATGTCCGGACAAAAGTATTTGTTGGTCAATTCTCTAGTTTGACAACCCATCAGCATTACTGCAATTCACATTTACTCACATTTCCCATATCCCCAGATAGCTGGGATCTGAGCGCACAAAACCACCGAATAGCGCTCAGATCCTCTTCACACAGTTCAATTGCCATGTAGCTAAAGTCTTTCCCATAGTCTTTCATTATATGAATGGGCTTCATGGCACAGTTATCTGGGGTATCATGGTTCACACAGGGCAAGTACAGAATGACCCCCCTGTATGTAAAGGGCCAGAATGAGTGACTTACACTCTGGTATGGCCGAACACTGGTTCCAAAGGGCAATATGTACCAGGGCCATAGTCGCAGGGCAGGAGGCTGGCAAACAGTCCTCTCCAAGCCAAAGTGGCGAAGGGCACTTCGTCACACATCTCCCCTTTGGGGGGAAGTCTAACCAGGCACCTGGATATTTTGCTGGGGTGATGGTGCAACACGCTGAGGGGACTTGAGGGGCAGAGGCCAGGGGCACTCTGCCCTGATGCCAGCTCTTCTGCTGGTATAACCTGCAGGACCTCCTGCTCTGTACCAGGGACAAAGGGAGGGCAGAGGCCGACTGCACTCTGCCCCGCTGTCAGCTCTTCTGCTGGGGTACTTGGGACATATTCCGGCTCAGTAGCCAGGGAAACGTGGGGGTCAGTGGGGGTTAACATTTCCTCTGTTAACCCTGGGGCCACATTAGAAGTTAGCTGGGGAGGGGAGTTTGTACTTACCCCCTCCTCCGGTTGTCCCAGTGACGGTAGTTGGGGATCTGGACAAGCTGTGGGCGCAGAGACCACGGTCCCATCTGCGCCGTCTGGGAGATTGGTGTCTCCCCTGGTTAGGGTAAACTGTCGCTGGGGGGGAAGGATGACACCTTCTGCCCCCTGTGTTTCACACTGCCGCTGGGGGGGAAGGACGACACCTTTGGCCCCCTGGGGTACCCACTGCCGCTGTGGAGGAAGGTCGACACCTTCTGCCCCCTGGGGTTCACACTGCCGCTGGGGAGGAAGGACGGCCCCTTCTGCTCCCTGGGGTACACACTGACGCTGGGGGGGAAGGCCGACACCTTCAGCTCCCTGGGGTACACACTGCCGCTGGGAAGGAAGGACGACACCTTCAGCTCCCTGGGGTACACACTGCCGCTGAGGGGGAAGGACGACACCTTCTGCCCCCTGGGGTTCACACTGCCGCTGGGGGGAAAGGACGACACCTTCTGCCCCCTGGGGTTCACACTGCCGCTGAGGGGGAAGGACGACACCTTCAGCTCCCTGGGGTACACACTGCCGCTGGGGAGGAAGGACGACACCTTCAGCTCCCTGGGGTACCCACTGCCGCTGGGGAGGAAGGACGACACCTTCGGCTCCCTGGGGTACCCACTGCCGCTGTGGAGGAAGGTCGACACCTTCTGCTCCCTGAGGTACACACTGCCGCTGGGGGGGAAGGACGACACCTTCTGCCCCCTGGGGTTCACACTGCCGCTGAGGGGGAAGGACGACACCTTCTGCTCCCTGGGGTACACACTGCCGCTGGGGAGGAAGGACGACACCTTCAGCTCCCTGGGGTACACACTGCCGCTGAGGGGGAAGGACGACACCTTCTGCCCCCTGGGGTTCACACTGCCGCTGGGGGAAAAGGACGACACATTCTGCCCCCTGGGGTACACACTGCCGCTGAGGGGGAAGGACGACACCTTCTGCCCCCTGGGGTTCACACTGCCGCTGGGGGGAAAGGACGACACCTTCTGCCCCCTGGGGTTCACACTGCCGCTGGGGAGGAAGGACGACACCTTCGGCTCCCTGGGGAACACACTGCCGCTGGGGAGGAAGGACGACACCTTCAGCTCCCTGGGGTACACACTGCCGCTGGGAGGTGGAATTAGTTGGAGTATTCCACGTGGAGCGGTTTCTGTTTCTGAGACAGTCTCTCTGCATGTGACCCTGCTGGTTACACGTGTGGCACCTGATGTACCGTGGAGGGGTTTGGTAGTTCCCACCACCCGGACGCAGTGCTGGGGGGGGTTTAATGGTGGGAGGTGGGTTAGCAGCTCCCCAGATGGACTGCTCCCGTGCCCGCTGCTTTTCCATTATGGATTTGTGGACATCTGTCATTAACCATTCCAAGGTTTTCATGGGAAGCGTATCTGGGAAAAAGGCCAGTCTGCTTTGGAGTTCTCTTCCAAACTCATTCTGTGGGGTAATACGAGGTACTGTAACCATGAGTTCCTTTCTGTCTGCATCCCTGTAGTCTGCGGCCTCCTCCTCATCCTCATCATGGAACGCTGTCCGAAAACTAGCCGGTTCCATCCTGCTGTAGCCAGGGGCGCTGTACGGATACTAGCGTTGCCCTCAATTTGTACTCCACGGAATGGTGTCTCCTGTAGCTGTCCTTCTGACCGTGGGAACAATCCCACCACTGCCACCAAATGTAACGGAGCAGGAACAGGCAGTCCAAAATCTCCGCTGGTATACGATAAAATACCCACGAGGCACTACAGTTTCACCATCCCCGACCTCCCATATTGGACGACACACAATTTGGGAGTCAAATGAATACTGACTTTATTTTGTTATTGCAGAACTATATATACATCTCTTTGGCCACAGGCAATACACATGCCCATATTTGGCTACACACAATACAGACAAAGAGAACAATAGGGGGGTCACACCTCCCTGGCAACTTTGATACAATCAGACACTGATTCAATTACACCTCTTTGTTCTTATCAGAGAATTAAAACACTTTGGAAAATGCAAGGATCCTTTACAACTTTCTTATCTCTTGAATCTCTGTAATAGGATTATCTATTAGCCTAGGTCTGCAAAAGTCTGGCTAATATTCTGCAGAGCATCAACCAGCATACATATTGTAGGATCATATTTTAACCAAGAATAATCATAAAACAGGGTAAAACAGTGATGGGTTCCGCTACATATGGCATGAATTTTTGGAACAGGGAGATGGAAAAAGATGCATGGTCGGACCTTCCACTTCGAATTTGGGGCACTGCACGTGCAATGTAATGTGCCACCAGATAGGAGTGGTGTATTAAGTTGTACTATTCATTCCTATCAGTGTAATTAATACCTGTTACGTCACCTATCAGGGGACGTGTATATGGCATAGATTTTTGGAACAGGGAGATGGAAAAAGATGCTTGGTCGGACATCCTACTTCGAATTTGGGGCACTGCATGTGCAATCTAAGGTGCCACCAGATAGGAGTGGTGTATTAAGTTGTACTATTCATTCCTGTCTGTTTAATACCTGTTATGTCACCTATCTTTCCTCCCAATAGCACATTCTATATGTCATCAACCGGCCTGGGTGTATTTAGAGAACCACACTTTATGGCCCTTAACCTGGGACAATGTGGCTTGGCTATCAGAATTGTCTCAGAGCCTTAAAAACTCGCAAAACCCCCTTTTTTGACACTCACTATCATACTGGAAATGGGCCAAGAAACACACAGGTTTGTTCCCTGGATACACCCAAATGACCCCAATTCTTGACCACCCTCAGGCCCCGAAACACATGAGCACAACATCACAACACTGGTGGAGGTCAAGGAAACTAGATAGACTGGGAGACTGGTTAGAAAAGGGCCAGATGCTCACTTATGAGTAACTGAGGGACAAGCATGATCTACCGCTGTCAGAACATTACAATTACTGTAGGCTGAGGCATTTCACACACTCCATGACCCAGAAACAGGGGACACCGGTCTTAAATTGGTTCTCCAAAATTTGTAAAGATAAACCTCTATCAAGTGGGATCATTGGGTCACTTTACAAATAGAAAACATTTGTTACTGGTTAAGGCGACACTGGGTGAAGGACCAGAGTGGGGGAGCCCTGGAGACCCTTCAGAAGCAACCGGTGGCAAAATCCTCCCAGGAAAGGAGAGGTCACTTACTGAAGCCTGCCCTAGGGTAACCCAAGGGTTATTGCTCAGGTTAGATATTGTAAATAATAAGGTAATACTGCTGGAGGTATGATAGCTAATAGGACTTTGGTGTTGCCTGCAGACATACTCTTTACTATTGTCTGTTTTACCATGTTTTAGGTATCTCTTAAATTGCAATCACAGTAAAAAATAAGAAAAATTATTAACCTAAAAAGTAAAAATAAGAAGGAATAGCCAGCTAACTTTCACAAAAATGCTTTATTTTTCATTACATGCTGTACGCCTTCTGAAAATAAAAGAATTTAAATGCAAAAATTAGGTATTGTTGTAGCGACCTTAAAAATTTATGTTAGTTTGCCAGGCAGAAAGTGCCCTAAAACATTGCGTCTTGAACCCTAGTTGTGGCCGATAAGTCACGCAAGTCATCCTGCATTCAGGGATAAAATACAGCAGCATGTGGACCATTATTAGCTCAAGGCAGCTCATCTATCAGGCCTTTTTTAATCAAATGTATCGCCCACTGTCAGTCCCTTCGGGATCCATCCCTCATTCATCTTAATAAAGGTGAGGTAATCTAGACTTTTTTGACCAAGGAGACTTCTCTTATCAGTGACAAAACCTCCTGCTGCACTGAAGGTCCTTTCTGACAGGACACTTGAAGCGGGGCAGGACAGAAGTTCTATGGCAAATTGGGATAGCTCAGGCCACAGGGCAAGTGTGCACACCCAGTAGTCAAGGGGTTCATCGCTCCTCATAGTGTCGATATCTGTAGTTAAGGCGAGGTAGTCTGTTACCTGACGGTCGAGTCGTTCTCTGAGGGTGGACCCCGGAGGGCTGTGGCGATGCATAGGACTTAAAAAGCTCTGCATGTCCTCCATCAACAACACGTCTGAAAAGCGTCCTCTCCTTGCCGGCATGGTAGTGGGAGGAGGAGGATTATGTTCACCTCTTCCACTGTTAGATTGTAGTTGTGCTGTGACATCACCTTTAAACGCTGTGTAAAACATACTTTTTAATTTATTTTGGAAGTGCTGCATCCTTTCCGACTTGTGGTAATTCGGTAACATTTCAGGCACTTTCAGCTTATACCGGGGGTCTAGTAGTGTGGACACCCAGTACAGGTTGTTCTCCTTCATCCTTTTTATACAAGGATCCCCTCAACAGGCACGACAGCTTGAAAGACCCCATTTGCACAAGGTTGGATGCCGAGCTAGTCATGTCCCGTTCCTCGTCCTCAGTGATCTCACTGAAGGTATGTTCTTCCCCCCAGCCACGTACAACACCACGGGTACCAGATAGGTGACAACGAGCACCCTGGGATGCCTGTTGTGGTTGGTCTTCCTCCTCCTCCTCAAAGCCACATTCCTCCTCTAACTCCTCTTCCTCACAATCCTCTTCCAGCGTTGCCGCAGGTCCAGCAAGCGATGCTGATAAGGCTGTTTCTGGTGGTGATAGTGACCACAACTCTTCCTCTTCCTCTTCAAACTCATCTTTGAACTGATCCAGCACTCTTCACAGTGCACGCTCCAGGAAGAAAACAAATGGTATGATGTCGCTGATGGTGCCCTCGGTGCGACTGACCAGGTTTGTCACCTCCTCAAAAGGACGCATAAGCCTACAGGCATCGCGCATGAGCGTCCAGTAACGTGGCAAAAAAATCCCCAGCTCCGCAGAGGCTGTCCTAGCACCCTGGTCATACAAATACTCGTTAACGGCCTTTTTTTTGTTGGAGCAGGCGGTCGAACATTAGGAGTGTTGAATTCCAACATGTCAGGCTGTCTAAAATCAAGCCCCTCGTTGACATGTTGTTTCGCCGCTGGATATCTGTAAAGTGCGCCATGTAGTAATGCCTGAAATGGCCACACACCTTCCTGGCCTGCTTCAGGATGTCCTGTAAGCCTGGGTGCTTATGCACAAAGTGTTGTACAATCAGATTGCACACATGTGCAATGCACGGCACAGGTGCCAACTTGCCCAAATTCAATGCCGTCAACAAATTTCTTCCGTTATCACAAACCACTTTGCCAATCTCCAGTTGGTGCGGAGTCAGCCACTGATCCGCCTGTGCATTCAGGGCGGACAGGAGTGCTGATCCGGTGTGACTCTCTGCTTTCAGGGAAGTCAACCCCAAGACGGCATGACACAGCCGTATCCAGGATGTGGAATAGTACCTGTGGAGCTGGTGGGGGGTGCCGTTGATGTGGAGCAAGACATATCAGCAGCAGAAGAGGACTCAGCCGAGGAGGTTATGGAAGAGGATGGAGTAGGAAGAGTAGAGGAGGTGGCAGCAGGCGTGCCTGCAAGTCGTGGCGGTGTCACCAACTCCTCTGCAGAGTTATGTATTCCATGCTTGGCAGCCGTCACAAGGATTACCCAATGCGCAGTGTGGGTCATATACCTGCCCTGACCATGCTTTGCAGACCAAGTATCAGTGGTCAGATGGACCCTTGCCCCAACACTGTGTGCCAGAGATGCCATTACTTCCTTTTGCACAATCGAATTCAGGTTGGGGATTGCCTTTTGTGCAAAGAAATTTCGGCCGGGTACCTTCCAATGCGGTGTCCCAATAGCTACAATTTTGTTGAACGCCTCAGACTCCACCAGCTTGTATGGTAAAAGCTGGCGGGCTATGATTTCAGACAAGCCAGCTGACTTTGTGACATTGGCTTCTTAAGCTCAAACATGTCTTTGACAGACACCTGACTGTGGGCAGATGAGCAGGGACTGCTCAGGGCGAGACACAGAGTGGCGGATGGTTAAGAGGGGGCAAGCAGGGCAGCTGTGGTTGACGTGGCTGAAGATGCTGGTCCAGGAGGAGGATGGCAGCTTTGACTTTGTGTGCTGCTTGTACTTATATGTTGATCCCATAGGCGTTTGTGATGTGAAATTATGTGCCTTCGCAAAGAAGTTGTACCTAGGTGGGTGTTGGACTTCCCATGTGAGTCGTTTCTTTTCGCACAGGTTGCAAATGGCATCACTGTTGTCACAGGCAGACACACGAAAAAATTGCCACACTGCTGAGCTCTGCAATGACGGCATTCTGGTGGTGGCAACAGCATGCGTTGACTGGCTTGCTGTCTGGCTGACCCTGGGTGCCGATGCATGCTGTCTGACTGTGCCACTAGCTACTTTCGACGACCTCCCCCTTCTTCAACTCGTCTCCTCCTCCTCTCTGTCTCCCCATCTGAACTTTCCTCCTGTTCTTCTTCTCTTATAGCGGGCACCCACGTGACATCCACGGATGCATCGTCATCTTCAACCGCTTCACTTGTATCTGACAACTCAATAAAGGAAGCAGCACCGGATACAACATCATCATCATCATCAGACCGTACGTCCATGTGTGTAATGCTACATGACTGGGACATATCCCTGTTATCTACATCCTATGGCACTAATGTTTAAGCATCGGCTGTGGTGCTAGTGTTGGTGGTGGCGGCAGGCGGGCGAGTGGTAACTGGGGAGGTGCCCGAAGCTAAGCTGGAGGAGGATGGTGCGTCTAGGTTCCGAGCGGAAGCTGTAGAAGATTGGGTGTCCTGTGTTAGCCAGTCAACCATGTCCTCAGAACTGTTCAGGTTCAGGGTACGTTGCCTCTGAAAACTGGGCATTATTCTAGGGCCAAATGGAATCACAGCACGACAACGGCCCCTGTGGGGTGGCCTGCCTCTGCCTGTCATTTTTTTTCCGATTAGTGGTACTATGCATGCAAGCTACTGTGACACTAGATATGAGTGTCACTGTGCACTGGCAAAAGTTGGCAGAGTAGGCGCTGTAGGCCTAACACACACGCCTGTAGGCAGGCAACTGATATTCAATTGATTACAGTCAAAAAAGGGTTCTTTTATTTCACTGTACACTAGGTTGCACCAGATATAAGTGTCACTGTGCACTTGAAAAAGTTGGCAGAGTAGATGCAATAGGCTTCACACTCACGCCTGTAGGCAGGCAATTGCTATTCAATCTATTACAGTCAAAAAAGGTTTCTTTTATTTCACTGTACACTAGGTTGCACCAGATATGAGTGTCACTGTGCACTGGCAAAAGTTGGCAGAGTAGATGCAATAGGCCTCACACACACGCTAGCAGGCAGGCATATGCAATTAGATTACACAGAAAAAAATAATAAAATAAAATAAATGATGTTCTAGCCCTAAAAAGGGCTTTTTGGGCTGCTGTCCTTGCAGCAGATATCAGATGAGTCCTTCAGATCTGTAGTGCAAGCTAAATACAAAGACTGGCTATCTATTTCCCTATTAAATCAGCATCAGCTCCAATATATGTCCTCTCTCAACGAATGTAGCTTCAGAATGGCTCTAAAATGGAGGATGTCCTTCAGATGGAAGGCTCTTGAAGGGATTGTATGCTGCTGATTGGCTGGAATGTGTCTGCTGACTGTGAGGTGCAGGGTCAAAGTTTCCTCTCCTCAATGATAAAGAATAGAGGGTGGACAGAAAAGCACATGTGTTCGCCGTTCGTTGCGAACGCGAACATGTCAAAATTGCTGCGAATAGTCCGAGGGCGAACTGTTCGGGACATCGCTATCAGTGACCAGATTGGTGAGATGCAAAACATAACACTATGTGTTCACAGAGAAGAGTATCATAAACCATGTGATTGGAGGTGGCCATCTGCTAACAAAACATCACCATCACATAGGCCATGATTTAATACTCAGTAGCCAGCCAAGATCAGTTTAACATCTGAACTAATAGATTGTCCCTGAGGAATGTTGTCGAGAAGGTAAAGCCCTAGGTGCAGACCTAAAGGTTGCTTGCCAAAGGGCCTCTACCCAACTTGCCACTGCATTGAATCCCTGTGGAAAATGGTGAGATAGGCATTCCCCCTAGAGGCAGCTCTACAGGTGGTGGAGGCATGTAGGGATGGAAGTACGGGCCAGGCTGCGGGTGAGCAGGGGATGCCTCAGGGGAAGTGGAGGCAGTTCTGGCAACCAGAGCTCTGGTTAAGCACCGTCTGCAGCAGCCTGGCCATACCTCTGTATGCCCCAGAGGCTGTGACATATGAATGTCTGATGGGAGAAGATGATGTCCCGAAACCCACTCACGGAGTCCCAACATCCCAACATTCTCTGAGCAACGCCAGATTCTCCCCCATGTTGACTTCTAGATCTGGGTATGGCGTTGCAGGTCATGGCTTTGCAGGTCTGTGGGAAGTGGTTGTGGTGTTGGTTCAGTGGGGAGGTGCTGAGGGCCAGGTGCTGGTGCTGGGCCTGGTTGTGTGGGTTGCCAGGATGTGCCGGTGGTGGGAGGAGTAGCTGGGGGGGTGGGGCATTGCCCTTGTGTCAGTCCATTATGAGGGCCCAGGTGGCAGGATCTGTGGGAGGAAGGGGGCAGTGGGGTCAAATGCTACAGGTTTGTTGCATGGTCCCTTCAGTCCACCCACTAACCACATGAATATTTCATCCTCATCCCCTGGGCCCTGTTCTTATTCTCTAGACACTGATCCTGGTGGGCGGGGGCACTCCCAGAATCCTGTGGCTCAGATTACGAATATTTGAAGCTATACTTTGCTTGATCTGACAGTTGCTTTGTCATTATATCCTGTGTTTTCTTGACCCAGCAGAATGTCTTGACTTGTTGTGGGCTGGCCTTTGCAGCATATGCATCTACATCTGCATGAGTTGATGTGCATTGTGTCATACTAAGCAATCAGGGAGAATCTCTCAGCAATGGTTATTAACATGCTTATAGGGGGTGTTCCCTGCTGGGATATTAATCAACACTGCATATGCATACCTACAGAGTCTGTATCTGCATATGCAGCAGTGTCCATACCCATAACCGTGCTATCAGTATCGGTTTGCTATCCTTCTATATATCTGCTATTTGCTACATGTATTCCTGACAAATTTGATGCTGTACAACATTGAGTGTGATATGTAGGACCCCTAGATTGTATCCATGGAACTGACATGTAACAGTCATAGTTTTACAGCATTCCCATGATTAGGGCTATCTATGTGTGTGTGTGGTGTACATGTGTGTGTATGCTGTAGCTGACAGTCACTGTGGGGCCACCACTTATAGATGCTGCTCCTCTTCTATCATCCTTCCGACCTTCGCCCTGCTGTCATCATAACAGTGCCTCACAGACCTCACATCCTTATAGCAATACCACACCTTGGTCACTGTGGCTGCTAAATCCTTCCAGTCCTGGCCCCTGGGCCATCCTGTCCTCCCCCCCCCCCCCACCCAGTGGCAATTCGGATGACATCGAGGAGTATCACCATCTCTTCTGGGTTGTAGTGTAGGGCCTTGTGCCCTACACTCCCCAATATCAGGCCCTCCCTCACTGACCCTTAACTGTATGTGGTTAAATCTAGGGGCTCATCCCACCCTCCCTCTACCTCACATCCCACCCCCCAGAACTTTCACTCCTAGCCCTACCCCTCCACTCTCGCCCTCTCTAGCACCCTCACCCTCTCCACCTCCCTTCTTCTCTCTAGTACCCAGGGCCCACTCTTTCCTCTCTCCCCTACTCTCTTCCTCTTCTCCTCCCCTCCTCTAGCTTCCTCCACCCTTTTTTCTCCTCCCTCCATTACTTTACAATTAAATATGAGGATAAATAATAAGAAGTGCACTTGTATATGTTAGTGATGAAAAAAATGTAGGTACTATGTGTTTTGTATTTCTTTAGGGTGTAGGGTGGGGTTTGTGCTGTGTCCTATCTATAGTTTTATCTATGTGTATTATTATCTTATGTGTCTGTATATTATTTGATATGGGTACTTATATATATTGCGATTTTATTGTAAAATTGTCTAATTCTCTATAATAATTAACAGAAGATGAACCTGCACTCCAAGATAACTCTCCTACTCTCACTTTCGCGCTCTCCAGAACAGAACCCTCCAACTCTAGGACCTGCATGCTAAATTATAAAATCTGCAACACCGTCAATGCTGGGGTGTAATGCTCGGAAATATATTTAGCATGCTTATTTATCATTATTTCATTTGCTGTGTCTCACTGGCTGCTACGGCTGTGGCGCAGCAAGAATATCCATATCAGCTAGAGGATAAGAGAACCATTGCATAGGTGCCGTAATCTTTTTCCTTCAGTGCTACTGCCTAAAGCTTGGTTTACGGATGCAGGGGACCAAAAGATTAGCACACTGTTGTAAATTGGGTCAGAAAATCTCTTGCAGACGAATTAGGCTATATAGTGGTTTACACCATCTGATTAACATAGGGCCCATAGCTACTGAAACATATTGAAAGTATAATAATCTCACTATAGGAAGGCACTAAATGTAAAACCCTCATTAAGGCTAAGTGGTGGAATCATAAGAAGATGGTGCCTTCCATTTACAAAAGTCACCTGTTTAAATCTTCTTTCCTAGGTCCTAGTTTCACTTTCTCTATGATATTAAATTAAAGAACTTCTGGATTAATGCTATGGTGAGATTTTACATGCCTTGCCATTAGGGTATAATATCCCTTCCTAATGGCATAGATATGTTTAGGAAAAGTCTGTATGTATTGATGTCTTATTTTACCCACCTCCTGTAGGACACTGCTGCTGTAATGATGGTCAGTGCTGTGGTGGGACTATGCCTGGAGGAGGCTGTGCGAGCCGCGAGGGCCGCGGGCTCGCGCAGCGTGCCCGCAAGCGTGAGCAGCGGCCCGTATGCTCACAAAGCAACTGAGGCCCTCGCCGCGGGCGAGGGCCTCAGTTGCTGGCATCGAGCCGCGGCCCTCGCGTCTCCTGTAGGACACTGCTGCTGTAATGATGGCCAGTGCTGTGGTGGGACTATGCCTGAAGAGGAGGCTGTGCCAGTGAGCCCGTGTGGATGCTGTGCCCCGGAGGGTGTTAGGACACTGATCCTGCAGCATGCAGCAGCCACACCGCACAGAGATTCCAGGGGCAGACTCTACTGGTGAGTGTGCCCAGCAATGCATGGGCAATGGCACTGAGAGGGTTAACTCCTGCACTGCTATGTGGGCCTGTTCTGGGCCTGCAGGGGTTAATTCTCTACATGCTGAGGGTCAGGTAGTAGTAGATGGGGTCTCCTATAGGCGTCTGGGGTGATATATATGGAGATATAGAGGTCTGCACATATTGCATGTGAAATAACCTATTAATATTAGAATGTTATCATATAGGTTGGAATGGATCTTACTATATGATTGTATCAACTGTATAACATGGAAATACCTGCACCTATAGGATTCAGTTATATACTCTGCCTCTGATCTTACCATGTGTGCCTATAGGATTCAATGTATCTGAACTTACCATATGTTCTGCACATGATCTTTTTAAAAGTATTTTATATAACATAAATAGTGACCTCCATATCATGCTGCTATATGCCCCATAGATGTGTTTACCATATGTGCTGTCTGGCATTGTACTATATACACTAATGATGTTAGTTAATGCACTGTATATATTCTTACTATAAGCACTGTGTTTGAACCTAATTTCTGCGCAGTATGGGATATTACTATGTGCATTATAATACCTTACCATATTTGCTGTATGACATCTTACCAAAGGCGCTCCTTGCCAGCAACTGCGACCCTCCCAAAATTTACTTATATAACGCAAACAACACGTCACACCAACGACCCTCACAAACAACATACGAGACATGTTAACACTGATTACGACCTCGCAAAAATCGGCCGCAACTCGCGAACATGAAAAAAAAAAACCACAATAAATACACACAACACATAAATAAAAAGCTTACCGACAGCAAAAGAGAGCATCCAGGACCTCAGAAAAACTACTTACACCTTCACTTAACTAAAAATAAAAGAGTTTACACACTACAAAATTCTCTAAGCGACAGAAAAAATCGTCTGCAACTCGCGAACATCACAAAATGTAAAACACAATAAATACACACAGCACATACATAAAAAGCTTACCTACAGCAAGAGGGAGCATCCAGGACCTCAAAAAAACAACTTACACCTTCATTTACCTCAAAATAAAAGAGTTTACACACTAAAAAATTCTCTAAGCGACAGAAAAAATGGCGGCGAACAAAACGAAAACGAGGCTACAGCGCTCTAACCACGGAAAACACCACAAGAAACTTGGAAAACACCACAAGAAACTCGCAAAACACCACAAAAGACCTACGCATAATCCGCTAAGACGCATACCACACATTACCCGCCATTTTACTCCAATGTGGAAGTACATAACTACGCTAACGGTTACGGCTCGCGAACGAACAGTATTACACTGCACACATTCATCACGCTTACACAGCAGCTCCACACCACTAATGCTGCAGCAACATCAAAACAGATTGCCAGCTCTTCAACACAATGCTTCAAAATAGGTACAGTATATTCATTTATTATTTTAAATTACATATTTCAGTAGGACACACAAAACACCATTAGCTACCTTACAATTCCATTGCCGTCATTTTTTGACGGGCAATTCGCTAGTATATAATGAAATCAAGCATGATCAGAGAGACCTAACATGTTTAGTGATCCAGGTTCACATTTGGGATTCTAGATGGATAAACATGTTAGGTCTCTCTATCATTTGTTACAGAGCTTTGGGCTGATCTAATGCTGGGGAAAGATTTTAATTGGGCATTATTGTACTATAAAATAAAAGAATAAGAAGTTAGATTGATAATATGGACACAAAGTTATAAAATGGCATTGAAATATACAAAGATGTAGCTGGTACCACATTTACTTAATTGTATCCGGTGGAAGATGCATTATTTTTGAACACCCTTTGCTCAAATATCTAAATATTAGAATTACTTGACCAGCATTTAATATTAAATAGTGTGAAAATGTAAATGCAATAAGAACTGGACCGCTTTCAGAAATATCATATTATAAGATTAATAAAATGTTTTAAGATATCATTAATATCTGCTAAGCGATTACATACAGGAATTGCAGTAAATATCTGCTCATGGATTGAGAGCTGGCTAAAAGACAGGAAGCAAAGGGTTGTTGTAAATGGAACATACTCCGATTGGACTAATGTGGTAAGTGGGGTTCCTCCGGGTTCAGTATTAGGTCCTCTCCTTTTTAACATATTTATTAATGACTTAGAGGTAGGATTGGAGTGTGGGGTCTCCATTTTCGCTGATGACACAAAGTTGTGCAAGGTAATTAAATCAGAAAATGAAAATGAAAATGTGCTTTCCCTCCAATGGGATTTACATAAAATTGAGGAATGGGCATCTAAATGGCAGATGAGATTTAATATGAATAAATGTAAGGTTATGCATCTGGGAAAGAAAAATAGCCATGCAATTTATAATCTTAATGGAGCAAATCTCGGGGTATCAGATATTGAAAGGGATTTGGGAGTGCTTGTGGACAACCACCTAGGTAACAGTGCTCAAAGCCAAGCAGCAGCTGCAAAGGCAAATAAAATATTAGCATGTATTAAGAAGGTTATAGAAGCCAGGGAAGCAAATATAATTCTGCCACTATACAAATCTCTGGTACGCCCTCATTTGGAATATGGAGGACAATTTTGGGCACCACTTCATAAAAAGGACATTTTAGAGCTGGAAAAGGTACAGAGAAGGGCAACAAAACTAATAAGGGGAATGGAGGGTCTAAGTTATGAAGAAAGACTAACCAAATTAAACTTATTTTCTCTAGAAAAAAGGCGTCTGAGAGGAGATATGATTACCTTATATAAATACATCCAGGGTCAGTATAAAGATTTGTCGGGGGAGCTTTTTGTGCCAAGAGGTTTTCAAATGACAAGAGGACATTCCTTGAGGTTAGAAGTAAAAAGATTCCACCTCAAAGAAAGAAAAGGGTTCTTCACAGTAAGGGTGGGTAATCTGTGGAATTCTCTACCAGAGGAGGTGGTGACAGTGGATTCGATAGATAACGTTAAAAGGGGACTAGATTTATTTCTAATTAAAAAGGGTATTCAGGGTTATCATGGATAATTAGAGAGACCGTAATGATCCAAATTTTTTACATTTCCCCTTGAGACAATTGGCTAAGTCTCGCTTGTTTTTTTTTTTTGTTTTGTTTTTTCTATTTGCCTTCCTCTGGACTAATTAATAATAATAAAAAAACATTAAATAATTGATTAATAATTAATTAACAACTAATGAATTAATAGTTAATCCGCATATTGCAGATCAGAGGAGATCTTAAAAGGTTGAACTTGATGGACTGAAAGTCTTTTTTCAACCTTAAATACTGTGGCCCTCATTCAATTGCAATTTGTCCAATTGAATAGGGCTCTAAATAAGCACATAACATAACTTTTTTAAAGAAGTTTTTAGTTAGAAAACATCTATCTAAAAGCAAGGTTTTCACTAACTAAAAACTTCTTTAAAAAAATATGTTATGTGCTTATTTAGACCCCTATTCAATTGGCCAAATCACAATTGAATGAGGCACTATGTAACTATGTAACTATGTAACTATGTAACATGCATTTATTGGGCAAACTATTATTGAACCATATCGAACAGATAGCATAGGACTCTCAAATATATGGAGCACGATTCAATTGCAAGCCTGCATCTCACGGCATACCGGCCGTAGGTCTGAGGGCGTGCTGCAGGGTCATGTTTGTTTCACAGTCCGGTGCTATTCAATTGAACAAGCCCACAAGTTACGGGCCGAACACCAAAGCCGTAAACCATGCACTTGTGCATAGCAGTTTGGGGGGACATGATCAATTAAGCAAGCCTGTAACCACCCATTTCAAAACAACCAGTAGAAAACGAGACCCCCATAATTCCTTCAGTAAAACTAAAAGTTACATGTCAATCAACTAGATTTGGGAGTCCGATATGTGATGAAAGTATAAAATAATAAAAAGGAATGCCAATACTGTTCCAGTGCATGTGGGTGGCCTGATATGTATTAACTCATTGATTCCCGAGATAGATATAACACCAAAATTACACATAAAAAGATATCATTTTTCTTATAGCTGATTTGCAAGCTTGAGACTGATGTGCAATTAGTTCTATCGTCTTTCATCGCTTTCCCCATCATTTACAGTGCAGTATTGATTTTTTATTGGCATTTACAGTGCTGCGGACAGTGGGTTAAACTGCCATGCGGGTCATCTCCAGCACTCCTATATTTGCTGATTAGGGATGTAAAACCATTTGCGGCTTGGGGAATTGCAGCAATTGAATAGCGATTTGCAATTTTAGCAATCAGAACTCTTGTGGACGGGAAAGATCAAAGGCTTCGGGAGGCTATAAGTTCCAGGTATAACCACTGCAAAGTTTTCAAGCCCATAACCAGTAAATAATTTGGAGTCTGCAAAAAGACGCCAATTGAATAGCAAATTAACTTACGGCCTCACTTATGGGTTCTAGTAACTTACAATGGCTCACTTGATTCAGACTCATTGTCCAAACTAGTTGGCTGTCTCTCATTAGCAACAAAACCCCTTTGACTAAGGGGGTTTTGAGCTACCTTTATACAATCCTAAACGCACCCTCCAATAACTACAAACCTCCATTTAGGGAAAAATAGGAAGCTGACATAAGCTGGGACTCTACAATATGGGAAAGAAATTGTACAAACTTAATTAAAGGCTCACTGAATTACAGCTGATTAGAAACAGCATTTAACATTTTGCATAGAGCATACTACACCCCTGACATAATGAACAAAATTAATCCCCAAACTCCATCCAATTGCTTCAGGCAATGCCAAACAATAGGTACTTTCATCTACATGTGGTGGGAATGTCTGGTTTCCAAAAAGATTTGGACCAAAACCCTAGAACTAGCATCTAATATTCTTAAAAAAAACATTCCTCCATCCATAGATATTTGCCTTATAGGTAACTGTCATGAATAGAAGGGCCCACTGGACTGTTTGGGGTTCATTACTTATTATATGTGTGGTAAGAAAGTTCAAAAAACTTGCTTAACAGTAATATCTGGGGTATACAAATGGTTAAATAATTCAAAATATTTTTTATGGCCATGCGATCGGCCAAGTGTGAAGGCTTTGGCTTTATTCATTAAGGGGGGAGCTAGTTTTATGGCTCTGTAAGAGGAGAGAAAATGTGTAATGAGAAGAAAGCCATGTGGGTGAGGGGGAATAGCAGCTATTTGCCTAGGAGGATGGGCTAGAACTGGGGGAAGGTCTTTGTTATTTATTGTCATTTTTCTGTGTTTTTATATATCTCTGTAACAATAAAGAAGTGGCCAGTCTGACTTTGGACACACTAAAGAAAGGTTGTATCATAGTCTGCTTGTACTAATCAAAGGTACATGGTGTGTGATTCTTAGATCCTAAGAAAAGGGGTCTGATGGTGCCGGTCTCTGCAGTAGTGATGCTGTCATGTGAAGTGTCTGCTGGTGTCGAGATCTGAACAAACAGTTGAGACGGGTAGAGAGAGAGAGATTTGGGGTGAGCTTAGTCCCCCAAATTTGGCGGTTGTGACAGCTGGTGGCAGCGGTGGGAGATCTCAAGCATTTTTACCAGCAGCCAGGATGGCATATGGAAACTTATCCAAGAGGGAAATCAAGTACTTTCACAGGCTTGGAGGAGATGCAGAGGCCGTCAGGCAATTTGTCCAGCGCTACCAAACCAGCTCCCTGGTTGTCTGCCGAGCAGAGGTTATTCAGGAGAAAAGGAACCAGATCACAAGGCTGATGGAGCAGAGAGCACATCACGTTGTCATGGAAGAGGACTTAGCAGCAGCTCTTACGGATCAGTGGATGGCATTACTGGGAATCCAGGAGGGAGGTGAGCTATCAACAGGGCTGGTGGGACTGGTTTGGGACAAGATCATTTTGGAGGAGCGGTATGATGATCTGATGGAGCCTGCTATTGCATTGCAACAGCTCTAATGCTACAGGGTGTACTGCAGGGCGATCTTGCATGTGGCATTGGGCCTATAGAACTTGGGGTGGTCCTGTATAATCAGCGCTGCCATGAATTGGGAATTTCGGTTCACCCCCTATACTTTATCATTGAGGAAACTTTGAACATCATTTATTTTATTTTATAATTTTTTGTGTGTAATCTATGCCTGCCTGCCAGCGTGTGTGTGTGACAGGCTAGCACCTAACAAATTATATTGTGCTTATTTTCACTACTCATACCTGGTGGTGTAACATACATTGAAAACAACCATTTTTTTCCTGTAATCTAATTTCAGTTGCCTGCCTGTGTCAGGCTCACAGCTTATATTGTGCTCAGTGACATAAAACAACACTTTTTTGACTGTAATAGATTGAATAGCAATTGCTTGCCTACAGGCGTGTGTGTGAAGTCTATTGCATCTACTCTGCCAACTTTTTCCAGTGCACAGTGATACGTCATATCTGGTGCAACCGTAGTGTACAGTGACATAAAACAACACTTTTTTGACTGTAATAGATTGAATAGCAATTGCCTGCCTACAGGCGGGTGTGTGAAGCCTATTGCATCTACTCTGCCAACTTTTGCCAGTGCACAGTGACACTCATATCTGGTGTCACCTTAGATTGCATGCGCAGTGCCCAAAATTTGAAGTGGGAGGACCGACCAAGCATTTTTTTCCATCTCCTGCTTCCAAAAATCCATGCCAAATACACGTCCCCTGATAGTGGACATAATAGGGATTAAACCGATAGGAATAGTACTACTTAACAGTACACACCTTATAATAACGCATACAGAGGCAACGCGTATAATCTTCCATGCTGTGCAGTGGAAGCCCCCAGACTCTGACCTGTGTATAATCTTCCATGCTGGGCAGTGGAAGCGCCCAGACTCTGACCTGTGTATAATCTTCCATGCTGGGCAGTGGAAGCCCCCAGACTCTGGGAGTCTGAAGAAGAGGAGTCAGAGGAGGAAGGTGGCTTTGAGGAGGTGGAAGACCAAACACAGCAGGCGTCCCAGGGGGCTTGTTGTCACCTTTAGGGGACCCTTGGTGGCTGGGTGTAGGAAGAGACCTTCAATGACATCAGTGAGGACAAGGAACGGGACATGGCTAGCTTGGTATCCAACCTTGTGCAAATGGGGAGTTTGTGGTTGTGCAAAGGGACTGTTTGCGGTTGTGCATTAAACGGGAGATTGGTCTGTTACTGTGAAGCGGGTGTAACCCTTACACTACCAGATTGATACAACATCATACCTGATGTTTTAAAGCATGTTATTCCAAACAATTTAGGAATGTTAGGTGATTTATGCCCTTTATGGCTTAAAACCAGACTCTGCATCAACTATGTAATTTTCCGTGGGAGTTTTGCCATGGATCCCCCTCCGGCATGCCACAGTCCAGGTGTTAGTCCCCTTGAAACAACTTTCCCATCACTATTGTGGCCAGAAAGAGTCCCTGTGGGTTTTAAAATTCGCCTGCCCATTGAAGTCTATGGCGGTTCACCGGGTTCTCCGGTTCGCAAACATTTTATGGAAGTTTGTGTCCGTTGTTCGCGAACCAAAAATGTGTTGTTCGCGACATCACTAATTGGGACTAAAACCAGGGTCCCAGGAGGCAGGAGGCTGCATTGATTGAACCCTTGATCCAGCAAGAGCTGGACCTGGAAATCAGTTACCTGAATCTGCTGGTGGAAGCAGCCCAGGCTAGGACCTGGCTCAAGGGAAGGAAGGAGCCCTGCCAAGTGGATGTGGATGATGAAGGCACATCCTGGCACCAGGAGGCCCTGGAAGCATACAGTTGTTTTGATTATTATTTGCCCTCAGAGAGCGCTGGCTGTGTAAGAAGTGCAGCTCTGGAAGGGTGAAAAGAGGACTGTAGGCAGACGCCAGGCCAAACAGAGAGTCTGGATGGGATTTGCCATATTTACTGTGCCCTGGGAATGGACTGTGGGCCTAGCATGGATCTCCAGCAGATGAAAAAAGGCCGGGAACTAGCCACAGACCAGAAGGCAGGGGAGGTTAAGATCCTGCGATCCTGACAAACAGAGACCCTGCAAATCAGTTAAAGAGGGACCACATTCCTTATTGTGTCCCAAAGCAAGGAGAGCTGCAGCACAGTGCCCTGACTGTGGTTCCAGGGGAGATGGAATACAGCGCACCAACTGTGGTCCAAGGAGATGGAGAAATGGACTCCTATGCCCAGACCATTACTCCAGGTGAGCAGGGGTACTGTGCCCAGACAGCTGGGCAAAGGATAGTGGAGCCTTCAGTCCAGACCACCATCATGGATGCTGGGTTCAGGATCAGACCGGTATGTTTCTCCCTGGAGGTATTAGTTTATGGGACTCCCAAGGAAAATGTTTCCCCTCAGACATTGAGAAGAGGAACACACTGGCCCTGGCTTTTGGGAGGGGGCTAGCCATGTCACTTTGGGAATTGTCACCTGGACTGTGTACCACCCTGGGACCTGTTGGATTGGGTGAACTAATAGGCCCAAGGACTGTTTTAGATGCAGCTGTTAAAGGACATTGTTTTTCCCAAAGGATGGGAAGGGAGGGGGCATGTGCCATGGCCCAGGAAAGGCGGTTGGAAATTGAGCCATGGAGGCTATGCCCAAAATTGTGTGCCCATTGGAATTTGTAGAATTGTGGACTGTGAGGTAATAACAACACTTTCACTCGCACAAGTGAGATCAGTGTGGCTAGAAATTTGTCCGGCAGGACGAATTCCTAGGCCACACTAGGATGGGGGAAACTAGCTGTCATGAACAGAAGGGCCCACTGGACTGTTTGGGGTTTATTACTTATTATATGTGTGGTAAGAAAGTACTAACAACTTGCTTAACAGTCATATCTGGCGTATACAAATGGTTAAATAATTTGAAATAATTTTTATAGCCCTGCGATCGGCCATGTGTGAAGGCTCTGGCTTTATTCATGAAGGGGGGAGCTCGTTTTATGGCTCTGTAAGAGGAGAGAAAATGTGTAATGAGTAGAAAGCCATGTGGGTGAGGGGGTAGCAAGCTATTTGCCTAGGAGGATGGGCTAGAATTGGGGGAAAGTCTTTGTTGTTTGGTGTCATTTTTCTAAGTTTTTATATATCTCTTTAACAATAAAGAAGTGGGAAGTCTCACTTTGGACACACTAAAGAAAGGTGGTGTCTGAGTCTGCTTGTACTAATCAAAAGGTACATGGTGTGTGATTCTTAGATCCTTAGAAAAGGGGTCTGATGGTGCCGGTCTCTGCAGTACTGATGCTGTCATCTGAAGTGTCTGCTGGTGTCGAGATCTGAACAAACAGTTGCAACCCGTATAGAGAGTGAGACTTGGGGTGAGCGTTGCCCCCAAATTTGCCGGGCGTAACAGTAACCATACCCCTTTACTATCAAACAAACAAAATAAATGGCTACAGTATCTAATGCTTTCCACTAAAAACCCCATTGCCCATAAATGTAAGACCCCAACACTTAATTTAAGAGAAGTAATCAATAAACTGAATGTTATAATGATTAATGACAGACTTACACATACGAAAACAAACTCATACTCTGCATTTCTAGAGACTTGGGACTCATGGCTTAGTTCACCCCATACAATAAACGTTTTATAAAAAAAAAACAAGATTTTTTAGAACTCTCTAAGATCTGGTAGATAATTTAATGCAGGCAGGAAATGGACCTCTCGGCGTGGATCCCAAGAGCTAGACAAGTAAGTTCTGAAACGATTGGCTGGAAATCGGCCAACATCACGCTAAATCCTAAAAATTACGCTGGTGCAGGGATAATTATGTCAGCACGCTCATAGTTGTTATTTGGGTTCATTTTATTTCATTTCTTAATTTAAATGATATATAACCCTTATATTCTTTTTGTTTTCCGAAAACGGATAAGTTTAAGAAATATTGTAATTGTTCAATAATTAATTAAAACCACATTATACAAAATGACTAAACTTTATTAACAAATCGTTAAATTTGAAATGATCATAAAAATCACTGTTACAATGTTTATACTTGCCAATAAAAATATTGAAAACAATTAGGCTCATTGTGTTAAATATCAAGGACAAAACCTCTGTAGTACTATCATATAATTTATAAAGCATTGGATATTGTTTTGTTACCAAGCTAATAATAACATGATACCTCTGCTCACTGTAATATTAAAGTAAGAAATGATCCCAATTTTTATATATTTGCAATAAAGGTTATATTTATAAATGCTTATATTTAAAAATGCTTAGATATAACAGTCAATCATTTTTGATGATAGTATAACATTTTTACTTTTTAATAGATTATCCAGACTTGCCAAAGCGTTATACCCAGAAGTAAAATCTTTTAATTTCATCGCTGTAGTCACCATTTTGGAGCCCAGAAAAATAAAATCTGTCACTGCCTCCACTTTGTATTCTATTGCCAGGAATTGAGATAGTTGTTTTCCATGATCTTTTTAATGTTGAACAGTCGCCAGATTTTTCACTCTCTTCTTTTGCTCTTTGGATTCATGATGTATTCCTTGTATGAATTGAATAAATAAGATGACAAAACAAAACCTTTTTGTACTCCTTTCCTGATCTTGAACCATTCTCTTGTTCCATGTTCGGTTCTGACCATGACTTCTTGGTCCACATACAGATTCTTCATATGGCGGATAATATGGTGCCCCATCTATTTAACGACTTGCCACAGTTTTACAATAGCCTTCGAAGCAGAAGTAAATGTTTTTCTGGAACTCTCTTGTTTTCTCTATTATCTATAGGAAATTAGCTATAATGGAAAAGATAAGTCAAGCGGTCCACAGCAAAAGAGAAGGGAAATAAGTCTGTCTTTCCTCTCACCACTCAACTGAGGATTCCATGGAACCACTCTCAGGCCAGCTCAAATATCACTTGGTTCCTGTAGGACTTTGACTGGCAATGCAAGCTTCACCAGATCCCTAGCCAGAGCTATAATACCAAACAGACCACTGGTCCCTGCTGGTCCTCGTCCTGGTACTCAGGAGCCTTGTCTTGAGTCACAGTGCTATGATTGCCACGAGCGGGGCCATCTAAGGAGGGATTGTCCTTATCAACCCTAGAGAGCGGAACCTGTACCAGCCAGAATGGACCATCCAGCATGATTATTTCCTAAGTTCCAACTGGAAGGGGGGACTAGTAGTCATAATCCGATGGACTCTTGGACTTTTGAGTCTGGCAACTAGAACCTGATGGACACTAACTACTTAGCCAGGTGGTTTAAGGGCTATTAAAATGGCCTTCAGGATGTTTTAAAGACACACAGCCTTATTAAATTGTGATTCGGCCAGTTGAATAGGACTCTATATAAGCACAGAGCATATTTTTTTACAGAAGTTTTTAGTTAGTAAATTTCTATCCAAAAGCAAGGTCTTCACTAACTAACATTTTCTGTAAAAAAATATGCTCTGTGCTTATATAGAACCCTATTCAATTGGCTAAATCACAATTTAATAAGGCTGTTAATCACTGTTCACTTGCCATGTTAAATGATGTTTTTCCTCAAGCCATGGTTGTATGCCCTGGAAGGCTAAGATCTTTTTCCACCAGGTAATTTGAGCCTATAGGACACTGGGTCCATTTCCATTTTTAGGGGCATTAGACTGTGTTTTATTGGTCCAAATATTGCATTAAGCTAATAAAAACATTTTGAGGATGGTACCACTTTAAGGGCGACCAGTAGACATTTCTAGTAGCCAATCATGATACCCTGTTTGCTGTCAGTCTCATATAAGGAACCCAGCTGGGCTTGAGCTTTCAGCAAGCAGTGAAATAAGCTCAAGAGAAACCTGTGGGAGATACACGGGATTGATTAAACCATCAAGTATAATTAACAAGGCTGGCAAACAGCAGTTTAAAGACTTTCAATAGCCAAGTTTCAAATAGTGTCAAATGCTTTGCAAGGAATACTCTTTTGATCCTTTGTTTTGCAGTTCATAGCAAATTAGAAAGTACTTGACCTTAGTCATTGTTCCTGACCACCCCGTTCAATTGTTTAAAATGTTGTGGATACCTGGTTAGCCACTAATGGTAAATATACACCAAAGTCCCATGCTACGCCGAAGTCAACACACATCCCTCTCGATAAAGTAATGGTTAGCCAGAGACCAGCTAGGAGTGGGTATAATCAATTGAAAGTCCCTCTAAGTGCACCAAACCCTAAGAAATGATTTTACTGCTACAGGGCACCATGGGCCAGCTAGCCAGTTTATCAACGTCCGCTAGGGTCCCAGATCAATGAAGTATCCCCTCACTGAGACCCCTATGTCTTTCTACTATTCATGTATGTACTCATGTTGAACCCCAACCCTTCATACAGACATTCTGTCTCCAGGGCTCAATGTTTCTTATCAACCCTAGCTGCGCCCTGATCTTGACCGGAGGTAGCTTATAGCTGGAGCAGTAGACTCCTCTGCACCTAGCTGGGCAAGTTGACAGGCTGGCATCTGGACCTGGGAGACAGTCCTAGCCCACACGGGGTGATACATAGGGGAAGAAGGTGTGAAACTTGGTTTTGCCCAGGAAAGTGACCCAATGACGATTAAGGAAAAAACTTTATAAAATGTTGTACTGAAAAATAAAGTTTATGTTCTGTTTGGGACACATATTCTGTTTGCAAGTGGATTTACCTTACAAGTGAAGGCTGATAAATTGCAGAGTGCACTAATTGTGCCCAGGTGAGAGAGGTGTGGCTTGACTGTTAAACTAATATAAAATGTTTGTGAGCTTTTTTGGGGCCAGTTTGCAAGTGGATTTACCTTACAAGTGAAGGATGATAAATTGCAGAGTGCACTAATTGTGCACAGGTAAGAGGGGTATGGCTTGACTGTTAAAGTAGAATAAAAGGTTTGTGAGCTGTTTTGGGGCCTGTTTGCAAGTGGATTTACCTTACAAGTGAAGGCTGATAAATTGCAGAGTGCACTAATTGTGCCCAGGTGAGAGGGGTGTGGCTTGACTATTAAACTAGTATAAAAGGTTTGTGAGCTGTTTGAGGCTGTTTGCAAGTGGATTTACCTTATAAGAAAAGGCTGATAAATTGCAGAGTGCACTAATGGTGCCCAGGTGAGAAGGCAGAAGGTAATATAAGCAGGAGAAGGGGCGAACGTGTGAGCTTGCAAACATTTTCAGTATTAAGTGCAATTCTAGTAAAAGCCTAGGAGTTTAAAATAAAAGGAAGGACTTCAAAGAAAAGGGAGGGCAGATTTATAGTGCAAAGGAGAAAAACTTTATACAAATATATTATTTTATATTCTTTATTTTTCCCACTGAAATTTTTTTAGACAATATTAATAATTATGAGTCTGTCCAGTGGCAACCTCACTTAGTGTACATCCTGTCATATGTATGCAATACTGGAACAGATGATCCAGGGTCCATACCTCTGTGAGAGGTGTGAGCATGTTGCCTCTCTGGAAGCTCAATTGGAGATCTGGAGAGGAGAATTGCAGCACTTAGTTATATTGCTCCACTGGAAAGGGGGTTGGTGCTCACTGAGCACAGTTTAGCTGGGACTAGCATGGAAGGTGGAGCTGGGGCTAGTGAGGATGTCCAGGGAGGTAGCTGGGTTAAAGTTAGAAGGGGAATCAGGGGGAACAGGAGGAAGCATGCCAGTTCTGAGTTGGCAAACACCAACAGATTTGCCAGACTGAGTGAAACTGTTGGGATGTCCATTCAGGAAAGGCAATGCCAGATAGAGCTGTTACCTCTAACAGCCGAGAGAACAGCTCTACTGGAGGAGAGGGAGGGCAAAATAGGCAGAGCAAAAGACATGTTTTGGTTGTAGGGGACTCTATTATTAGGAAGGTAGACAGGGTGATTTGTCACCCAGATCCCAGCAATTCAACGGTTTGCTGTCTCCTGGGTGCTCGGGTTCATGATGTTGTGGATCGGGTAGACAAATTATTGTGCGGAAATGAACCAGCGGTTTTGGTACATATTGGTACCAATGACAAAGTTAGTGGAAGATGGAGTGTCCTAAAGAAGGAATTTAGAGAACTAGGTAATAAGCTGAAGGCAAGGATCCCCAAGGTAGTATTTTCTGAGATACTACCAGGGCCACGTAATAGCCCAGGGAGGCATAAGGAGCTTAGGGAGGTTAATGCGTGGCTAAAGATGTGGTGTACTAAGGAGGGGTTTGGGTTTTGAGAGCACTGGGCTGACTTTTCACTTCAGTACAATCTCTACAGTAGGGATGGAGGGACCAGATATAAGTAATGGGGTAGAAAGTGTAGACGGTATAAGGGAGGAATTAACAACTCATAGGGGAGGAGATGGGGGGAGGGGTTGTATAGTCAATAGGGAGGTAGTACTAAGTAACTCAAGTACAGTGGCAGGCACTTCAGAACTACAGACTCATTACATAAGGTGTATGCTTGCTAATGCCAGAAGCTTGCCAGGAAAAATGGGAGAGTTAGAATTATTAGCAATTAATGAAAATGGGATTTAATAGGCATTACCGAAACGTGGTGGGATGAATCTCATGACTGGACTCTTAATCTGGCTGGTTATAACCTATTTAGGAAAGATAGAGGCAATGGTAAACGAGGAGGAGGGATTTGTCTGTATTTTAAGCCTGAATTTAAGCCTATAGTCAGAGAAGATATTTATGGCTTACCTAGTGCTAAATTTGAATGTTTGTGGGAAGAGTTAAATAGCGGAGCAGCAAATTCCAAAAGAATATTAGTAGGAGTATGCTATAAACCCCCAAATATAGCTGAAAGTAAGGAAATACAATTATTGTTACAGATTGGAAATGCAGCTAAGCACAGGCAAGTTCTAATAATGGGAGATTTTAATTACCCTGAAATAAACTGGATAAATGAGACCAGCAGTTCATCTAAGGGGAGCAGGTTCTTGAGTACACTCAGGGGTCATTATCTGGCCCAGGTTATACAAAAGCCTACTAGAAATGAAGCTATCTTAGATTTAGTTATCACAAATAATATTGATATAGTATCAAATGTTGGAATAGTGCAACCTTTGAGAAACAGTGATCACAACACAATCTCATTTGATATTGAGTTAAAAATAAAAATTTTAAGAAGCCAACAAAAACTTTTAATGGACTAATGGCAGCAATACAAAGTATAGACTGGGACAGAGAACTGGCAGGTAAAAACACTGAACATAAATGTGTCAGGTAAAAAAACTTTTAAATCCTTACAAAATATAAATACACATCGGCATATACTGTGTGGGAATAAAACTAAAAGGAGTAAATCACATCCAATGTGGCTTAGCAATGATTTAAAGATCAAGATACGGAGTAAAAAACAGGCATTTAAATTATACAAACAAGAGGGGACAGAGACTGCTTTACGGGAGTACAAGGAAATCAACAAGGCAGCAAAAGGGCTATTAGACTGGCTAAAATAGAAAATGAAAAATTGCAAAAGAGAGTAAGACTAACCCTAAAATAATTTTTAAGTATATTAATGGGAAGAAAGGCCAGGAAGGAAGCTATAGGAACATTAGAATGTGACACAGGTTGTCTGATAATTACTGACCAGGAAAAGGCGGATGAGCTAAATAGGTTCTTTTCTTCGGTATACACAAGGGAGGTACCAGTGGTTGGGACACTGCAAAGTAATGGGGCTACACTACCTTTGCCAAATAATTGGTTAACCCAGGAAGTAATCCAAAAGAGGTTGAAAAAAATAAATGTTAATAAAGCCCCGGATCCTGATGGAATACATCCACTGGTACTGAGGGAACTGGGTTCTGTAATAGCCAAACCATTATATTTATTTTTTCAAGATTCACTCAACACAGGGTCTCTACCAGATGACTGGAGAAATGCTGATGTGATGTCTTATTTAAAAAGGGACCAAGAGCAAATCCAGAGAATTATAGACCAGTGAGCCTCACTTCTGTAGTGGGGAAGCTTTTAGAATGGTTAAGGAATAATAAAAAAGAATATATCTATTTGTACCTGATTATAAGTAGGAGTCACATGGATTTATGAGGGATAGGTCATGTCAAACAAATCTAATTCATTTCTATGAGGAGGTTAGTAGGAACATGGATCAAGGCAACTCAGTGGATGAAGTCTTTTTGGATTTTGCAAAGGCTTTTGATACTGTGCCACATGGGAGACTATTGTGCAAACTAAGAGATAGAGGAATTGTAGTAAATATCTGCTTATGGATTGAGAGCTGGCTAAAAGACAGGAAGCAAAGGGTTGTTGTAAATGGAACATACTCCGATTAAACTTATGTGGTAAGTGGGGTTCCTCAGGGTTCAGTATTAGGTCCTCTCCTTTTTAACATATTTATTAATGACTTAGAGGTAGGATTAGATTGTGTTGGGGTCTCCATTTTTGCCTATAACACAAAGTAGTGCAAGGTAATTAAATCAGATAATGATGTGCTTTCCCTCCAAAGGGATTTACACAAAATTGAGGAATGGGCATCTAAATGGCAGATGAGAGTTAATACGAATACATGTTAAGTTATGCATCTGGGAAGGAAAAATAGCCATGCAATTTATAATCTTAATGGAGCAAATCTAGGTGTATCAGATATTGAAAGGGATTTGGGAGTGCTTGTGGACAACCACCTAGGTAACAGTGCTCAAAGCGAAGCAGCAGTTGCAAAGGCAAATAAAATATTAGCATGTATTAAGAAGGGTATAGACGCAAGGGGAGCAAATATAATTCTGCCACTATACAAATCTCTAGTACGCCCTCATTTGAAATATGGAGTACAATTTTGGGCACCACTTCATAAAAAGGACATTTTAGAGCTGGAAAAGGTACAGAGGAGGGCAACAAAACTAATAAGGGGGAAGGAGGGGCTAAGTTATGAAGAAAGACTAACCAAATTAAACGTATTTTCTCTAGAAAAAAGGCATCTAAGAGGAGATATGATTACCTTATATAAATAAACCCAGTGTCAGTATAAAGATTTGGCAAGGGAGCTTTTTGTGCCAAGAGGTTTTCAACTGACAAGAGGACATCCCTTGAGGTTAGAAGTAAAAAGATTCCACATTAAAAAAAAGAAAGGTTTCTTCACAGTAAGGGTGGTTAATCTGTGGAATTCTCTACCAGAGGAGGTGGTGACAGCGGATTCAATAGATAACTTTAAAAGGGGACTGGATTTATTTCTAATTAAAAAACGGAATTCAGGGTTATCATGTATAATTAGAGAGACAGTACTGATCCAGGGAGAAATCACCAGTATCTGAGGTCAGGAAGGAATTCATTTTTTATTATTATTTTTTTCCTTAGAGACGATTGGCTAAGTCTCGCTTGTTTTTTTTTTCTGTTTGCCTTCCTCTGGATTAATTAATAATAAAAAATAAAAAATAAAAAATAAATAAATAATTAATTAATTAATAATAAATCCGCATATTGCAGATCAGAGGAGATCTTAAAAGGTTGAACTTGATGGACTGAAAGTCTTTTTTCAACATTAAATACTGTGGGCCTCATTCTATTAACGGCCGTAAAATGGCCGCAAAGCTGAGTTTCCTTGCGTCCGTCTTACGGCCCCGTGTAGAGCTACTTTTACTTTGCTATTCAAATGGACGGCGCCGCAAAGATATCCCCCTTCCGCCCAGCCGCATATCATGCAAACGGCCGCAAGCGTTTTCCCAGCGCCCATAGATTTTGTTTTCCGGCCGCAAGGTCAGAAAACTGTAAATGCAAATATAAATTCAAGATGGCACTGTAAAGCTCTGTAAGTGATAGGCATCATAATGGGGGACATGAGGATTAATAGCAACACCCTCTCAAGCTTGCACATCGCCCAAATCCGATATATCATTTACGGTTTATTTTCCGTCCCGCAGCCTTGGGGGGTCTGAGGTGCTCCAAGCTCTCGGGACCTTGTCCACGGATATTTTACATGAATTTAAATAAAAATGATTTTCAGATTTGAGTGTAGGGGAATGTTGTGCTATGAATGCTAACACCTCCAATCACTTTATCGTCTCATCAGAGTGCAGGATGGCTTTATTATGTGCTTAATTGTGTGCTTGCGGGACCTTTTTGGTGCAAGTAAGCTGCGGCTCGGTTTTAGCCTTGCCGAGAGGGTTCCCGTAGCAATTGAATAGCAACCATGGCTTTCTTGCGGCCAAAACTCTTGCGGCCGTCTAAGGGATAACAGGGCGCCGGCCGCATGCCTGCCGGAGCCCCCGGCCGCAAGGGAATAGAATAGGCAAATAGCCTGCGGCTGGCCCCGCATCTCCTACGGCCGTTAATAGAATGAGGCCCTATGTAACTATGTAACTATGTAACATATGCATGGTGTATTTCATTTAGAGGAGGCATTTATATTTTTTTAATCAGAAATGAATTTCTGCAACTTGCCCTGGAATTCAGTAACTTGACCTGAGTTCTACAACTTGTCTTAGAAATTTTGCCTATTATTAGAAATTTTTGTATCCTAGGTATTTGTATTACACATTGAGACCATATTTGACCAATAGACCGATTAAAATAGGGTATTATTTTAAAACTTAACCTTTAATAAGAACTGTTAAAAAAGTAAACAATAAAAATAAAATAAAGTGATACCATAAAATTATATTTCTGTCGCTTAATAACAATTCAAATGATGTACTCTGAAGACTTTTATCGTGCCCTTAATTATTATATTTATTCCCTGGTTTTTCATATACTTTAGTGTTCTCTCATAACATATATCTCTCTTGAGAGTTTGATTTTTACTTAAAGTTCTTCAATGGGATATGAACTTCCAAGTTTGATGGTAGTTCAGCAGTTTGTTCTTTTTAGCACTTAATATTTCTACTGTGTTGGGTACTTTAAATGATTTCTATAGTACAAATTACAAGTGCTTTGGTGAATAGATTCAGTAACTAATTGCAACTTTATTAACTGTTACTTAGTTTACCTGTTAAGTGATTTTTTAATTACTGTTGCCTATGACTATTTGAGCTGAGCAAGTCTTTTTACCAATTATTAGTTCATGGGATTAACATAGGTCTTAAGTTGTTGGAATTTAAATATCATTACTTTCTTTATCTTGTTGCTTCAGTCCATACATTATGGCAATATTTAAACAAGCCTATGTTTCTTTGAAATAGGGGTATATTTTCAATCAATTACCAATATGGCATTTCCTTATAAAGCACACCACTTAAACGTCAGCTTTGAGCCATGTTGTTGGTTTAAATTCAGTTTTGCTGCATAGTCTGCATAATACCCATGTGGCTGGAGGTGCTAAGTTCCACTAGTATCTCTGTTTACTAAGAACTCCTATTTATATTAGTAATATGCAGCGTTTGCACACTGCTTACTGGGGAGAGATTCGGGAGACACTGTATGGGCTACTATGTCATCAGGAGGCTCCCGACACGTGTTTCTGCTGACACACTCTGGTCATCGTCATCAGGGGTGGGCGTGCCCCCTACTGCTCACTTCCTTATGTAGTAATAATGAATTGCCTGTCAAAAAATTACGGCAATTAAATGTGTATGCTGTGAGTGCTGTATGCCACGCTATGAGGATATTTTTCTATGTCTAATTTGTAATCTGCAAAGAAGTACAACAATTATAGTAACATAGTAACATGAAGCTTGAAGTTCAAGAACTGGAAAACCATCCTTTTTTAACAATTTTAACATTTTTATTTAGCAGCTAATATAACAATGTTTCCAGTTTATATAAATCAGTATTGTAAACCATGAGATAATGCTTTTTAACATGCAACTTGTAGTTGTACAACAGGTAAATTTTTTAACAATGTTATCATTTTAATTGTTAGCTTTGCAGGATAATATAACAATGGCTCAACTTTGTATGAATGAGTATTATACTCCATTAATTAATGCTTTGTAACATGCAACTTGTTCAAGTACTGGAAAACCACATAGGTATGGAATCCAGAGGCAGGCAAACAGAAAAACCCTAGTGAAACCTACCCAATTGTGTAAAAGGGGGGAAAAAAACCTTCCTGACCCCATTAACTGCCGATTGGATTACTCCCTGGATTATTACTCTCAATTTTATAATAGATTCTAATTTTCAAACGATCCTACTCCTACTGACATGAACCCTTAATGCAATAAAATACAGCAACTTTCCAAACATTGAAAAATACGATTTTTAAAATGCAAATATTTGCTTATTGTAATAACATTTAAATGTGAATTGTATGAAAATATTGAATCCAGAGGAAGGCAAACAGAAACAAACCCAGTTAAATTAAGCCAATTTTGTCAAAGAAGAAAAAAATGTAATTCCTTAATGTCCCCAGTAACTACTGATCCGATTACTCCCTGGATAAATACTCTATATTGAATGATACATTTACATTTTCATACAAATGAGCATCCTTCTACAGACATGAACCTTTAATTACAGACAATGAAAGAGCTTTCATCACCTTATAAAATACATTTTTTACATTACAAACAGTAACTTAATGTAATAACATTTAACCTGAAGTTTTAAGGAAAAGCAACATAACTGTCTTGTGGGGCCAATCCTGCCAAAAGGGCACTTCCAAGACATTGCAATAGTTTATTAGTTTTTTAATGTGTATCATTGTTTGTTTGCATTCATAACGTGCCATAGAGTTGTCTATGTGCAAGTGGTTCCTCTAAACAGAGCCTAATCGGTTTAAAAGTTTGTCTATGAGATTTAACCACTGTTCTTTTTTTTTTTTTTTTTTTTTTTTTTTTTTTGCGTGTCCAGGTGGTTCCTCTAAACAGAGCCCAGCAGACTTCAAACTTTGTCTATGGGATATAACCCCTGTTTGTCCTGGAAGTAAAACCACTGTTCTCTATGTTTCTTTCCATTGCATAGAGTTTCCTATGTGAAATAGTGGTCCTCTAAAAAGAGTCAGAGTGACATCAAAGTTTGTCCTCTTATATATCTCTATATGTTTAGTTTTTTTGTGAATTTGCCCTTGAGTTAAAAGCACTGTTTTGACCATCTGTTGTATTGTTATCCTTTTTTATAATTAAAGTTACAGCACCTTATAGTAGACAAATATTTTTTGTAAAAATTCTCTCATCATCTAATAAATCACCCTGACTTTGGATTTTTTCAATATAAACGTTAATTTCCTCTGGATTCTTGCATCTTGAAAATGCATCATACAGTTGGCCATGTGCAAATACTGGTTCTTCTAAAATGTTGGTCCTTGTGATTTATGAATGGTCATGGCAAATGCCATGATGATGGGAAATTGTCTCCTTTGAAATATAAAAGGGAGGCTACTCTCACTTGCCAAATCTATTCTTGGTATGAAAACTCTCTCTCCTTTGTGGGTACAGTTAGAATTTCAGCATCTATGAAATGGTCTTTTAATTCTTGAACATTTAATCTGGACATTACAAAATATGTGGTGGCATTCCAGAGGGAGTTAATGAATTAATAAATTCAGTTGAAAAGTTTGTCTGACTTTCTTTGTCATTACCAATAATAGATAATTTTTTTGTGGTGCATTTATTAATTTTAATATTTAATTATTGAGAAAAAATGCATCCTTATTTTTGGATGTTAATATTACTTTGTTTGCAAGCTCTGCATAGTCCTTGTTATTTATTGTATTTTGGAATATAGCCGATATGAGATCCTGTTTGCAAATCATTTCAGATGGAATTTTAAAAGGTATAATCGGATAAATTATGAATTTGCTCGGTTTTTCCTTCTCCAATTTTAATGAGCCAATCATTGAATTAATTTTGTCCTTCTGATCTCATATTTTGGTAGAATTGAAGATGGGTAAATAGTTTCCATAGTGTACTTGACTTTATACATGTTTTGCTTCAACAATGTCTGTTTGATTTCCATGTACAATGACAGGTAATGTTTGCCTACAATCTCCACCTACCAACATTGCCTTTCCACCAAATGCCAAATCATTTTTTATGACTTCACGTAACAAACGGTTAATACATTGTAGGGCATGGCATGACATCATTGTAGCTTCATCTATTATAATTAATTTTATTTGTATTTATTTTTTTGCTTGTAATGATGTCATTTGAATATCCGACACTGATGATTCCAGAATGAGAACTCGCAGTTTAACTCCACTATGCACAGCTCTCCCACCTTCTAACAAAAGTGTGGCAATTCCAGTTGTTGCAAATGGCAGGGCTATTTGACATTGTGCTTGAATGTAACTCATAAATAAATTATGCAGATAAGTTTTTCCTGATCCACCAGGTGCATCTAGAACAAAATAACGTTCTTTGGGCATGTCATCATCTAGGGCATTTTTAATGGTGTTAAAAGCTTACAATTGTAAAGTATTTAAAGTTGCAAGTCTTTCTTGTGTTCTTTAGTTTTGAAGCTCAGTGTCATAGTCTTCAAAGTTTATGTCCTCTATAATTCCTGGGTCTGGCAGATTAAAATTTGCTCAATTTATTTAATGAGAAAGGACGACCTCTTGAATTTCAAGTAATGCTTTAAATGCTGCAATGGACTCATTGTAACTTTGCAAAAAGTCTTCAGGCATATTGGTTTTAAATTTGTCGCACAAAGCTAATGCATTAGGAGCATTTGAGAAGATGCAAATAAATGCATTTTGTTTCCTCATGTTTCATGGCATTTGACATAGTGCTGCTTCTTCTAGACATCTTTCTCTTTCTGTATCAGCCAGGACGTTTCCGTGTCATGCAGCTAAATGTAATGTGTCATAAACTATGTCATTAACAGTTCTCAAGTTCTCTACAGTGTAAATTCCTGATAATTTTTTTATGTCACGCCTTTTTTGTTTTCACCATAATCCATTAACGAAAACATTATCATAGGGAATGTCAGTGTATAACTATTCCCTTGCCTCCAAGTCATTACAGTTTAATTGAAACATCACAGGTAGTGTAGCTTGTTGATGCTCACGTTGTACCAAAGTACTTCTTTCATTTCCAGCATTAAGGTAAACTAAGTGTCTTTGTGGCAAATGTACAGATAATCGATATACTGCATTTGAGCCACATTGCTTCTAGAGCACTTACATATCGAGCATCTACATGAGATGCATATTCATCATGTAATAACTCATTTAATATTCTGAGAATCTCACAGATGTAGCAGGCCTTGAAGCAGAGTGAATGTGCACTGAAAGAAATAGAAATAATGGATACAAAAACAAAAGTTCGTAAAACATAATAAATGCAAGGATCTATCCTGTTTTATTTGCACCACTCTCTAAGCCTAACCCATAAGCTAAACTGCTCTGAATACATACAAAATGAAAGTATATATTATGTTTTATATGCTCTTAATGCAAAAACAATTTGATTTAAATGTTATTTAAACATTTCCATCTCTCTCTTTAGTTCTCAACAGACACTTCCTGAAGAGTCTCCTCATCTCTACAGGAATTTATACACAACGCATTTGAAGAAAAGAGGTAAAGTATTACAAGTAAAACAAAAATACATCAATTACTGCTGTTTACACATATAAAATGGAACAACCTATCCTGTTTTTTGTCTGCCTTTGTGGAAACGTACTGCAACCTAAATAACACTCTAAGCCTAACCCCATAACCGTAAACCCCTAATGACAACACAGGATAGCAAGAACAAAAAAAAGGGTACCCTAACCCCTATTGTCAACAGTGCTGCACACAAAACAGAAAACAACAATGCTCTTAACATATACAAAATGGAAGGATATATACTATTAGTGGTGCGCAACCCTCTAAACCCAACTCCATACCCTGAACACATAATGACAACAGTAGCGCACAAAAAACACAACAAAAAATGTAGTGACAACACTGCAAGAGAATTCTAAGAATTCTAATGAGGTTTTAGACAGTCACATTGATATGTGTTCTCACAATTGTCCTTTACTTAAATCTTTAGCAGTAGAAGTTAATAATTGAGGTAATATGAATATTGTCAGTCAGTTTTGTGGGACTTATCATTTCCAACAGGAAAGACCCAGAGATGGCAAGTTTGTTAGTTGCTGTCAAAAAGGCAAGGTAAGACTTCAACAAAGACAACAATTCCCAACATATTTTGAAAGTATTATGACTGAGCCTTCTTTCCCTAACTATCAAAATTTCTAATTAAACATAAGATCTTATAATAGTGCCATATAATTGCATCTATTGGTGCAACATTAGCTGGTAATGTGCCAGGACATGGCCCTTACTGTTTCAAAGTACAAGGACAAATTTTCCATTGTACTTCTCATTTACATTCAAAAGAAGGGGAGCAAAGAAAATTTGCTCAACTATATGTCCTCGATACAATGAAAGCTGTGGAACAACATATCTTACCCATGCTTACCCATTGTTTTTATAGAGCTTGATAAAACTATGGCCCAAAACGCATAGACTCAAGCCTATAAAAAATTGTCAGGAATAGAACAAGAACAAATAATTAATGCAGAATTACATCATATACCAATCCCAAAAGTCAATATGGTTCCTAAAAGAGATCGCCATACTGATAAAAACTGTTACAACTTACCAACATCAAATGAGATTGCAATGGTCTTTCAAAATGATGAGGGAGAACCACAATTCAAAGGAATATTAGAATATATCCCAGAAATGAGGTGAAACCTTATATTAACATAAGTATCGTAAATACAAATTTAGATCCAATGACATATCCAATTTTTTTTCCAAAAGGGGAAGCCGGATGGCAACCCAAATTAACACTTGACAGTTACCTAAATTCAAAAGTACGTGTCAGAAATAATATTTCCATGCTTGAATCTAAGGTGGCTCAAACTGCCATTCGAGATGGTTTTAATCCCATTTTATGTGAGGGAAAACTGATACAACAATGGATCATTGATTCATATTGCAAGTTGAGGCAAATAATTTAAATTTCATAAAATATCAACAAGATAAACTACGTATAGAACCGAATTGTAGACTGATGGATTATGTCGCTGAGGCAGCTACAAATAGAGAGCTTGCAGCAGTCAAAGCCATCATTTTTACCTGCTTCTTTCTAAGGATCTCCTTGCAATATGCGAGAAAGATACAATGAGGCTATTGTAACGTAAATTGGAAAATCAGATTTATTTATTACATTTACATGTAATCCACAATGGCCAGAGATTGGACAAACTGCTTCCGGTAGACCAGATTTGGTGGCAAGAGTCTTCAAAATTAAATTAACTGAATTAATACGTGACATAACCATAACTGGCAAATGTCTGACATGTTTATACCATATAATAAAAAAAAAAGAGGCCTTCCCCATTCACATATTCTTCAAATCCTTCAAGAGAAATATAAATTGGATACTGGTGATAAATTGGATTTAGTGATTATTGCTGAGCTACCAAATCCAGAAATACATGGTAGACTATATGAGATTGTAACTCATTGCATGATTCATGGACCATGTGGAGATATTAATCCACAATCACCATGTATGGAAAATAAAAAATGCACACGATTTTCCAAAAGATTATAGAGACCAAAGTTATGCTAATTGTGATGGCTATTCATTATATTGAAGAAGAGAAGGCCAAAATGCCATTATTCATGAAAAAAGTTGATAACAGATATGTGGTGCCATACTATCCACATTTGCTCATGAAGTGTAATGCACACATTAATGTGGAAGCTTGCACTTCTATAATATCCATTAAATATGTTTACAAATATATTTACAAAGGCTATGATTCAGCTACTGTAGTGGTCAAAAGTGCAGAAAATCCAGAACAAACTGAGTTATTACATAATGAATATGCATCTCATGTAAATGCTCGATATGTAAGTGCGCCAGAAGCAATGTGGCGTCTTCTAAAATTTGAAATGCATGATCACTCACATGCAGTATATCGATTAGCTGTACATTTGCCCCAAAGACACTTCGTTTACTTAATGCTGGAAATGTAAGAAGTGCTGTGTCACAAAGTGAGCATTGCCAAACTACACTAACTGCATGGTTCAAATACAATTTTGTACTGACTAGGAGGCAAGGGAATTGTTATACATTGTCATTCTATATCACTATGTTTTTGTTAATGGATTATGGCAAAAAAGAAAAACCAGTGGAAATAAAATTATAACTTGAATTTACACTGTAAGTCCAAGAGACCTTGAACATTTCTGCTTACATTTACTCATTTTAACTGTTCCTCGTGCACAAAGATTTGAATAGTTGAGAACTGTTAATGACACAGTTTATGACACATTTCATTTAGCTATGTGACAAAGAAACTTCCTGGCTGATGATACAGAATGGGAAAGATGTCCAGAAGAAGCAGCACTGTGTCAAATGCCATGGCAGATGAGAGAACCATTTGCATTCATTTGCATCTTCTCAAATGCTCCAAATGCATTAGCTTTGTGGGACAAATGAAAAAATATTTGTCTAAATACTTTTTTGCAATGATACAATGAGTCTATTGCAGAATTAAAAACATTGATTAAAATTCAAGAGGTCTTTCTCTCTCTCATGGATTAAATTGTGCAAATTTTAATCTGCCAGATCTTAGAATCATAGATGAAGTAAACTTTGAAGGCTAACACTGAGCTTCAAAACCAAAAAACACAAGAAGGATTTGCAACTTTAAATACATCAAAATTGCAAGTATTTAACGCTATAAAAAGTGCACTAGATGATGACTTGCTCAAAGAGTATTATTTCTATCTAGATGGACCTGGTGGATCTGAAAAAACTTATCTATGTAATTTATTGATGAGTTTGGTTCATGCACAAGGTCAAATAGCACTGCCATTTGCAACAACTGGAATTGCTGCACTTTTGTTAGAAGGTAGGAGATCTGTGCATACTGGATTTAAACTGCCAGTTCCCATTCTGGAAACATCAGTGTTGGATATTCGAATGACATCATTAGAAGCAAAAAAAATAAAAATAAAAGTAAATTAATTATAATCGATGAAGCTACAATAATGTCATGCCATGTGCTACAATGTTTTGACAGTTTCTTGTGTAAAGTCATGGATAATGATTTGCCATTTGGTGGAAAGTTGGTGTTGTTAGGTGGAGATTTTAGGCAAATATTACCTTTTGTTGTCCATGGAAATTGCACAGACATTGTAGAAACATGTATAAAGTCAAGTACACTATGGAAACTCTTTACTCACCTCAAATTATAACAAAATATGAGATCAGAAGGACAAAATTAATTCAATGAGTGGCTCCTCAAAATTGGAGAAGGAAAAAAATAGCCAATGAATAATTAACCCGATGATGCCGTGGAAATTCCATTGCCAATGATTTGCAAACAGACATTATATTGGCTATATTCAAAAATACAATAACTAACAACGATTATGAAGAGCTTGTAACCAAACTAATATTGACATCCAAAAATAAAGATGCATTGCTTCTGAATAATGAAATATTAAAATTAATAGATGCACCACAAAAAAAATTATCACAGTGATGATTTTGTACTTGGTGATGACAAAGAAACTCAGACAAACTTTTCAACTGAACTGGAACAAACTTTAAAATCCATTGGAATCTTTTTAGAACCAGTATTTGCCCATGGCCAACTGTATGTTGCATTTTCAAGATGCAAAAATCCACTGGAAATTAAGGTTTATATTGAAAAAAACAAAGTCAGGGTGATTTATTAGATTAGATGATGGATGAATTTTTACAAAAAACATTGTCTACTATGAGGTAGTGTAACGTAAATTCCAAAAAGGATAACAATGCAACAGATGTTTAACAAAAAAAGGAAACACTGCTTTGATCTCAAAGACAAATTCACAATAAAAAAATAATAAATATAGAGAACCATGGTTTAATTTTGGGGACAAACTTTTATGTCACTCAGGCTCTTTTTAGAGGACCACTATTTCAGTAAGAAACTCTATAAAATGGCAAAAAACATAGAGAAGAGTGGTTTTACTTCCAGTACCACTAATTCACATAGGAAACTCTATGTGCCATTTTCAAAAATTACAACAATAACAACAAAAAGTAAAGAAAAAAAAATAACAACAAAGACAAAGTAGCATATTGGAATGTCTTGGAAGTGGCATTTTAGCACGATTAGCCCCAGCAAACAGTTAGGTTGCATTTTAAAACAATTCAGGTTTAAATGTTACTATATTAAGTTACTGTTTTTAATGTTAAAATGTTATTTTAAAAAGTGTGCAAAGTTGTTTCATTGTTTATATTTAAGGTTTCATGTTAGGAGGATGATTATTTGTTGTACAATTTAAATGTATAATTAAATGGAGAGCATTGATCCAGGGAGTAATTTGATCACCAGTTAATGTTGTCAGTAAGGAATTCATTTTTTAGCTCACTTTGAACAATTGACCAAGCTTCACTGGGGTTCTTTTGGTTCGCCTTCCTCTGGATTCAATATTCAAGAACACTGTATTTAAAAAAAATAATAAGTTTAAATCTAATTACATTACGCTAATGTTTGCATTGTTAACATTGTATTTTACAAGGTTTGAAAAGTTGTTTTATTGGATGTTATTGAGGGTTTATGTCAGTAGGAGCATCCTCATTTGTTCAAAATGTAAATGTATTATTAAATAGAGATGATTGATTCAGGGAGTAATTCAATCGCCAATTATTGAGGTCAGGAAGGAATCATTTTTTTTCCCACTTTGAATCAATTGACTAAATTGCACTGGGAGTTTTTCTGTTTGCCCTCCTTTGGATTCAATACCTATGTGGTTTACCAGTTCTTGATCAACAAGTTGCATGTTACAAAGCATTATGTAATGTTTACAATACTCATTCATACAACGTTGACCTATCCTTAGATTACTCCTGTATAGCTGACAATTGAAAATGTGGTTAACCAGTTGGTCACCTACAAAGTTGCATCTTAAAAAAACAAACACATTTAATATAATTTTTGTACTTTTTTATAGATAATAAAACGTTAAGTGTCAAACACCCATATTAAGTAGAAAACAGAATTCAAAGCACACACATTTAATTGCCATCAGATTTTGACAAACAACTCGCTAGTATATATATATATATATATATATATATATATATATATATGTGTGTGTGAGTGTATATATGTATATATATATATATCTATATATCTATGTGTTTGTGGCCCCTAACCACGAGTTTCACGGCACTACGTGGTTCCTGCCGTGGGTGTACTCGCGATGAGAGCCGAGGTGCTCATCGCGAGGCCCCCCCAGCCTCGCAGCACCCCTACTGCAGCAGCCCTAGTGTCTCCTCCCTCCTTCCCCCCAACCTCCAATTAACTCCCCTCCTCTCACTTACCTTCATCGCGCTGCTCCTGCTCCTCTCCATCGCGTCTTCTGTGTCGGGACCTGGCATATGCTAATGACAGGACGTTACATGCGCATCACCTCATTAGCATTTGCCGGGTCCCGACACAGCCAGAAGATGTGATGTAAGACCAGAAGCCCCTGGGCTAACATCAACCCCTCCTCCCTCCCTCCCCTCATCCCTCCCTCCCCTAATCCTCTCCTCATCCCCTCCCTCTCCTCATCCTCTCCCTCCCCTCCCTCCCCTCATCCTCTCTCTCCCTCCCATCCTCTCCCTCTCCTCATCCTCTCCCTCCCCTCATCCTCTCCCTCCCCTCATCCTCTCCCTCCCTCATCCTCTCCCTGCCCTTATCCTCTCCATGCCCTCATTCTCTACCTCCCCTCATCCTCTCCCTTCCCACATTCTCTCCCTTCCCACATTCTCTACCTGCCCTTATCCTCTCCCTATCCTCATCCTCTATCTCCCCTCATCCTCCTCCTCTTCTTTCCACTCATCCTCCTCCTCTTCTTTCCCCTCATAGGATGAGAGGAGGGAGGGAGGTGTAGGATGAGTGGAGGGAGGGAGGAGTAGGATGAGGGCAGGGAGGGCGGAGTAGGATGAGGAGAGGGAGGGAGGAGGAGGATGAGGGGAGGGAGGGAGGAGAATAAGGAAAGGGAGGAGGAGAATGAGGGGAGGCAGGGAGGAGGAGAATGGGGGAAGGGAGGAGGAGGATAAGGGGAGGGAGGAGGAGGATGAGGGGAGGGAGGTGGAGGATGATTGGAGGGAGGAGGAGGATGAGGGGAGGGTTGAGGAGAAAGAGGGGAGGAAGGATGAGGATGAGGGGAGGGAGGAGGAGAATGAGGGGAGGGAGGGAGTAGGAGGATGAGGGGAAGGAGGAGGATGAGGGAAGGGAGGAGGAGAATGAGGAGAGTGGGAGGATGAGGGTAGGGTGGGAGGATGATTAGAGGAATGAGGAGAATGAGGGAGGAGGAGAATGAGGAGAGGGAGAGGATGAGGGGAGGGAGGGAGGGAGGATGAGGGTAGGGAGGAGGAGAATGAGGGGAGGGAGAGGATGAGGGGAGGGAGAGGATGAGGAGAGGGAGGGAGGAGGAGGAGGAGAGGAGGGAGAAGAAGAAGGATAAAGGGAGGGAGGAGGAGAATGAGGGGAGGAAGGATGAGGGGAGAGAGAGGATGAGGGGGGATGAGGTGGGGAGGAGGAGAATAAGGGGAGGGAGGAGGAGGATGAGGAAAGGGAAGAGGATGAAAAAGTGAAAGGGGGAAGGAAAACAGACACAGGTGGGAAGAGACACAGGGGAGGGGGGAAAGAGACACAAGGGGGAGGGGAGAGACGCAGAGGAGGGCGGAAAGAGACACAGGGGAGGTGGTAAGAAACACAGGGGAGGGGAGGAAAGAGATACAGGGTAGGAGGAAGAGATACAGGAGAGGGGGAGCAGGGCAGACAGATACAGAGGGAGTAGAGGGGGGAAAAGACACAGGGGAGGGAGAGGGGGAACAGACACATGGGAGGGAGAGGGGGACACAGACACAGGGGAGGGAGATGGGAAGAAGAGACCCAGGGAGGAAGGGAGGGGGAGGAGACACAGAGGAGGTAGACGGTGAAAAGAGACACAGGGGAGAGAAAGGGGGCAATAAAGAGACACAGGGGAGGGAGATTAGAGTGGAAAGGAGATAGAAGGGAAGGAGAGAAGGGGGGAAAGGAGACTTAAGGGTGGGAGAGAAGGGGGGAAAGGATACAGAAGGGAGGAAGTAGACAGGGGAAAGGCTCACAGTGAGCGCCGAAGGAGCTCACATTAGGTGGCAAACAGCTTTGCCAGCATTACAATTTTATTGCCGTTGTTTTTGACGGGCAAGTCGCTAGTATATATATATATATATATATATATATATATATATATATAAATATATATAAAATCATACATAGTTACATAGTAATTGCGTTTGAAAAAAGACGTTTAGCCAATCAAGTTTAACCTTTTGAGATCTCCTCTGATCTGCAATATGCAGACTAGATTTTAATAAATATATACAGTATGTGTGTGTATATATATATATATATATATATATATATGTGTGTGTGTGGTCCTGTGGGTATGTATATACATGTGTGTGTCTGTGTTTGTGTATATATATATATATATATATATATATAAACAAAGTCAGAGGTGCTCATCAGAGAATGAACCAACCTTAATAGGTGAGTTCTATGGCCATGATACGCCACTCTGAGAGCAACCTCTTTTAGCTAACTTGTGCCCTTCACAGGGAGAAATGTCCTGTAGTATATCAGTCTGGTCCCACTCAAAAGAGTGACCCAGCCCCGAAATACCAGGCAATTCTACCCTGAACAGGAAAAACAGCAAACCCCAGACGCGTCTCGGCCTTTATGGGCCTCGTCAGTGAGGTGCAGCTGAACTCCCTAAGGCACAGTGAGCAAGTGTCCACGTCTGGAGTCCCCTATTACCCTTAGGGAGACTACGCCACTCTATATATATATATATATATATACTAGCAACTTGCCCGTCAAAAAATGATGGTCAATAGAATTTTAAAGCTGTAAATGCTGTTTGTTACACAATATGATTCTCTAACACTCTGAATCTTTTCCTTATCTATAAAGAAGTACAAAAATGTTTTTTTTTATTGTTTTTATTTTTTTAACAATGTACTGTTAAACCATACCAAATCTTGTAATTATCATGTATGGAATACTAATATAACAATCCATCAAAATTCTCAGAAAACGTATTGTAAACCATTACATAAAGTTTTCTAATATTCAACTTATATTGTAAATAGTGTGTAATATTTTTTTTTAAAGTAAAATACTAACATGAAATTGTTGAACTTTTTGTAAATGAGTCTCTTCAACCATGACAGAATGCTTATTAACATACAAACTTGTATTTAAACTCCTGTTAAAACACATAGGTATTGAATCCAGAGGAAGGAAAACAGTAAACACTCCCATTTCAACTTAGCCAATTGTCTTAAAAGGGGAAAAAATGTATTCCTTCCTGACCCCATTAAATGGCAATCGGATTACTCCTTGTATAAATACTTTCTATTTAATTATACATTGAATTTTGTTAACAAATGTTTCTGCTGCAACTGACATAAATCTTTTTTAACATTCAATAAATTAATTTTGTAAACTTTTTAACATACAATGCTAACAATGCAAACATTAACATAACATAATAACATTTAACCCTAATTTATTTCAAGCTATATTGAGCTTGGATATTGAATCCAGAGGAAGGCAAATTTCAATAAATGTAATTTTAACTTGAAAGTGTTGTCCAAAAATGATTCCTTCCTGACTCCATTAACTGGCAATCGGATTCGTCCCTGAATCAATAATCTATATATCATGCAATATTTGAATTTTTCCACAAATAATGATGCTGCTACTAACATTAAACCTTAATTACAAAGAATGCATCAACTTATCAGTCCTTTTCAAACATATTTTTAAGCTTACAAACCTGAAAGAATCATTCAATTTTGAACAGTAAAATTACTAAAATACAAACAAACAGCCTTATTAAAAAGCGATTCGGCCAATTGAATAGGGCTCTTTTTTTTTACAGAAGTTTTTAGTTAGTGAAGACCTTGCTTTTGGATAGAGGTTTACTAACTAAACACTTCTGTAAAAAAATATGCTATGTGCTTATATAGAGCCCTATTCAACTGTCTACATTGCAATCTAATAAGGCTGTAACTGTTTTGTGGAGCCAATCATGTCTAAACTGACTTCCAAGACATTCCATTTTTTTAGTTTTCCTTGAAACTGTATTCCTTTCAAAGACCACTGAAGCCTTTTAATTCTGTATATGTGATGTAGGGACTTTTTTTCTTTTCTTTTTTCCCTTCTTCCTTTTTTTGTGGGTTATTACTGTATTTTTCTGAAATTTCTGACATATTTTTGTAACTGAAATAGTGTTACACTAAGAAGAGGCCAATTTCGTCCTTCAAATGAAACCACTATTATCTGTGATTACAAAACCTCGTAGTACACAATTTTTTTTGTAAAAATACGGCCATTGTGTAGTAGATCACCCTGACTTGGGTTGCCTTCAACTGAAACTTTAATCTTATCTGGATTTGTGCACCGTGAAAATGCAACATAAAGTTGTCCATCTGCAAAAACAGGTTCTTGTAAAAAAATACCCACAGACTTAAAAGTTTGTCCTTGGGATTTATTGATGGTCATGGCAAATGCCATGATAACTGGAAATTGTTTTCTTTGAAGGAAAAAAGGCAAACCACTCTCACTTGGAGCTAAATCAATTCTTGGTATAAAAACTTGTTCACCTTTATGGGTCCCAGTCATAATTTCTGCATGTATAAAATTATCTTTTAACTCGTGCACAGTTAATCTGGTCACATTACAAAGTCCTTTTTTTGTATTTATATTTCTTAATAGCATGACAATTGCCCCTTTTTTCAATTGCAAAACATTTGGTGGCATTCCAGATTAGGTTAAAGAATTAATAAATTTGATACTAAAATTCGATTCACTGTCTTTATCATCAGCCAGAACTCAATCTGCATTGTAATAATTCGTTTGAGGTGCGTTGATTAATTTTTAAATTTCGTTATTTAGATTCAAGGCATCTATATTTTTTGATGTTAATATCACTTTGTTTGCAATGTCTGAGTAATCGTCGTTATTCACAGTGTCTAGAAAGATTGCTAGTATAAGTTATTCCTTGCAAACCATTGTTGATGGAATTTCAATGGTATCATTGGGTAAATATTGTATCTGTGGATGTTTTCCTTTTCCAATTTGAATGAGCCAATCATTGAATTCATTTTGGCCTTCAGATCTAATTTGAGAAGTGTAAACATTTTCCACAGTTTACTTGTCTTGATAATGTTTCAATAATATCAGTTCTATTTCCATGTGACACAACAGGTAATGTTTGTCTAAAATCTCCTCCTAACAGCATCACCTTTACACCAAATGGCAAATAATTATCCATCACTTCTTTTAAGAATCTATCAATACATTGCAAAGCATGACATGACATCATTGTTGCCTCGTCTATGATAATTAATGTACTTTGTTTACATTTTTTGGCTAGTAAAGAATTCAGTTGAATATCTGACACTGATGTTTCCAAAATAGGAACTGGCTGTTTAAATCCACTATGCACAGTTCTACCACCGTCTAACAAAAGTGCTGCAATTCCAGTTGTTGCAAATGGCATTGCGATCTGACCCTGTGCTCGAATGTAACTCATCAAACAATTGTACAGATAAGTTTTTTCTGATCCGGCAGGGCCGTCTAGATAGAAATACCGGTCTTTGACCATTTCATCATCTGTAGCATTTGTGATGGCATTAAATGCTTTTAATTGTAAACTATTTAAAGTTGCCAGTTTTTCTTCAGTTTTTTATTTTTGTGGCTCAGTGCCATAATATTTAAAGTTTATGTCATCTATAAGTCCGGGATCAGGCAAATTAAAGCTTGCACAATTTAATCCATGAGCAAGAAATATTTTTTGAATTTCCATTAAAGTTTTTACCAGTGCTATTGGCTCATTGTAACTTTTCAAGAAGTCTTCAGACATATTTAATTTAAATCTTTCCCACAAAGTAAATGCATTAGGTACATTGGAAAAGATGCAAATGAACGCAAATTGTTCTCTCATTTGCTTTGGCATTTGACATAGTGCTTCTTCTTCCAGACACTGCTCCCATTCTGTATCATCAGCTATGAAGTTTTGATGTCTGGAAGCTAATAGAAAAGTATCATAAACTATGTCATTCACTGTGCGTAAATGTTCAAAACTTTGTGCACCGGGAACATGTAAAATAACTAATCTTAAACTGAAACGTTCAATATCTCTTGGACTGACGCAATAAATTTGTGGTATAATTTTATGTGTATCTCTTCTTCGTTGTCGCCATAGACTATTTACAAATTCATAGTGATATGGACTCTCAGTGTATAACAATTGTCTGGCCTGCCTATCCTGGCAGTTTGATTTAAACCATGCAGTAAGTGTTGTATCTTGGTGTTCACTTTGAGCTAAGGCAGTTCTTTCATTGCCTTCAGTAAAGCAAACAAACTGACTTTGTGGCAAATATACAGCTAAATGATACAGAGTATGTAAAATCTAAAATTTCAGAAGTCGCCACATTGCTTCAGGAGCACTGACATAGCGAGCATTTAAATAATTTGAAAGTTCGTCATGTCAAATTGGATTTTTCTTTTCGTTTGCTGCACCTTGCACAACAACAGTTGCTGCATCATATCCCATGTATATATATTTATACACTTTTTTGATAGATTTAATAGAAGTGCAAGCTTCCACATTTATGTGTGCATTGTACTTGATGAGCAAATGTGGATTTTATGGAACGACAAATCTATTATCAACCATTTGTCCACGGATAATAGCTGTTTGTCCTTGTCTTCTTTTATGCAAAAGGTATCCATCACAATTAGCATAAGTTTGAAATTGTTCAGGAAATTATTTTTAACATTTTTTATTTTCCATACATGGTGAATTAGGATTTATATCTCAACATGGCCCATGAATCATTCTGTGAGAAAAAAATTCCAAAAGTTTGGAATATTTTTCTGGATCTGGCAATTCAGCACTAATGAATGAATCCACTCTCTCTGCAGTATTCAACTTATCTTTTTCCTGCAGGATTAAAAGTATGTGAGCATGTGGCAGTCCCCTTTTTTGCAATTCATTGGTGTAAACAAAAGCCACACATTTTCCAAATAACTGTGCTTTAGTTATATCATGTATTAATGAATTTAGTTTGATTTTAAATACTCTTGCCACTAAATCTGGACAGTAAGAAGTAGTTTGTCCCAGATTCAAATTTCCCCTTATCTCTGGCCATTGTGGATGACATGTTAATGTAATGAATAAATCTGGTTTGCCAAATTTTGTGACAATAGCCATGGCATCATTACATCTTTTTCATATATTGCGAGGAGATCGTTGGAAAGTGGATTGCAAAATAATTGCTCTTCTGTTCTACTAGAAGCTTATTTTGTTGAAATTTTATGAAATTTTGATTATTTGCTTTGACTTGTAGATAGGAATCAATATTCCATTGTTGAGTGAGTTTGCCCCACTTAAAATTGGATTATAAGAATCCCGATTAGCAGTTTGTGCCACTTTATATTGCAGCATAGAAATATTACATCTAACACGAACTTTACTAGAATCATTCAATTTTGAACAGTAAAATTACTAAAATACAAACAAACAGCCTTATTAAAAAGCGATTCAGCCAATTGAATAGGGCTCTTTTTTTTTACAGAAGTTTTTAGTTAGTGAAGACCTTGCTTTTGGATAGAGGTTTACTAACTAAACACTTCTGTAAAAAAATATGCTATGTGCTTATATAGAGCCCTATTCAACTGTCTACATTGCAATCTAATAAGGCTGTAACTGTTTTGTGGAGCCAATCATGTCTAAACTGACGTTTGCTGCACCTTGCACAACAACAGTTGCTGCATCATATCCCATGTATATATATTTATACACTTTTTTGATAGATTTAATAGAAGTGCAAGCTTCCACATTTATGTGTGCATTGTTCTTGATGAGCAAATGTGGATTTTATGGAACGACAAATCTATTATCAACCATTTGTCCACGGATAATAGCTGTTTGTCCTTGTCTTCTTTTATGCAAAAGGTATCCATCACAATTAGCATAAGTTTGAAATTGTTCAGGAAATTATTTTTAACATTTTTTATTTTCCATACATGGTGAATTAGGATTTATATCTCAACATGGCCCATGAATCATTCTGTGAGAAAAAAATTCCAAAAGTTTGGAATATTTTTCTGGATCTGGCAATTCAGCACTAATGAATGAATCCACTCTCTCTGCAGTATTCAACTTATCTTTTTCCTGCAGGATTAAAAGTATGTGAGCATGTGGCAGTCCCCTTTTTTGCAATTCATTGGTGTAAACAAAAGCCACACATTTTCCAAATAACTGTGCTTTAGTTATATCATGTATTAATGAATTTAGTTTGATTTTAAATACTCTTGCCACTAAATCTGGACAGTAAGAAGTAGTTTGTCCCAGATTCAAATTTCCCCTTATCTCTGGCCATTGTGGATGACATGTTAATGTAATGAATAAATCTGGTTTGCCAAATTTTGTGACAATAGCCATGGCATCATTACATCTTTTTCATATATTGCGAGGAGATCGTTGGAAAGTGGATTGCAAAATAATTGCTCTTCTGTTCTACTAGAAGCTTATTTTGTTGAAATTTTATGAAATTTTGATTATTTGCTTTGACTTGTAGATAGGAATCAATATTCCATTGTTGAGTGAGTTTGCCCCACTTAAAATTGGATTATAAGAATCCCGATTAGCAGTTTGTGCCACTTTATATTGCAGCATAGAAATATTACATCTAACACGAACTTTACTATTGGGATAACTTTGCAATTGTAATTTTGGTTCCCATCCAGGTTCACCATTTGGAAAGAAAATGGGATATGTCATTGGATCTAAATTACAACTTAATATATTTATGTTTATAAAAGGTTGTTCTTCATTGCGTGGATATATTTTAATATCCCGCTGAAAAGGTGGTTCACCATCCTCATTTTTAAAGACCATGGAAACCTCATTGATAGAGATGTCGCGAATATTTCGCCGGTGGACTGTTCCCGGCGAACATAGCATGTTCGCGTTCGCGGCGAACAGCGGACATATGCGAGATTCGACCCGCCCCCTATACTTTATCATTGAGCAAACTTTGACCCTGCAACTCACAGTCAGCAGACACATTCCAGCCAATCAGCAGCATACACTCCCTTCCAGAGCCTTCTACCTCATGGACAGCAGCCATTTTGGAATCATAACTAACTTGCAGTCTTACTGAGAGGAGGCTGAGTGTAGGTGCTGCTGATTGAATAGGGAAATCAATAGCTAGGCAAGTTTATTCAGTGTCCAGTGCAGTGCTGAAGGACTCATCAGATCTCTGCTGTAAACACAGCACCCCAAAAAGCCCTTTTTAGAGCAATAACATCATTTTTGTTTGTTTGTTTTTTTCTGTCTAATCTAACTTCATTTGCCTGTCTCTCTGCTAGCCCTTGCTAGCAAGTGTGTGTGACAGGCTCACAGCTTATACTGTGTGTGCACAGTACAACCAATACAATCTTTTTTACTAGTTGTCTACTTTAAAAAAAAAAAAGCTTTTATTTTGTTAAATCTTAGTTCATTTGCCTGACCGCCAATCTAAGTTTGTTTGCCTGACCGCTAGCCAGTGTGTGTCAGGCTTACAAGTACTGTGCCAAGTTCAACCAATCCAATCTAGTTCGGGTACCAGCAGTCTACATTTAAAAAAACAATAATTTTATTTTCTTAAATCTAAGTTCATTTGCCTGACCGCCAATCTAAGTTCATTTGCCTGACCGCTAGCCAGTGTGTGTGTCAGGCTTACAAGTATTGTGCCAAGTTCAACCAATCCAATCTAGTTGGGGTATCAGCAGTCTACATTTAAAAAAACAATAATCTTATTTTCTTAAATCTAAGTTCATTTGCCTGACCGCCAATCTAAGTTCATTTGCCTGACTGCTAGCCAGTGTGTGTGTCAGGCTTACAAGTATTGTGCCAAGTTCAACCAATCCAATCTAGTTGGGGTACCAGCAGTCTACATTTAAAAAAAAACAATAATTGTATTTTCTAAAATCTAAGTTTATTTGCCTGACCGCCAATCTAAGTTCATTTGCCTGACTGCTAGCCAGTGTGTGTGTCAGGCTTACAAGTATTGTGCCAAGTTCAACCAATCCAATCTAGTTGGGGTACCAGCAGTTTACATGTAAAAAAACAATAATTTTATTTTCTTAAATCTAAGTTCATTTGCTTGACCGCTAGCCAGTGTGTGTGTCAGGCTTACAAGTACTGTGCCAAGTTCAACCAATTGAAATCTAGTTGGGGTACCAGCAGTTTACATGTAAAAAAACAATAATTGTATTTTCTTAAATCTAAGTTCATTTGCCTGACCGCCAATCTAAGTTCATTTGCCTGACAGCTAGCCAGTGTGTGTGTCAGGCTTACAAGTATTGTGCCAAGTTCAACCAATCCAATCTAGTTGGGGTACCAGCAGTCTACATTTAAAAAAACAATAATTTTATTTTCTTAAATCTAAGTTAATTTGCCTGACCGCCAATCTAGGTTCATTTGCCTGACCGCTAGCCAGTGTGTGTGTCAGGCTTACAAGTACTGTGCCAAGTTCAACCAATCCAATCTAGTTGGGGTACCAGCAGTCTACATGTAAAAAAACAATAATTTTATTTTCTTAAATCTAAGTTCATCTTTTTCAGTCCTACGCATCGCAACAGCCCTTCGGGATCCACCCTCAGAGAACGACTTGACCGACAGGTAGCAGACTACCTCGCCTTAACTGCAGATATCGACACTCTGAGGAGCGATGAACCCCTTGACTACTGGTTATGCAGGCTAGACCTGTGGCCTGAGCTATCCCAATTTGCAATTGAACTTCTGGCCTGCCCCACATCAAGTGTCCTGTCAGAAAGGACCTTCAGTGCAGCAGGAGGTTTTGTCACTGAGAAGAGAAGTCGCCTAGGGCAAAAAAGTCTAGATTGACTCACCTTTATAAAGATGAATGAGGGATGGATCCCGAAGGGACTGACACTGGGCGATACATTCGACTGAAAAAGGCCTGATGAGATGAGCTGCCTTCGGCTAAAAATGGTCCACACGCTGCTGTATGTTATCTGTGAATGCCGAATGACTTGCGTGACTTATCCGCCACCAACTAGGGTTCAAGAATACGCAATGTTTTATGGCACGTTCTGCCTGTGGAACAAAGGTCAATTTTTCTGGCCGCTGCAACAGCAGCAGCTGCAACAATACCTAATTTTTTAATTTAAATTTTTATGTCAGAAGGCGTACGGCATGTAATGAAAAAGAAAGCATATTGAACAGTCTTGCAGAACACAACAGTGTTGCAAAAATACATATTTACTATGAAGACATTTTGTTAAAATTAGCTGGCTAGGCCTTCTTATTTTTACTTTTTTGGTTAATAAATTTTCTTTTTTTTTACTGTGATTGCAATTTTTAAGAGAAACCTAAGACATGGTAAAACAGACAATAGTAAAGAGTATATCAGCAGTTAACACCAAAGTCCTATTATCTATCATCACTCCAGCAGTAGCCTATTATTTACAATATCTAACCTGCACAATCGCCCTTGGGTTACCCTAGGGCAGGCTTCAGTAGGCGTCCTCTCCTTTCCTCGGATGATTTTGCCGCTGGTTGCTTCTGAAGGGTCTCCTCCAGGGCGCCCTCACTCCGGTCCTTTCCCCCGAGTCGCTTCAACCATTAACAAATGTTTTATTATATTAGGGGGCACTACATGGGGATGTTATCCAGGGATCCCAAATTGTCTGGAACTGGGTGATTCTATCCAAGATTACATGGTTTAATCGCTCGTTGAGCAGTAAATAGTTGATTTTGTTTATTAATTCTTGAAAGTTTTAATTTGGGGTTTTCCAACTACTAGCTATGTGTATTTTTTCTTTCAAAAAATATTTTATTAGGTCAGGTAATATATCATACTAGCGACTTGCCCGTCAAAAATGACGGCAATAAAAACTGAAGCCTGGCAATGCTGTTTGCCACACAATGTAAGCCTCTCCCCCTCTACTTTACTGGCCTTGTGATGAGCGCCTTTGGCGCTCATCACATGCCTTGCAATGAGCCCCTTTGGAGCTCATTGCGAGTCTCTCCCTCTGTCTAACTTCCCCCCTCCTCTCCCTCCCTTGTGTCTCCTTCTGCCTCGTCTACCTCCCTTGTATCTCCTGCCCCCCTGTGTTTTTACCTCACTCTCCCTCCCGTGTCTCTAAACCCCTCCCCTGTGTCTCTTTCCCCCTTCTCCCTCCCATGCATCTCTTTCCCTTCTCCCCTGTGTCTGTTCCCCCCTGGCCTGTGTCTCTTTTCCCCTCCCCTGTGTCTGTTCCCCCCTTTCTGTGTCTCTTCCCCCTTCTCTCACTCCCCTGTGTCTCTTCCCCCTCCTCTTTCTGTGCCTCTTCCTCCCTTTCTCTCTCTTCCCCCCTCTCCCTCTGTGTCTCTTCCCCCCTCACCCTCTGTGTCTCTCCCCACTCTGTGTCTTCCACCCCTCTCCCTCTGTGCCTCTTCCCCCGCCTCTCTCTGTGTCTCTCCACCCCTTCCTCTGTGTCTCCCCCCTCTGGGCCTCTCACCACTGTGTCTCTCCACCCCTTCCTCTGTGTCTCCCCCCTCTGTGCCTCTTTCCCCCCTCTCTCTCTGTACCTCTTCCCCCCTTTCCCTCTGTGTCTCTTCCCCCCTCACCCTCTGTATCTCTCCCCTCTGTGTCTCTTCCCCCTCTCCCTCTGTGCCTCTTCCCCCCTCTCCCTCTGTGCCTGTTCCCCCCCTGGCCTGTGTCTCTTTCCCCCTTCCCCCTGTGTCTGTTTCCCTCTTCCCCCCCATTTCCCTCCCATGTGTATCTTCCCCCTGTTCTCCCTCCCCTGTGTTTCTTCCACCTGTTCTCCCTCCCCTGTGTTTCTTCCCCCTTCTCTCACTCCCGTGTTTCTTTTCCCCCTCCTCTACCTCCCCTGTGTCTTTTCCCCCTCCTCTACCTCCCCTGTTTCTCTCCCGCCTCTGTCTCTTCCACCCTCTCCCTCTGTGCCTCTTCCCCACGCTCCCTCTGTGCGTCTGCTCACGGCTCGCATTGAGCATGCGTGGCTCGTGTTGTGCCGCACTGTGCGCATGCGCAGGCTCACGCCGCGTTCTGTGCAAACGCGGCTACTGCTGCGCGATGTGCAGTTTACGATGTGCATTGCGCTTGCGCTTGCGCTTGATCTGATCGTAAAGTTGCGATCGGATCATTGTCAAACTGCAATTCATCGCAAGCGTGACGACGAATCGCAGTTTGACAATTATAATATGTGATTCAAACAACCATTTCCATGTTACATATATATCCATACATGTTAATACATCACCGAGTTACCTTATCTCTATTAATACTCAGTTTACCCCTTTGCATTCCATAATCTTGGAGCTTATACCATATCCAGGGCTAGTATGTTATCTGGATTTGGTTGTATCTGTAGCCTAAAAATATATATATTTTTTTTACTTTTCAGTTATTAATATAGCTTTAATTCAGTTTGTTTTAAATTGATTCCCTTTAAGTCTTGAATCCGACTATAATTGGGAAAAAAATAACTAGTGTTAACATTTAACATGTTGGGAAAGGGAAAGGTCCACAAACATCCTCCATTTTTACATAAATATGATGTAAAATATAGCACTTACCTCCGTCCTCCGCCCCTCTAAGGATCCACACACACCTCCATCCATCCCATTCTCTTGAGAATATCCTCTCCCTAAATTTCTTTAATTGTCTACAGATGATATGCTATCCCTTAATTGCAGCCACGGAGACCATATATCTCAAAATGTATCCATGGAGTTGTCTACTAAATGGGTAAGGCGTTCATTTATAAGGATAAAGTTTAATTTATTTTTAACCACCTGAAAGTGTAGGGTATCCGATTTCCATTGTCTGGCTATATGGTTCTTTGTGGCCAACATGATGAACTTTAATAACCTATTTTGAGCGGGCAAGAGACAGACATGCGGAACACCCAGCATGCAGTTTTCTATATTAGCAGAAATCTGAATCTTAAACATTTTAGAAGCTAGTAAGCATGTTTATTTCCATAGTTTTATGACTGCCGAACACTCCCACCAGACATGAATAAATGTAGCCTCATTACCACTGTTCCTAAAACATGAGCTGCACCATTTTGGATCCCATGTATTTAGCTTAAAAGGAGTAATATATGTCCTGTGTAGGACCTTTATTGAAGTCTCAAGCAGACTATAATTTAAAGATCCCCTACTGAAGCCTCGCCAACTTTTATCCCATGTGCTGTCTGCCAACTCGGTGCCCAAATCCCTCTCCCAGGGTTTGGTATAGTCTGGTTTGTTTGCCCATGAGTTTTCATTAAATAGTTCATACATGAGGTTAATAATACCAGGCTGAAAGGGGGAATCCCTACATTTTTTTAGTAGCCTGGTGTTTCTTTGGGGCGTTCCCCTACCACTTATCGTATATATAAAATGATGTATCCTTTTGTGTCCAGTTCATCTCCGTCCATATTTTAATCAACGGGTTTTTCAAGTTTCTCAAAAAAGTATACAGGCCTGGAATCCATATTACTGTATCCCATGTATAAGGTGACATGCTTACATTTTCCATAAATACCCAGAGCGGCTGATGTGTGGGAGAATGCGCCAGAGGAATGAAAGCCAGCTGCGCTGCCTTGTAATACAGTTTGAGATTCTGGCACGATAGGCCCCCTTTCCCTTTTGGTCTATACATATTAATTTTGGAGATCCTCGGGGCTTTATGATTCCAAATAAATCTAAAAATGTGTTTCTTCCCCTTTGAATGTTTATGTGTTGTAAGCGTTCTCCTGGGAGTTTTAATCTGGCTGACGGGGATTTGTAGTATGTATCTATCAAGTTCATAAATTTGCCTGCAAACCCAAATTTCTGTAATACTGCTTTTAAATAGGGCCATTCCAACACATCAAAGGCCTTTTCTATATCTAACGCCAAAAGGCATGTGGGTATTTGATGTAGGGATGACCATGAGATTAAATTTTGTGTCCGTCTGATATTGTCCCCTGTTTGTCTATGGGGGATAAACCCTGTTTGGTCTTTATGGATTATGGAGGGGAGAAATCGCAAAATCCTGTTTGCCATTAATTTGGCCAAAATTTTTATATCCCCGTTTAGAAGTGATATGGGGCAGTAATTTTTAAGTTCTAATAGGTCTCGTCGTTCTTTCGGGAAACATATCATATTTACATGGTTTAGTTCTTGTGGCATGGGAGAGCCTTCTAAAATTTGTTTGAAAAGTGTGGCTAAGTGGGGTAATAACTAGTCTATAAAAGTTTGGTAATAGAGATTTGTAAATCCATCCGGGCCCAGGTAGCTATGTGTATTTTGAATGCTAAAGCCATTAATAATTGTAATAGCTTGTTCTAGGATTGAGATAAGTTTTTTTTATGTGTATCCCCAGTAAGTAGGATTCCATTGAAAGAGAAATATCCTTTTGCAAGGATTGGAGGCCCGAGATTTAGCTGAAGTCTTTTATAGTGGACATGAGTGCTGGTATAGAGAGAAGGGGCTTGGTCAGTGTGCAAAGCATATCGTCCGCGAAAAGTGAACACTTAAACTGATGGTGTCCTACTTGAACCCCCTGGATGGCATGGTTGGTTCTGATTGCCTGCGCTAGGGGTTCAATGGCAAGAGCAAAGAGCAGTGGGGAGAGTGGGCATCCCTTCCCTGGTCCCTCTCTGTACTTGGATTTTGGCCTTATGGTCCCCTGGTATCTTTAAGTTAGCTACTGGTGAGTCGTAGTACCTTCTGAGCAGGTTGAGAAAGCGTCCCTCAAATCCAAACTTATCTAGCATTTTGTAGATTTATGGCCATTCCAGCGTATCAAAAGCCTTCTCTATGTCTAGGGCTAGAGGGCAAACTGGGTTGTTATAGTGTTGAGCCAAGAACTGGGCATTCAGAACCCTCCTAACATTATCTCCTGCCTCTCTGAAAGGAATGAACCCTGTTTGGTCCTTGTGTATTTAGTCCAGTAAAAAGTTAGATATTCGTTTGGCCATAATTTTAGCTAGGATCTTGATATCCACATTTATCAGGGGTATGGGGCGATAATTTTTAACCTCTAAAGGGTTCCTACCCTCTTTTGGAAAGACTATGAGGAAGACCTGATTCAATTAAGGGGGCATAGGTTCTCCATTTAGTATAGAGTTAAACAAAGATGTTAGGTGCGGGGGTAAGCAAGGGCTCAAATTTCTTATAGTACAGATGAGTAAAACCGTCTGGCCCTGGGGACTTGCCAAATTTAAGATCTTGGATTGTAGATTTAACTTCCTCTTGGGATATGTCTAGGTTCAAGCTGTCCAATTGAGGTATAGGTATTTTGTGGACTTCTTGCTGTAGAAGGAAGGACTCTATGTCAGATCCGCTGCAGCGGGATTGGGATGAATATATGGTCTGATAGAAGTTTTGAAATGTTTCTTGGATAGCATTGGGGCTAAAGGAGGTTTGGCCATCAGGTAGTCTAAAGATACTGTATATTATGTCCTCTCTTGGGGGGCAAAGACACTAATAATTCCTCCAATAAAATTCTGTTTTTTATGTGGGCAAGGTCCCTGGTCAGCCCCTTGGGTTATCTGTTAAAAAGAGTGGTGCAGAGACTGTGGGGGCTGTTAGCCTCCTTGTCCCCGTGTGGCTATTTAGAATCCCTGCTGCTGCATCTTTCAGCTTTATTAAGGTGTAATTGTACAGCGTTTGACTCAAGTAGCTGCCTGTGCTGGGTCAGTTTGGCTTAATTGCTGGGCCCTTTTCCTGCCAAGATGGCGACCGTCAGTCCATGGGCCTCTATGTCCCCTTCACTACATTTGTCCCCGCTTGTGTGCTTATTTGGGATGGCCCCCTTTATATCTCCGGCCCGTGGCCTTCTCAGGTCCCCCCCTCAATCTCTGAGTGTGGGTATGTGGGGCTGGGGCGTTGAATCTGGCCTACCTTCTTCTCTGCTCGCTGCAAGATCAACAATACCTAATTTTTCAGGCATGTGTACATGCCTAATTTTTCTGGCCTCTGGTGCTGCACTGTGGCTTCAACAACCAAACCCCCCAAAAAGGCACATAACAGGGATTAAACTGATAGGAGTAGTACTACTTAACACACCACTCATATCTGGTGTAACAGTAGTGTACATTTAAAAGAAAAAATGTTTTTCGACTGTAATAGATTGCATAGCAGTTAGTTGTCTGCAAGCGTGTGTGTCAGACCTACAGCGTCTACTCTGCCAACTTCTGCAAGTGCACAGTGCCACTCATATCTGTTGTCACAGTAGCTTACACGCATAGTACCAATCTGTCAAAACCTGTAATGATGAATGAGGTATCCTGGTTCCCTTATCCTCTACAGGTTGAGACCTAATGTTTGTGTGACTCCAGACCAACACATGAGTACAAGCAGCACACAAACTCAAAGCCGCCATCCTCCTCCTGGTCCAGCATCATCAGCCACATCAACCACTGCTGTCCTCCTTGCCCCTCTCAACCATCCGCCACTGCGTCTCTCGCCTTGAGCAGTTCCTGCTCATCTGCCCATAGTCAGGTGCCTGTAAAGGACATGTTTGAGCATAAGAAGCTAATGTCACAAAGTGCCCCAAAATTGAAGTGATACGACCAACCAAGCATCTTTTTCCATCTCCCGGTTCTAAAAACCCAGGCCTTATACACGCCCCCTGATAGGTGACGTAACAAGTATTAAACCGATAAGAGTAGTACTTACAAACACGCCACTCCTATCTGGTGGCACCTTTGATTGCATGTGCCGTGCCCCAAAATTAAAGTGATATGACCAACAACAAAGCATCCTTTTCCATCTCCTGGTTCTAAAAATCCAGGCCTTATACACGCCCCCTGATAGGTGACGTAACAAGTATTAAACTGATAAGAGTAGTACTTACAAATACGCCACTCTTATCTGGTGGCACCTTTGATTGCAGGTGCCGTGCCCCAAAATTGAAGTGATACGACCAACCAAGCATCTTTTTCCATCTCCTGGTTCTAAAAATCCAGGCCTTATACACGCCCCCTGATAGGTGCTGTGACAGGTATTAAACTGATAAGAGTTGTACTTACCAACATGCCACTCCTATCTGGTGGCACCTTTGATTGCACGTGCCGTGCCCCAAAATTGAAGTGATACGATCAACAAAGCATCTTTTTCCATCTCCTGGTTCTAAAAATCCAGGCCTTATACACGCCCCCTGATAGGTGCTGTGACAGGTATTAAACTGCTAAGAGTAGTACTTACAAACACGCCACTCCTATCTGGTGGCACTTTTGATTGCACGTGCCGTGCCCCAAAATTGAAGTGATACAACCAACAAAGCACCTTTTTCCATCTCCTGGTTCTAAAAATCCAGGCCTTATACACGCCCCCTGATAGGTGCTATAACAGGTATAAAACTGATAAGAGTAGTACTTACAAACACGCCACTCCTATCTGGTGGCACCTTTGATTGCACGTGCTGTGCCCCAAAATTGAAGTGATACGACCAACAAAGCATCTTTTTCCATCTCCTAGTTTTAAAAATCCAGGCCTTATACACGCCCCCTGATAGGTGCTGTGACAGGTATTAAACTGATAAGAGTAGTACTTACAAACACGCCACTCCTATCTGGTGGCACCTTTGATTGCACGTGCCGTGCCCCAAAATTGAAGTGATACGACCAACAAAGCATCTTTTTTCATCTCCTGGTTCTAAAAATTCAGGCCTTATACACGCCCCCTGATAGGTGCCGTAACAGGTATTAAACTGCTAAGAGTAGTACTTACAAACACGCCACTCCTATCTGGTGGCACCTTTGATTGCACGTGCCGTGCCCCAAAATTGAAGTGATACGACCAACAAAGCATATTTTTCCATCTCCTGGTTCTAAAAATCCAGGCCTTATACACGCCCCCTGATAGGTGCTGTGACAGGTATTAAACTGCTAAGAGTAGTACTTACAAACACGCCCCTCCTATCTGGTGGCACCTTTGATTGCACGTGCCATGCCCCAAAATTGAAGTGATACGACCAACAAAGCATCTTTTTCAATCTCCTGGTTCTAAAAATCAAGGCCTTATACACGCCCCCTGATAGGTGCCGTAACAGGTATTAAACTGCTAAGAGTAGTACTTACAAACACGCCACTCCTATCTGGTGGCACCTTTGATTGCACGTGCTGTGCCCCAAAATTGAAGTGATACGACCAACAAAGCATCTTTTTCCATCTCCTAGTTTTAAAAATCCAGGCCTTATACACGCCCCCTGATAGGTGCTGTGACAGGTATTAAACTGATAAGAGTAGTACTTACAAACACGCCACTCCTATCTGGTGGCACCTTTGATTGCACGTGCCGTGCCCCAAAATTGAAGTGATACGACCAACAAAGCATCTTTTTTCATCTCCTGGTTCTAAAAATTCAGGCCTTATACACGCCCCCTGATAGGTGCCGTAACAGGTATTAAACTGCTAAGAGTAGTACTTACAAACACGCCACTCCTATCTGGTGGCACCTTTGATTGCACGTGCCGTGCCCCAAAATTGAAGTGATACGACCAACAAAGCATATTTTTCCATCTCCTGGTTCTAAAAATCCAGGCCTTATACACGCCCCCTGATAGGTGCTGTGACAGGTATTAAACTGCTAAGAGTAGTACTTACAAACACGCCACTCCTATCTGGTGGCACCTTTGATTGCACGTGCCATGCCCCAAAATTGAAGTGATACGACCAACAAAGCATCTTTTTCAATCTCCTGGTTCTAAAAATCAAGGCCTTATACACGCCCCCTGATAGGTGCCGTAACAGGTATTAAACTGCTAAGAGTAGTACTTACAAACACGCCACTCCTATCTGGTGGCACCTTTGATTGCACGTGCTGTGCCCCAAAATTGAAGTGATACGACCAACAAAGCATCTTTTTCCATCTCCTGGTTTTAAAAATCCAGGCCTTATACACGCCCCCTGATAGGTACTGTGACAGGTATTAAACTGATAAGAGTAGTACTTACAAACACGCCACTCCTATCTGGTGGCACCTTTGATTGCACGTGCCGTGCCCCAAAACTGAAGTGATACGACCAACAAAGCATCTTTTTCCATCTCCTGGTTCTAAAAATCCATGCCTTATACACGCCCCCTGATAGGTGACGTAACAAGTATTAAACTGATAAGAGTAGTACTTACAAACACGCCACTCCTATCTGGTGGCACCTTTGATTACACGTGCCGTGCCCCAAAATTGAAGTGATACGACTAACAAAGCATCTTTTTCCATCTCCTGGTTCTAAAAATCCAGGCCTTATACACGCCCCCTGATAGGTGACGTAACAAGTATTAATCTGATAAGAGTAGTACTTACAAACACGCCACTCCTATCTGGTGGCACCTTTGATTGCACGTGCCGTGCCCCAAAATTGAAGAGATATACGACCAACAAAGCATCTTTTTCCATCTCCTGGTTCTAAAAATCCAGGCCTTATACACGCCCCCTGATAGGTGACGTAACAAGTATTAAACTGCTAAGAGTAGTACTTACAAACACGCCACTCCTATCTGGTGGCACCTTTGATTGCACGTGCTGTGCCCCAAAATTGAAGTGATACGACCAACAAAGCATCTTTTTCCATCTCCTGGTTTTAAAAATCCAGGCCTTATACACGCCCTCTGATAGGTACTGTGACAGGTATTAAACTGATAAGAGTAGTACTTACAAACACGCCACTCCTATCTGGTGGCACCTTTGATTGCACGTGCCGTGCCCCAAAACTGAAGTGATACGACCAACAAAGCATCTTTTTCCATCTCCTGGTTCTAAAAATCCATGCCTTATACACGCCCCCTGATAGGTGACGTAACAAGTATTAAACTGATAAGAGTAGTACTTACAAACACGCCACTCCTATCTGGTGGCACCTTTGATTACACGTGCCGTGCCCCAAAATTGAAGTGATACGACTAACAAAGCATCTTTTTCCATCTCCTGGTTCTAAAAATCCAGGCCTTATACACGCCCCCTGATAGGTGACGTAACAAGTATTAATCTGATAAGAGTAGTACTTACAAACACGCCACTCCTATCTGGTGGCACCTTTAATTGCACGTGCCGTGCCCCAAAATTGAAGAGATATACGACCAACAAAGCATCTTTTTCCATCTCCTGGTTCTAAAAATCCAGGCCTTATACACGCCCCCTGATAGGTGACGTAACAAGTATTAAACTGATAAGAGTAGTACTTACAAACACGCCACTCCTATCTGGTGGCACCTTTGATTACACGTGCCGTGCCCCAAAATTGAAGTGATACGACCAACAAAGCATCTTTTTCCATCTCCTGGTTCTAAAAATCCAGGCCTTATACATGCCCCCTGATAGGTGACGTAACAAGTATTAAACTGATAAGAGTAGTACTTACAAACATGCCACTCCTATCTGGTGGCACCTTTGATTGCACGTGCCGTGCCCCAAAATTGAAGTGATACAACCAACAAAGCATTTTTTTCCATCTCCTGGTTCTAAAAATCCAGGCCTTATACACGCCCCCTGATAGGTGACGTAACAAGTATTAAACTGATAAGAGTAGTACTTACAAACACGCCACTCCTATCAGGTGGCACCTTTGATTGCACGTGCCGTGCCCCAAAATTGAAGAGATATACGACCAACAAAGCATCTTTTTCCATCTCCTGGTTCTAAAAATCCAGGCCTTATATACGCCCCCTGATAGGTGACGTAACAAGTATTAAACTGATAAGAGTAGTACTTACAAACATGCCACTCCTATCTGGTGGCACCTTGGATTGCACGTGCCGTGCCCCAAAATTGAAGTGATACGATCAACAAAGCATTTTTTTCCATCTCCTGGTTCTAAAAATTCAGGCCTTATACACGCCCCCTGATAGGTGCTGTAACAGGTATTAAACTTATAAGAGTAGTACTTACAAACACGCCACTCCTATCTGGTGGAACCTTTGATTGCACGTGCCGTGCCCCAAAATTGAAGTGATACGACCAATAAAGCATCTTTTTCCATCTCCTGGTTCTAAAAATCCAGGCCTTATACATGCCCCCTGATAGGTGACGTAACAAGTATTAAACTGATAAGAGTAGTACTTACAAACACGCCACTCCTATCTAGTGGCACCTTTGATTGCACGTGCAGTGCCCCAAAATTGAAGTGATACGACCAACAAAGCATCTTTTTCCATCTCCTGGTTCTAAAAATCCAGGCCTTATACACGCCCACTGATAGGTGACGTAACAAGTATTAAACTGATAAGAGTAGTTCTTACAAACACGCCACTCCTATCTGGTGGCACCTTTGATTGCACGTGCTGTGCCCCAAAATTGAAGTGATACGACCAACAAAGCATCTTTTTCCATCTCCTGGTTCAAAAATCCAGGCCTTATACACGCCCCCTGATAGGTGCTGTAACAGGTATTAAACTGATAAGAGTAGTATTACTTAACACACCTTATAATAATGCAGAGAGAGGCAACACAATGAGAGGAGTCTGAGGAAGAGGAGTCAGAGGAGGAAGGTGGCTTTGAGGAGGTGGAAGACAAAACACAGCAGGAGTCCCAGGGGGCTTGTTGTCACCTTTCGGGGACCCTTGGTAGCTGGGTGAAGGAAGAGACCTTCAATGACATCAGTGAGGACAAGGAATGGGACATGGCTAGCTTGGTATCCAACCTTGTGCAAAAGGGGAGTTTGCGGTTGTGCAAATGGACTGTTTGCGGTTGTTTGCGGTGCATTAAATGGGGAGATTGGTCTGTTACTGTGAAGCGGGCCTAACCCTTACACTACCTGATCGATACAACATCATACCTGATGTTTTAAAGCATGTTATTCTAAACAATTTGGGAATGTTAGGTAATTTATGCCCTTAATGGCTTAAAACCAGACTCTGCATCAACTATGTAATTTTCCGTGGGAGTTTTGCCATGGATCCCCCTCCGGTATGCCACAGTGCAGGTGTTAGTCCCGTTGAAAAAACTTTCCCATCACTATTGTGGCCAGAAAGAGTCCCTGTGGGTTTTAAAATTCACCTGCCCATTGAAGTCTATGGCGGTTCGCCGAATTCGCCGGTTCGCAAACATTTGCGGCGGTTCGCGTTCGCGGTTCGTGAACCGAAAAATTTATGTTCGCGACATCACTACTCATTGACTGTTGGTAAATTATACCTTCTTTGATCAGTGTTGAAATCTCTTTTTAACACCATATTTACTCTTGGCATTGTCAATTGATGTCTTTGAGCATGTTCCTGTTGTTCTTTTTCAAATTGTGCTTATTGTTTGTATGCTTGAGTGTATGGGTTGTTGGCCATAATTTTATACAACTGTTCAAAGACTATGCGTAAACACTGTTTATTTTCTGGAAGCTTCATTCTTTGTTCAACAGCTTCCATTGTATCTAAGACATATAACTGAATTTCCTTTGCTCTCCTTCTTGTGGGTGTAAATGTGAAGTTCGGTGGTAAATTTGTCCTTGAACTCTAAAACAGTAAGGACCATGTCCTGGGACATTTTCTGCTAATGTGGCACCCATTGAAGCAAATTAAATTGCACTGTTATAAGACCTTATATTGTTTTTAAAATTAGTATAATTTGGAAATGTTGGATCGTTCATGATACTTTGTAAGTAATCTGGAAATGGGTGTCCTTGTGGAAGTCTTACCTTTCCTTTCTGACAGCAACTAATGAAATCTTTCAGTTGGTCTTTCCTTTAGAAAATGATAGGCCCCACAAAACTGATGAACAACATTAAGTAATCCACAATAATGAGTGTCTACTTTTAGTGCTCTAATAAAAACATTCTCATGTACTTTCTCAACATAGATATCCCTACAACATTCTATATGTACATTGGTATCATGTGTATGAACATTTGTGTCAATAGGCAATATAGTATCATTGGGCAATGGTTCACAGACATGTTTTAGTTTTGTTTCTTTGAAGCCCCAGCACACACACTTTGCTCTTTCTTACTCATTTTCTTTTATTTAAAAGGCCCTGTCGGTCTTCTTCTCTTAAGCGTTGGGAAGTTTCATGTGACTGTGCATCGCTCCACCTTTGCTTCCTTTCCCTTGCCAATCCTCTTCTGCGTTCAATGTTGTCTTCTCCATTATCCGCCACTGTAATCTGCAATTGTAAATAGAGGTGTAAGTTTTTTCTTTTTTGGGGTTTCTGTACATATTGTTTGTAGCTGGTTTCAATCTAACTGTAAATCGGATTAATTAAAGAATGCAAACATTTTTAAATCTTTTTATTTTTTTCGTTGAAATAAATGGAACCATTTTTGGAGTTTTTTTTTTACATACTTTAAATAGCAAAGACTGCACATTTGAGCATTTTATTTTAGGACTACTGAAATATCAATTCATAGCTAAAAGAATATACGTTAGTGAAATAATGTGAAATTGAGATCAATGTTAAACATAAAAAGTTACTTATATTGTAATAAAGAAGACCAAACATAAACAGATATTATCAAAGTATAGATGTGATCTAAAAGAACGTTTAATTTTCTTAAAGATGCAATGAATGTTGATATGATGTCTAATTGAGGTTCTTTAAAACATAATTAATTAAACATATATATATCTTCCTCTTTTTTTTTTTCTTGTAATGACCAATTAAAATCTACAAACCTCATTCATCTTCCTTTTTTTTTGCAAAATGACATCCTAAAAACCTTATTCATTTGCAAGTTGTTCCAAGCAATCTGGCAATATATATGCACCTTTTCTATGTATTTGTTATTAAAACTTTATTTTTGTATAGATGTTTATTCCCTAAAATGTTCATTTTAATAATATGCTATGTGGTTATATTGCTCCCTATAAATCCCTAAAAAACTTTTCTGAATTAATCATTAAGTGTCATCTATCCCAAACCATAAGGGCATGCTAAAATCATATACCTGTGAACTTGCTGTTCTTTGTGTCCACATCCTTGCAAATTCACTCTCTGTCTTCAGTCAGGTACAGAGATGAGTAATCTGTGAAATAACATGAACAAATGTTTTAATTATTGAATTCCATTCCTTCTTGATTGAATAAACTCCATATATTTAAGTGCTTAGTAAAATGAACATTTTTTTCTAAAGTCTTCTATCCTCATCTTGTTTTTTATCTTATTATTAATTAATATTTCCAAAAACAATGTAAATAAATGAGCTGGAAGACAGATATATAAGTGCATGTTAAAAATTGTTTTTTACTTTTATTGCATTTTAATTTTTGTTTATTAATTACTTCAAATATTATTAGACGTTAATTAATAACTGTTATCCATTTTAGCAACATTTAATGTAGCCTGTTTTGTTCCCTAACTCTATAATTAAATGATTTACCCGTCAAGGTGATCTTTAGGTGTTCAAAGGCTACAAACGTTACTCTCTGTGTTGAGTCAGCTGCAGATCCGATGAAACTGTGAAATATTGAAATAATTTGTAATATTTTGCTTTATCCCTATCAGTCAAACACCAGCAACACAGATATATAGGCATAGATGCAAAACATAAAAGCATATTCCTCAAGGTATTGTTAAATCAAACCTTTTTTTGTAATGATTACTAATGATTAATCAATTAATATATTAATATACGTTAATTAATCAATAAGTGTTATCAATTCCAAATAAAACAAGTTTAGTTTTTTTTGTTGCTCTACGAACAGAATTTAATTATATACCTGTCAAGATTATCCTTATGCTATTAAATGCCTGCAAATGTCACTCTCTGAAACTGGTACGCTGAAACTGTCAAAATTGTAATTAGAGATGTCGCGAATAGTTCGCCGGCAGGCTGTTCCCGGCGAACGTAGCATGTTCGCGTTCGCGGCGAACTGCGAACATATGCGAGATTCGACCCGCCCCCAATACTTTATCATTGAGCAAACTTTGACCCTGCATGTAACAGTCAGCAGACACATTCCAGCCAATCAGCAGCATACACTCCCTTCCACACCCTTCTACCTCATGGACAGCAGCCATTTTGGAATCAGAACTAACTTGCAGTCTTACTGAGAGGAGGTAGAGTGTAGGTGATACTGCATCAATAGGGAAAACCATAGCTAGGCAAGTTTATTCAGTGTCCAGTGCAGTGCTGAAGGACTCTTGTGCATTATTATTATTATTATTATTATTACTACTATATAATGTGTAGATGTACCAGCTGGGCATGCATTATTATTATTATTATTATTATTATTATTATTATTATTAGTATTATTATATAATGTGTAGATGTACCAGCTGGGCATGCTCTTGTGCATTATTATTATTATTATTAGTAAAATACTACTACTAATAATAATAATAATGCATAATAGCATGCCCAGCCGGTACATCTACACATTATATAGTAATAATAATAATAATAATAATGTAGAAGAGCATGCCCAGCCGGTACATCTACACATTATATAGTAATAATAATAATAATAATAATAATAATATTAATAATAATAATATAGAAGAACATGCCCAGCCGGTACATCTACACATTATATAGTAATAATAATAATAATAATAAAAATAATGCACAAGAGCATGCCCAGCCGGTACATCTACACATTATATAGTAATAATAATCAGAATAATAATAAAGCAGAAGACCTCCCCTGTGTCTCCCCCCCACTCCCTCCCATGTGTCTCTCTCCCCCCTCACCCCTGTGTCTCCCCCCCACTCCCTCCCATGTGTCTCTCTCCCCTGTGTCTCTCCCACCCTTGCCTGTGTCTCTACCCCCTCTCCCTTCCCCAGTGTTTCTTTCCCCCCTCTCCTGTGTCTTTTCCCCCTTCCCTCTTCCCTGTGTCACTCCCCCCCCTGTGTCTCTACCCCCCTCTCCCTTCCCGTGTTTCTTTCCCCCCTCCCCTGTGTCTTTTCCCCCTTCCCTCTCCCCTGTGTCTCTCCTCCCTCATCTGTGTCTCTTCCCCCTTCTCCCCTGTGTCTCTACCCCCTCTCCCCTGTGTCTCTACCCCCTCACCCTTCCCCTGTGTTTCTTCCCCCCTCCTCTGTGTCTTTACCCCCTTTCCTCTCCCCGGTGTCTCCTCACCACTCCCTCCCATTAGTCTCTTCCCCCCTCTCCCCTGTGTCTCTACCCCCCACTCTCTCCTGTGTCTCTCCCCCCTCCCATGTGTCTTTTCCCCTCACCTCTCCCTTACCCTGTTTCTCTTCCCCCCTCTGCCCTGTGTCTTCCTCCCCCTCTCCACTGTGTCTTCCTCCCCTGCTCCCCTCTCCTGTGTCTTTCTCTCCCTCTCCCCTGTGTTTCCTCCCCCTCTACCCTCCCCTGTTAGCTTCTATACTCATACATACATACAATAAGAAATCTGGGGGGGGGGGGGGTTACCTGTGTACTGTATAATATTGTATTGCATTATGTTATATTATATCACTAGCAACTTGCCTGGCACAAATGACGGGGCAATGATAATAAATAAAAAAGTTTGAAGCCATGGCAATGCTGTTTGCCACACAATGTGATGCTTTTTGTACTCTGAGGACCTTCGGCGCTCATTGTGAGCCTCTTCCCTCATGTCCTTCATGTTTCGTGCTTTGCAACGATCAATCTTCGGCGCTCATCGCAAAGACAGATATATAAGTACAGTGTTAAATATATTTTTTTTTTTGTGCAGTGTAAATTAAAAAATGTATTCAGGTCTCAGAGCATAATAAAGTGATTTAGATTTGTAACTGCTTTGAGAGTGCTATCGCTGGCAGCCAATGAGCAGTAATCCAGATATATAACTGCAGAGTAAAACATTTTAGTGTAGTGTAAAGTCTACATTTTTATTCTCCATTACTAATTAATACTTATTAAATGAATGCACGATAATAACTATTGTGAATGAACAAATGTATTAGGAAGTGCGAAGCGTTAATGTATGTAAAGTAACCGCAGTGTAAAATATGCTATTAAGCGTATTTTTTTAGATATATATTTTTTAATAATAATGAATTAATTAATTACTAAAATATTTTACCTATTTGTAATTAATATATCCAGTGATCAATAACCTGAGGAGCTAACTAAAAAAGATTTTCCTAAAAAGCCGTACGAGGTAAAGATACACTATTAACAAGGACGCTAAATCATCCACACCCGCTTACCACATACACATTCCCCGCCATTTTACAACACTAACTTACACAATGCGGAAGTACTCAGCTACCCTAACGGCTTCCACTCGCGCACACAGCCTATTTACACTACACACTGCACACATTGCTGACACTTACACAGCAGCTCCACAGCACTGAAAACCTACATTGTATGCTGCAGGAACATGAAAACAGATTGTCAGCTCTTCAGCACAATGCTTCCTGCATATTTTACTTACAAATAGGTAAAGTATATTCATTTAGTAATTATTTCATTAGCATACAAAAATACATATACACAAAAAAATCATTATCACATTAAACATAAAAGCCAACGCTGCTCATAGCACACAAAGCCTTGCAATAAGCGCAAAAAACACATCACCGGCGACCAAAGAATAAAAGCAAAAGCCCCTATGAGAAAAAAAATACAACCAACAGCCTCGCAATGAGCGCCGAACGATATCCGACCGCCAACAAAATGAATGTCTCGTCCAAACCATTACCTGCCTTACAATCTTATTGCCGCCATTTTTTGACGGGCAAGTTGCTAGTAAATATATAAAGATCAAGATAATAAAAGTATCAGGAAATGTAACACAAAGATGCACGCGCGTCCGAATAATACGACAAATACAGATTTTTGTCATAAATTATATGATTGCAGTATTGGGTAATAAACCCTAAACACTGGAATCTGTTACATACAATTTACTGATGATGTCATTAATGGGCTTCAAGGGGGGGATCACTTTTTGAGCGGTGCAAATCCAACATACGCAGAGCGGAAAAGCCACATCTGTGGGACACACACAAAGGGGTTCACTTTGGGAAAAAAAAATATGAAATATTTAATAATCATATTTAGATGCTACCAACAGATAAGGAAACGAAACTGAGGTTATTATATCTAATAGTAGCAAGCCTGGGAGTACTGGGAGTAATAATACTGCAGCAGGAGGTCAGGACTAATGTCACCTATAGACCCCCAGACAGACAAAGGTCAGTACTAATGTCCCTCTACAGACCCCCAGTCAGATAAAGGTCAGTACTAATGTCCCTCTATAGACACCCAGTCAGATAAAGGTCAGTACTAATGTCACCTATAGACCCCCAGTCATATAAAGGTCAGTACTAATGTCACTCTATAGACACCCAGTCAGATAAAGGTCAGTACTAATGTCACCTATAGACACCCAGTCAGATAAAGGTCAGTACTAATGTCCCTCTATAGACCCCCAGTCATATAAAGGTCAGTACTAATGTCACTCTATAGACCGCCAGTCAGATAAAGTTTTGAAATGTTTCTTGGATAGCATTGGGGCTAAAGGAGGTTTGGCCATCAGGTAGTCTAAAGATACCGTATATTATGTCCTCTCTTGGGGGGTAAAGACACTAATAATTCCTCCAATAAAATTCTGTTTTTTTATGTGGGCAAGGTCCCTGGTTAGCCCCTTGGGTTATCTGTTAAAAAGAGTGGTGCAGAGACTGTGGGGGCTGTTAGCCTCCTTGTCCCCGTGTGGCCGTTTCAAATCCCTGCTGCTGCATGTTTCAGCTTTATTAAGGTGTACTTGTACAGCATTTGACTCAAGTAGCTGCCTGTGCTGGGTCAGTTTGGCTTAATTGCTGGGCCCTTTTCCTGCCAAGATGGCGACCGTCAGTCCATGGGCCTCTATGTCCCCTTCACTACCTTTGTCCCCGCTTGTGGGCTTATTTGGGATGGCCCCCCTTTATATCTCCGACCCGTGGCCTTCTCAGGTCCCCCCCTCAATCTCTGAGTGTGGGTATGCGGGCTGGGGCGTTGAATCAGGCCTACCTTCTTCTCTGCTCGCTGCAAGATCAACAATACCTAATTTTTCAGGCATGTATACATGCCTAATTTTTCTGGCCTCTGGTGCTGCACTGTGCCTTCAACAACCAAACCCCAAAAAAAGGCACATAACAGGGATTAAACTGATAGGAGTAGTACTACTTAACACACAATTCATATCTGGTGTAACAGTAGTGTACATTTAAAACAAAAAACATTTTTTCTACTGTAATAGATTGCATAGCAGTTAGTTGTCTGCAAGCGTGTGTGTCAGACCTACAGCTTCTACTCCACCAACTTCTGCAAGTTTAGAGTGCCACTCATATCTGTTGTCACAGTAGCTTGGACGCATAGTAGTCAAAACCGGTAATGATGAATGAGGTCTAGAGTAGCCTGGTTCCCTTATCCTCTACAGGTTGAGACCTAATGTTTGGGTGACTCCAGACCAACACATGAGTACAAGCAGCACACAAACTCAAAGCCGCCATCCTCCCCCTGGTCCAGCATCATCAGCCACATCAACCACTGCTGTCCTTTTTGCCCCCTCTCAACCATCCGCCACTTCGTCTCTCGCCTTGAGCAGTTCCTGCTCATTTGCCCATAGTCAGGTGCCTGTAAAGGACATGTTTGAGCGTAAGAAGCTAATGTCTCAAAGTGCCCCAAAATTGAAGTGATACGACCAACAAAGCATCTTTTTCCATCTCCCGGTTCTAAAAATCCAGGCCTTATACACGCCCCCTGATATGTGCTGTAACAGGTTTTAAACTGATAAGAGTAGTACTACTTAACACACCTTATAATAATGCAGAGAGAGGCAATGCATGAGAGGAGTCTGAAAAAGAGGAGTCAGAGGAGGAAGGTGGCTTTTAAGGAGGTGGAAGACCAAACATAGCAGGCGTCCCAGGGGGCTTGTTGTCACCTTTCGGGGAACCTTGGTGTTGTACGTGGCTGGGTGGAGGAAGAGACCTTCAATGACATCAGTGAGGACATGGAACGGGACATGGCTAGCTTGGTATCCAACCTTGTGCAAATGGGGAGTTTGCGGTTGTGCAAATAGACTGTTTGCGGTTGTTTGCGGTGCGTTAAATGGGGAGTTTGGTCTGTCACTGTGAAGCGGGTGTAACCCTTACACTACCTGATCGATACAACATCATACCTGATGTTTTAAAGCACGTTATTCCAAACAATTTAGGAATGTTAGGTAATTTATGCCCTTTATGGCTTAAAACCAGACTCTGTATCAACTATGTAATTTTCCGTGGGAGTTTTGCCATGGATCCCCCTCCGGCATGCCACAGTTCAGTTGTTAGACCCCTTGAAACAACTTTCCCATCACTATTGTGGCCAGAAAGAGTCCCTGTGGGTTTTAAAATTCGCCTGCCCATTGAAGTCTATGGCGGTTTGCCGATGTTCGCCGGTTCGCGAACATTTGCGGCGGTTCGCGTTCGCGGTTCGCGAACCGAAAATTTTATGTTCGCGACATCACTAATTGTAATATGTTGCTTCATCCCTAACAGTCAATCAGCAGCAACACTGATATATTAGTATAGATGGAAAACATAACAGCAATACTCATCAATGTATTGTTAAACAAAAACATTTTCTTGGTTCTGATTACTAATTATTAATTAATTAATATATTAATATATGTTAATTAATCAATAACTGTCATCAATTTCAACTAAGAAGACTGAAATCTTTTTTTTTTGTTGCCAAGAACATAATTTAATGATATAAAAAGGTGATGTTTATGTTGTTGAAAGGCTGCAAACGTCACTCTCTGTGTTGATTCAGCTGCAGCGTCACTGAAACTTATAAACATTTTTTAGAGCATTTATAATATTTGAATTAATCCCCATTAGACAATCCACATTATCAAGGATATGTCAGTGCATCTTAAAATATACATTTTGTTTTTGGTCCTTTTTTTCCCTTTTTTAATCTTACTAATTACAAATTAATAAATTAATGTACATTAATAGTCAATTAATCACTGACTAAATATATTCTAAAGATGTAAGCATTAATATATTCCTAAAGTAAAGGCATTGTATTTTTTTTTATAATTATTACTAATAATTAATTAAATAATGTACATTAATAAATAATGAATCAATATGTAAATCAATTTTTTTGCATTAATCATGTATTATTAATCATTAACCTTTTTTTGTCTTAATGATTACGAATTAATAATTAATCAATTAAAGTACATTAATAATTAATTATACAAACAGGTATCATCTGAGGAGAAAGTTTTAGTTCTGTGTCAAGTGTGCCCTATATATAGTCTGCGTGTGTGAGACAAAACCATTGTTTTAGGCGTGAAATCCGCTATTTCACAAGGTTAATGTGTAAATGTGTAAGTTAGTGTTGTAAAATGGCGCCGTGAGTCTATGTTTTACGCGTTCCACGATTATTTTCTGTCCTTCCTATTAGTATTTTTCTACCACATACGTGGCTGGCTGTGTTTTACGCGGTTCGGGGTCATGTAGCCTTGTTTTCCTTTTTTTGGGCGGCCATTTTTTTCCTCGCTTAGGCAATGTTCGAGTGGCGTCCTCACTCACAGACGTCCTCGCTGTTGCCCCATGCTGTCTGTGATGTTTTTGTAATTTTTTGGGGCATAGTTAGTGTGTTTTTCGCGCTTTTTATTCGGCCGGTAATCGCGTAATTTTTTGCGTCTCTTTTTTTTTTCTAAGTCCCACGTCTTGTATTTTTTTTATGAAGCCTTGCTAAGTGCTCCGAGTTTAACGGCTCAAATCGCTTCGCAAGGCTCGCCGGTGATGAGCTCCGATGGCGCTCAGGCATGCTTAAGGTTTCTTTCAACAAACAAGCAAAACAATAAATATGGCCCTAATATTATTGTTAAACTAATAGAATATATCCTTACCCACAACTATTTTACTTTTAACCAAAATACCTACCTACAGATGATGGGGACTGTCATGGGTACCAAAATGGCTCCACAATCAGCAAATCTATTTATGGCCAATCTAGAAGAAACATTCTTATCTGTATCCATTTACAAACCATACAAATACTACCTCTACATAGATGACCTGTTCATCATCTGGACAGAAGGAGAAAGCAAACTCTGAGACTTTCATATTTCATTCAACACCTTCCATTCATCTACAAAACTTAAAATGGATTTCTCCACAGAACAGGTAAACTTTATAGACACTACTATATACATCACCAATGGCACTCTCCACTCATCTGTGTATAGGAAACCTAGACAGATGTAATTACATACACAGTCCCAGTTTCCATCCCTCCCACACCAAACAAGTCATCATCCATAATCAAGCTATTAGATACCATCGGATTAGCTCGAACACTGGAGACTGTGATAAAAATGTAAAAACACTGTCTGAATCTTTCAATCAAAAGGCGTACAAACCCTGTATTATTACCCAAAAAATAACCACTGCCATCAAAATACCCCGAGAACACCTATTAAACTACAAAACAAAAGAAACTACCTCTAGTGACCACATACCATCCAATTTTAGAGAAAATTTGGAAAATAATGAAAGATTTACAACCATTACTAATTGAAGATACTGAATTAAAATATATATTCCCAAAACCTCCCATCCTTGCATTTAAATAACCACCAAACCTGAAACAAAAACTTGTCAGCAAAAAATTGGCCAATTACCAACTGAATACAAAACATGGAACTAAACCCTGTAACAAACGTGCCTGCAAATTATGCCAACACATTTGTAATGATGATACAGCCACACATAACAACAAAACCTATAACATCAAAGGATCATATTGATGTACATCGTCAAATGTGGTTTATATAATACAATGTACTTTATGTGATACAGGCTGTTACATTGGAGAAACCGGCCAAAAAATGCATTTAAGGATGAATTTACACAGGCATTCAATAAGAAAACATAATGAAGACAGTTAATATAGCCCAGAAGGACACCATTTTAGCCAGAATGATCACTCCATCCAAAACTTAAAAGTCAAAATACTCAGAGGAAAATTTAAAAGCACCCAAGAGAGAAAAGCATTTGAAATAAAGATGATCACATTCTTCAACACTAAAAACACAGGACTTAATATAGACTGGGGCTTTCTAACACATTATCAGAATTTCATGTGAGTTTTTTTTCTTCTTATACTTTAACAGCATTGTTAGTGAGGTGTTTGTCCAACAGGAAAGATATCAATGTGGACTACAGTGCTCTGATTTTTCATGTATATATTGATTTATATGTGTATATAATATGTGTATATATGTTTTCTTTGCTATGTTGTGTTTATTCTTCATATATGTATTTACCTGATGATGTCAGATGGTGTTTCCACTCTATCTGCAAACTGAGGGTTCCATATCATGTAGTATTGCTTATAAAGGGAGGTTAAGCTTCTTGAAAGCTCATCATTATAAATAATACGTTTGTCCAATACAAAAGGTATCAAATTATATTGCAATACTTATTATTAATCTATATACAGTATATATATATATATATATATATATATATATATATATATATTGTAACAGAGCGCCACCTAGAGGCCAATCTGGAGGTAAAATGGCATTTATTCCAGCAGAGAGTGAGTTAACTCCAGGCAGTTATCAGAGGCTAATGGAAGCCCAGCTGTGAACTGCCTTTAAGAGCAGCAGAGAGATGGGGTGGAATCGCTCTCACTTAGGCTTGGGATTAAGAGCTGTGAGCTGTGAGCTGTGAGCTGTGAGCTGTGAGCTGTGAGCTGTGAGCTGTGAGCTGTGAGCTGTGAGCTGTGAGCTGTGAGCTGTGAGCTGTGAGCAGCTGCAGTTGTAGTGTGTTTAAAGAAGAAAAGCCTGGCTGCTGTTTGGATCCTGAGAGCTGGGATTAGTGCGGAAGCAAGACTGCTGTGTTACAGAGATTGCTCGTGGAGAAGACTGCTGTTGTATAGGAGATAATCCACTGTTTAAGGATTTATCTGAAGACCCCATTCCTAAGAAGCCGGATGCAATAAAGGATAAAAAGGTTGGTGACAAGTGCATATTGTTTTCACCACATGAAGATAACGAGTACATAAGCCCCAGGGAGAAGAGATTATGTGTTCCCTGATGACAAGGTGGCAGTAGAAGTAAGAAGAGTTTACACTGTGGACTGTATTATTATTATACCTGCAGGGCGAGAAGTGGCCTCAGGGATAATTAGGGCGTTCCAGGTTATAGTAAGCCCGTTTATGTAGTATTTTGTTTTATTGCTGAGCATAAGCACTGTTTTCTTTCTGTTGGCGCTGACAAATAAACAGCAGTCAAACTAAACCTCTGACAAGCCTGCTGTGTCTTCCTCCCTAAATAAGCAAAAGAGCAAAGAAAACAGGACGCAAACCCCGCCAGAAGGGGGCGTTCTGTTACACTGGTGGCAGTGGTAGGATGGTGAAATGTCTGACTAAGAAGACAGCCCACATTACAAAATGGAGGAGGCATTAAAAGCCTTATACCGAAGTATAGCAGCTCAGAGAGATGTGTGCAGAGGACAGAGTCCAAGCTGCAAGAAAAGATAGCCTGGAAGAGGCTGCTGCATGTCTAAGAGAGGCCACAGAGAAGTGGATGAGACAAGCAGATGAGAGTGCTGAAGTGCCAAAAGTGACTGTAGAGACAGCGAGTGAGGCTGCAGAGACAGCAAGTGAGGCTGCAGAGACAGCTGAGACGGTGAAGGAGACTGCTAAAACCACAGAAGTGTTGGTGAGAGATTAAGAAGCAGAGGTGGCACAGACACAGAAGCTGATAGTAGTGGATGCCCAGTTCCAGGAGAATCCAGAGTGCGAGATGGTAAAAGCGGATCCACCATCCCTGAGAGGAAGAAGTCTCAGAGATGCCAGGCACATTGTTTACGGCCTCTCGGCGCAAGCCGCTCAAGACCATATTGTTGAGCTGAGGGGTAAGGTATGTAACAGAGCGCCACCTAGAGGCCAATCTTGAGGTAAAATGGCATTTATTCCAGCAGGGAGTGAGTTAACTCCAGGCAGTTATCAGAGGCTAATGGAAGCCCAGCTGTGAACTGCCTTTAAGAGCAGCAGAGAGATGGGGTGAAATCGCTCTCACTTAGGCTTGGGCCTAAGAGCTGTGAGCTGTGAGCTGTGAGCTGTGAGCTGTGAGCTGTGAGCTGTGAGTAGCTGCAGTTGCAGTGTGTTTAAAGAAGAAAAGCCTGGCTGCTGTTTGGATCCTGAGAGCTGGGATTAGTGCGGAAGCAAGACTGCTGTGTTACAGAGATTGCTCGTGGAGAAGACTGCTGTGGTATAGGAGATAATCCACTGTTTAAGGATTTATCCGAAGACCCCATTCCTAAGAAGCCGGATGCACTAAAGGATAAAAAGGTTGATGACAAGTGCATATTGTTTTCACCACATGAAGATAAGAAGTACATAAGCCCCAGGGAGAAAAGATTATGTGTTCCCTGACCACAAGGTGGCAGTAAAAGTAAGAAGAGTTTACACTGTGGTCTGTATTATTATTATACCTGCAGGCCGAGAAGCGGTCTCAGGGATAGTTAGGGCGTTCCAGGTTATAGTAAGCCCGTTTATGTAGTATTTAGTTTTATTGCTGAGCATAAGCACTGTTTTCTTTCTGTTGGCGCTGACAAATAAACAGCAGTCAAACTAAACCTCTGACAAGCCTGCTGTGTCTTCCTCCCTAAATAAGCAAAAGAGCAAAGAAAACAGGACACAAACCCCGCCAGAAGGGGGCGCTCTGTTACAATATATATATATATATATATATATATATATATGGATTAAAAAATATTAAATGTGTGTATATAAATATATATATATATATGTGTGTATATATATATATATATATATATATATATATATGTGTATATATATATATATATATATATATATATCACATATATAGTTGTGAGCGTACGGGTCGTTGCTCACGCTTGCGGGCTTGCGTAGCGAGCCCGCGGCCCTCGCGCAGCGAGCCGCGGCCCTCGCGTAGCGAGGTCACTGGGCAAGGGCCTCAGTTGCTGGCATGGAGCGCCGAAGGCGCTCCATGCCAGCAACTGAGGCCTCTCACGAAGCGAGGGCCTCAGTTGCTGGCGAGGTCACTGGGCAAGGGCCTCAAACACTCGCAAACTTCACGTCGCTACTCAAAAAACACGACACACAAATTACGACACTCGCTAAATTTTACGAGGAACGCAAACAACCTACGAAACACGTTACCGCACATTACGACCTCGCAAACATCGGACGCAACACGCCGACATACAAACATTTCAAACACAATAAATACACACAACACACACATAAAAAGATTACCTACAGCAAGAGGAACCATCCAGCACCTCAAAAAAACAAGTTACACCTTCATTTAAATAAAAATAAAACACTTTAGACACTAATAAAATCGCTAAGTGAGAGAAAAAATGGCCGACGGACAAAACGAAAACGAGACTACAGCACTCTCCAGACGTAAAACACCACACCACACTCGCAAAACACCACACAAAACTCGAAAACAACTACAAACCAACAACGGACAATACGCAAAGACGCACAACACACATAAACCGCCATTTCACGCAAATGCGGAAGTACGACACTACGCGTACGGTTTCGATTCGCGCACGCACAGTATTACACTGCACACATTCACCACGCTTAGAGAGCAGCTCCACAACACTAATGCTGCAGCAATGTCAACACACATTCACATCTCTTCAACACAATGCTTCCAAATAGGTAAAGTATATTCATTTATTAATGTATTATATATTTCATTATTACACACCAAACAACATTAGCTCACTTACAATTTCATTGCCGTCATTTTTTGACAGGCAATTCGCTAGTATATATATATATATATATGTGTATATATATCTATATATATATATGTATATGTGTGTATGTATATATATATATATATATATATATATATATATGTATATATATATGTATTAGTGATGTCGCGAACATCAAAATTTTCGGTTCGACAACATCGGACACAAACTTCACTCAAATGCTCGCGAACGGGCGAACCGGGCAAACTGCCATAGACTTCAATGGGCATGCAAATTTCAAAACCCACAGGCACTCTT